>JAAGVU020000008.1:8004985-8027272 GCA_011763525.2 Mormyrus iriodes | reverse complement strand
GCCCGCAGCCTCCGGGATAGGCTCCGGACCCCCCGCGACCCATATGGAATAAGCGGTTCTGGAAAATGGATGGATGGTTTATATAATAGTCACTTAACTGGAAAAATAACTGTGGCAGAGGAAATGTTTTGATCACTTTAATTAACAACCCTAGCCTATTATTACGACTTTGAATGTACTGTATCAACACATTCATTCCCTGTTTTATTTATAGCAATAGAAGGAGAAGCTAGTTGTATAATATATGCAGTGTAAGTTAAAATATGACCGTATACAGGCTGGTGTAAATATTGTTACCAGCCACGACTGGCTTTGATAACCGCAAAGCTCTTCTAGGAGGTTTCATTGCTGTTTTTTTTATATATATATATACACAGCTTTTGCACTAGCTGTGTATTAAAAGATGCAAAGTATGTTTATATAGGGCAGGATTTGTAACAGTGACTAAAAGATCAGTTATTTTACAAATCTCCACAATTTTCTACCAGTGTTACGACACAGGAGGGAATAACTTATTAGCAAGAAAATTCTTGTTCAAGCTGCAGGTCGTAAGGAGTGTTTGAATCCAGTTTGGGGATCAATCGAACCTGACAGCTGCAGTCGATCCTTAGAAAACATGAAAAAGGGAAAATCTACAGCTCTTGGCCACTTTTCTCAAAATACATTGAGTAACTATTAGAGTTGAGTCATTAATTTGTTGCGTTAGAGTTTTATTTACCATCCTTATTCATTTGTTGCACTTTAAAAATAATACCCTTTGAATCCTTGTGTATCTGTATTTTTAGTGTGTGCGCACACAGACTCACAGACACACACACACGCATGCATGTTTATTTTGTGAACAGTACTATCTTGCTGAGCACATAATATAATCAGCATCCATTTTTTTCCTGTTGTATTTTTCATGCTCTGTAGCTTGCAAGAGGAAGGAACAGGACCACAGCAAGGGAGAGAGGGGCAGCATCTCCAAGAAGCCACGACTAGTGTTCACGGACGTCCAGCGCCGGACTCTACACGCAATATTCAAAGAGAACAAACGGCCATCCAAAGAGCTGCAGATCACCATCTCCCAGCAGCTGGGCCTGGAGCTCACCACTGTCAGCAACTTCTTCATGAACGCACGCCGACGGAGCCTGGACAAGTGGCTTGACGATGGCAGCTCCAGCTCAGCTAACTCCTCTTCCTCATCTAGCACTTGTACCAAAGCATGAAAGTTCCAGACTGAAATCTCGGTGGAAAAGCTTTAAACTAAAAGAATACCTATCAAAGACCAGGACCTCTAGACAGCAGTTTTGTCCTTAAATCTTGTTTGAAAGAAAAAAAAAGGATGATAGTAATGTTTATAGTATCCAAAAAAACCAAAGACTTCTTATACTTTCGTCTTTGTTCTGCAACGCATTTTATTCAGACATTTGCAAAAGAGAGAGAAAAAAATCACAAAAAAATTGCCAGTCGCACTCTTTATTCATCTTTAATCTTCCCTGTCACACCCTTCCTGTTCCTGTCATTCCCCTTCTCTGTAATTGGTTCAACTCGAGGTTTTTGCGATTCTTTTGATCACTGACTGATCCATGAGCCATCACACTCTTGTTGCCACGTGTGCCGCCAGAGGTCTGTGACAATAATGGGAGAGGCGTGCTGCGTACATACCAGTGAGAAGAGCTCACAGAGGCCTGGCCCATGCGAGGATTCCCCAGGGGCCGGGTTCGAGAATTCCTAGGGCCTCTTGGGCTCTTTTTTCGATGGTTCCTCTCTTCTGCTCCAGTCAGGAACCCTGAAATACTGGGAAGCTCAAAGATCCAGGCTGGCTAAAACAATTCATGTTGATGGAGGTTATTCTTGTATGGTATGGTCCCAGTATGGTAGTGCTTTCTTCCCAGTTGTTTTCATAAATATCAAATAAAAAAAAATCAGCTAGACCCACAGATAAACTGACTTTAAATAATGTAATAATAGATCATACCAAAGAAGACATTAGCTACTTTTTTAAAAAATAGACAAGAGAAATAAGACAAATATTGACTTTAAAGTGTGCAGTACAAATTAATAAAAAAATGATTGTATAATATAAATAATACCAAATTTGAAAACATTTCAAATTATGTGTTTAATCGTAGAGAATAACTGCCTCTATGATATTCACACATAGCCATCAGAAACTGCATCAGTCTGGTCCGTTATTCATAATACCCACCTAGAATATTAGATATATAATCTTTTTACAGCTGTTTTCTACAAAAGGTAAAACCAAAGGTAGTACGATGTTGTTAGACTATGTTGTTATACAATGTCATACTTTTCCATCTGTAACACTGGAGGTGCCCTTATATTAACATTTTCTTTTATTTAATATACACAGTATTTTCAGGGAGTAAAACAGTTCTGTATGAGCTTTATAAATATTTTGTATCAAAACTTTTTTATCAAATATGTAAGATGCTAACAACCAAAGACTGACTGACCAGCACTTTTTCATCGAAATGTTTTTGTTCCATACTCCAGGCCATTTGCGATGTTATTGAGATGTTTGACCAGCAACAGAAGAAATGTTGCTCCATTGTCCAAAGACAGTGTGTATTTTTAGGTTGCAGGCAATACTTTTTAGGTTTTTGTAATAGATGAGAGATTATTGCAGTTGTCTTACATTTATCTGCTTAGGGAATGACAGTTATGGAACTAAGGAAACTTATTATTTTGCAAAATATATTGTTGGTTTATTATAGGATTGAAAGCCAACAGGACTGAACTACAAAGCCTCTTGTCATAAAATTAGAGGCTAATCATTTATATCTCATCATGTAGGTATTTTGAAACAAAAAACCTTAAAATAAGGTTTGCATAAATGGGAGCAATTTGTGGACTGAGTGCTGTAATCCAATGATGAGCCCAGACGGCAGTGATTTAATTTTTATGTTTCGATTTGTTAGCAAACTGCATTTAGCAGGGAGTTAGGCTGATAAAAAAAATGGGTGCAGTGTGTTCAAATGCTAACTGTGCAGCATGTGAATGAATTTCAGATGCAAATCAGAGGCGTGCCGGTGAAACTGATGTGGAAGCAAGTGCTAGATCAGTGCAGGGGAACATGGATCTCAGGGCTGTAAACAAATACTGAAGCCTCTGTGTTCCACTATCAGCTGTAAACTGACAGCCATACACAGGAAAAAGTAACATACTAATTATGTTTAGCACCGTTGGGTTTAAGCTTGCAGAATATTAATTTCAACTGTTTTTGATTAGCTAATTATAAAATAAGTGTATGCTTTTATATATACAAAAATATGTTACCATCAGACCCCATGGCATTGACTGTGTCTTATACTCTTCAAATTTCCAAAGGCAAAACCAAAGATATTATAAACCCAGGCCAAAAATAACCTTCATCTCGCGTATATGTCACATTATATGGCAAGCTTACTGTATCAGTTGCAGATATAAATCTCTGTGCGATAATCTGTGCGATAATCTGTGAAAACATTAAGAATAATATGAAATATGATCAAATCCGCCGTTATTAAATCATGCTTTTCAAACACCCAAATATTTACTGTAACAATATTTATCATTAATTTATTATAATAATGAAAATTTGAAAATTCTATCTAACTGAAAGGGTTACCATATCTCAATGTGGTAATGAATAGCTACCATGTATCTGTATATTTGGTGAATATGTTTGCCGCATAACCTCAGGTGATGAATGTCTTTCATGTGAACTATTATCAGTGTCTAGCAAAATGAGACTAAATTCCTCCATCTTGGCCTGTATTGGACTACACGACACGCCATAACTCTGTGTCTTGTGACATCATATTATTTGAGTTGTTTATTTTCTGATGCAACCTAAAGTATCTGAAAATTATTCAGTTTTGACCCTTGACAATACTTGCAGTTGCTATCTTCTTCTTTAAAATAATTTTTAGTGCAATATTAGATGTTTTGTTTGTGTTCGGCTCATTAGTGTCACTGTGCTGCTCTTTGAGCTTCCATAAGGTCAGCTTTTGTTATACAAAAACCCATCAGAATTTCTTGTATTTCATAGCCAAAGCATATTAAAAGGGGATGCAGTGACGCCTGGGACTCCCAGCCCATATCCCCCGTCCACTTACTCAGACCACGGTTGAAAAAAGCAAACTGGAACTATGCATGCCACCACTGGGAAGAAAGCACTACAGCGGTCTGTCCAGCAGGGGGTCAGGTGCGCCCAGCTACCAAACCGGAGCGGGCATTGCGTCGCCAGTGCTGTTCGTGGTGTGGTTAGATTCATGGAATATATTTGGAAACTATTAACTAATATTGCGTCCACAAAGAAAAGTTTCTCCTCTTGTGAAAACAGAAACAGATAGTGTAAAGATGTATAGTGTGAACCAAAGACACTACCTCATTCAATTTCCATTTGTGATTTTAGTATCACTTTAACGATACCAAAGAATTTTCTTGCACGGCCTACATGACTGGTGTGGTGGATAGTTGGCGTATTTTTCCCTTAGATAACCCTGCCCCCCCCAGTTCCAAAAACCCCACCCCCAGCCCCAAGCCCTGCCTCTGCTTCAGTGTTTTCCACTCTGACCTCATTTTTTCTGTCAAATTTTCTCTGCATTACTGACCTGATAATGAAGCTATAGGCAGACATGTTGCAGATTCTGTACAACAAACAGGACGAGTGCCTTGCTTGAACCAAAGTGTTAAACCGCTCTTGACCTCTGCGATCTCACCTTTTACTGTTTGAATACCTCAGCCTCTTGAGAAGGGCCGCTGTAGTAGAAAAAATGGAATGATTCTTTCACCGTGGTGCTTTTACCAGTGCAACCATGCAATTAAAACATACCAAAGGATTTTTTCCCACATTCTTGCTGACAAACCAAAGCTGTTTATCCCCCTAACCCTCTCGTCTACCTTTTTGTCTGCCCCTTGTCTCGCTGTCCATGTCTGTTAGAGTCTCCACCATATAGGTTGTGCATCTTTTGAACCTGTCTCTGAATACCTCACAGTAGTAAATGCTTAGAGTTATGTTGTATAATAAGTCTATGTGATTAAGGCAGAACTCTGCTAGTTTGATAGCTGTTGATGTTACTTCTGAAAAAAGGCTTTTTAAATTTTATTTATTTTGAAGTTTTTTGCAGAATTGCTCTGTTTTGGTCACAGGTAATGTGTTCTACGGTTTGTGGTGGAGGCTAACCGGAGGCGAATTAAAAAGCAGACCTATTTTTTATTAAGACTTTGTGTTACGATAATATTTTAACGAGAGTAGTCTATTGTTTTCTACAGGGTAAAATGAATTGCTGTGATGTGTTTTTTTCTCTACAATGTTGTAACTTGATTTAATTTAATTGCATTTTGTATCGCTTAATCATTGCTTTAATTTATGCATTTGTAGAAAATATAGATTTGTATATAGTATGTTTTGGAAAAAAAGACCAAAAAAAATCCAGTTTTATGTTACAATCTTATTTTTTCATGCTTAGATATGAAGAAGCAGGATTTTGTATTCTTCTTCATGGCTATCTTAGCAGGCACTTCCGTATGTGTTAAAAACACTGCCAGGTAACCAAAGCGAGAGAGGAAAAAGGACTGGCCAATGAGAACAAAGTTTCAAGGGGGCTACGTTGCTACGCCGATGGCACAGGCAGTGTACATCTTTATTTAATTCTCTCAAGTTTTTAAGACTGATGGTTCGTTTAAGGGTAATACTGCACATTCAAAGATTTATAAGTCCATTAAAAAAGGAAGAAAAAAATGTTTCATGTCTATAAGCACTGGCATTTGTGAGGTAGAATTGTCGTTTTAATTAACCATCCGCATGGGTGTAGAAGGTAGGCAGTGTAGGGCTGCGTAGACAAGCTAATTTTACCATTTGAGGGGAAAAAGAATCCTGTTAAATGTACAATCTGAAGGTGTTGATACGAGGGCTACAAGTCCTTCTCACTTTGCTGCCTCATGCATAGAGTGAGACAGAGTGCGGGTAGGGCAGCCGGTCTGCCAAGGAGCTGTGCCATGTCACCAGGGACCTTTCCTTTGTGTGGCACCGCTGCCTCGCTCTGTCTAGTGTCTATTATTTTGGTGCGTACTCGTGTAATGACAATGAGCAAAGTCTAATAAACCTACAAAGAAACTCACCAAGGAATCAGTTTGTGTGTGTGTGTGTGTGTGTGTGTGTGCACGCGCACGTGTGTGACTGCACATGTGTTTTTTTCTTGTTGGCTTGAGTGTATCCCTGGGATTTTTTTATGGGAATTACTTGAATTACCTAATAGCTTTTATTTCTGTCTTACCACTGAACACAATGGAAAGGTCCGGAAATCAGTACAGGAATTATACGGGTTTCAATGGTTTCCATAGTAATCTAAAAAATAACATGTTTTAGACCCCCATCATAGGCACTATTGGCTGTCATATTACCAATAGATGCTTTTTAATGCATAGTTGAAAAGGCAAGCCCTAACAGACCATTTTTATAGTAGATAGCTGAATTTTACAGAGATCTACTGGATTTCCAGTCGAATTTCTGTGGAATGCTGAATGGCATTTCAATTACATTCAAATTTGTTTTGGATTCTGGCATAATTTTGCTTTGGAATAGATCAACTTTTCAGATGCTCTGATAATTACAGGATCAAAACTAATGTATGCAGACAATACATTAATCATGATTCCATTGGTCCCATATGACAGAGATTGGGATCATGAAACACTTGACATGTGCTTTGTCCAATCTAAATATTCCTTGAAGGGGAGGGTTGTAACTGTCTGAACGCATGCAAAAAACATACCGTACAATATGACTTCAGACTTGGTCTGCAGAAACATTTATTTGTGGAGAAGGCTGTTGTCTTACCTGAACGCCAGTGACTTTTTAATCATCACCAGTGTGGCAGGAATTCAAAAGCGATTAAAAATGAATTCCCAGGGGGTAGATCACTTGGTTTAAAAAAGAAAAAAAAAATAGAAAGCGCCAAAGACAATCATCTGGTAAATATGAAAGGGGGGGGGCTTGTAGATCCATTGCAGAGCAGTCCTTCAGTGTATGGAGGACACAGTGAAGTCAGAAGGTTTTTGATAACTGAAAAACTATTGCTGACTTTTTATTCTATTTGACTAGTTGTTTGTGTTTACATTCTAAAACTAAGTGATTATTGTAGCAAAAAGTAATGATTTATTGCAATTTTTGCCAATGTCTCCATCCCTGTTATCTGTTTTCTTATCGTTCCTGTTACAGCATTTTCCATGTATTTTTGTGTGTGGCAAAATAATGGGTTATCCAATGGATATTACTCACAGGTTTGTATTTTTGTAATGCACCAAGACTTTCATTTGTAAGATTTTTAAAAATGATTTCATTCCTTTTATTTCATTCCAGCTGTGCTACTGTCCTCTCTATGCTGTGCAATATCATCTGCTGTGTTTGCTAAGTAAAGAAATAGAAGCCAGTGTCATGTCATTAGGCTTTTCAGTGTTAAAATGTTTTCGCATTTCTGTAGTCACAAGAAAGTAGAAAATAAAACGTTGGTTTTCCAGCAATTTGAAAAGGACTCGTTTCATCCTTCTTTGATGCTGATTGTTTTTTGCAGATTGAATATTTGTACTTTAGAGGCCACATATTGTAGTTTGCGGCTAGCAATACTCATCTGTCATCAGCATCATGTGTCGTGAAAAACAACTGATAGGTGCTAAAGATAAACTGATGATAAATCGTGTGCTTTATGATGCGATGTCAAAACAATGTCAAAACAAAATTGCAAAACTTCAGCTTTTGTTTTTCTTGATGTGTCACAATCTCACAATTCTGACTTTCACATTGCAAAAACACAGTAATTGCACCGTGCTCTGTGACAGGGACGAGGCTCCCTACCGCCTTGGTTTCAATCCTTATACTGGTACTAACATGCTGCCACTAGGTGGCACCCTACAAAAATCCCATGATTGACTTTAGTACACGATTCCGAATTATAAAATAAAGCTTTTAATAACTCAACTATATCATTAAAACTACATGAAATATTATTATAACACTGTGTCTAATAATACATTTGCTTGAATACACGCCCAAATAGTTTGCACACTATGATTAAACATATACTGAATGTTGTAATTATTGTATTTGAGCCACATTATTAGATGTACTTATAATTATAATTAATTGCTTAATGCGTGCTTAATTACAATTATATTGTGATACGAAAAGGATAGCGTGAGTTGGAATAACATATCCAATAATTTAGGAAAACAAATATGTAAGATTTACAGTTGCCATGCCAGCAGGGTCACCGGAGGGCCGAGTTACGGAAGTGACGTAGGGAGCGAGCTGTTGTTGGGACACGTGATTTAGGAAGGTTGCTCTGATCTGTTTTGACAAGCAATGGAGCTCTCGGGACCAGCGGCGGGGAGCGTTGAAGCTTAACTTCTGCGACGGCTGTGGAAGCTGGACTTCACGAAGTAGCGGGAGAAACCCGCCAGATGACTTTGGTCGGGTGTTCGGTACCGTCACCCGGAGGAGTTCGCTCCGACGCGACCTGACTGTCGGCAGGAGAGGGCGTTCAGACGCGGGGAGACGCTGGTAGCCGTTCGGACGGAACTGCCGGGGAGGACGAACAAACAGAACTCAACAGAAGCGATGATCCAAGGAGCCGAGGAGGGAGACGGCGTGTGCGGGGCGGCAGCGTAGCTGGCCCGGGGAACCAGGCGGACGTCTCGGTGCTGGATTCCTACTTACCTACTTTGAGAGCTAAGTAGAGTAGCCAGGTTCTGGTGGGGGGGGGGAGAGCAGGAATGAGACGGATGCACGGAGCGAGGACGATTTTAGTTCGGCGGGTGTTCGGAAGGATGCGCGTCGCTTAACGATTAAAGTTTAACGGCCGATCCGCGTCCGCCCGGAGCAGCTGATCTTTCCCTGCGCATCGGAGACCGCATCGACTCGGAGAGGGGGGGGACAGCCCTGCAGACTGACGGCGAGGGGGTGCCCGTGAAGGACAGCGGCAGACATGAAGCCAGAGAGAGGTAAAGCCATCGCCGTTCTATTTTTAACCGTATTTACAGCGTTTTGACCTCGTTTTCGTTGCGCGACGACTGGCAGATCGGTCTGGCTGCGCCTGGCATCGGCTTCCTCCGCGGGCTGGCATTGCAAGGGAGAGATGATGTAACATCTGGTTAATCATTCAGACAGATAACTATCCACAAGAAAGCCTTTGTTTCACCAAGTTTTTTTTTTTGTTTTGTAAGACGGAGACATGACGCAAACCACTGTTTACGCTCGGACGTTGTCTTATTCAATGAAAGACCATGATGAGTCGTATATGCATTCGGATTTTCGGATGCTGGAAGCCCCAGATGTCGTGCATTTAATTCCGTGGATGAAATGATGCTTTGGCTCTCTGGCCGGCGGAATAGCGTGCTTTGTTTTGGTGCACTGGCCCTTGTTATACTGTCAGTCTCTGAGTCGGCAGTGGAAGTCGAACCCAGTACCGTAAATATATTGACATGCTGTAGTTTCCTGTAGTGTTGAATCATAACCAGGCGGGGGGGGGGGTGAATTTAAACTATTATTAAAAATACCTGTACCCCTTAATATATAATGGAAGTTTATTTATGAATTAAATGTAATTGTCCGAATTTTTTTCATAGTACCAACATACTTATATAAGAGACCATACTGTTCAGCCTAGATCGCAAAACATTGAACACGAAAGAAACTATTTGATATATAATTTTTGAACTCAAGTTCATGTTTCTCTGAATTTTTGCTGGTGCATGAACACCAGGTGAGGGGTTAAACCTACTGTTGAGCAACATGGGACAGGATTTGACAAATATATATTTTCACTTAAACTGAAATCAGATAGTTACCATCAGAGTTACTGAAGTGTGACTTAGGATATTGAAAGGTTGGGTTAAGTCAATAAGCCATTGAGTGAAGGCTGACTTAAGTCACCTCGACTCAGCTTAATTAAACTGAGCTTAACAGAGCAGCTTACGCTGTCGTTTGACATTTTAAGAACGTTGCGGGTATTAATTAGTGTACAGATCGCTTAAAGTTGCATAGATCGGCGTAGCCCTGTCGATGGCTCTTCGCAGGAGGAATCGGGTTCAGGCGAAGTGAGTCCGAAGCGAGCCGCAAACTTCCGAGGGGAAACACGTGACCGTCAGCTCCGCGAGACAGCCGCGCGGTCCTCCCCGCGCTGCACGCAAAGGAAATGCCAGCCACCTAACTAATCAGGGCAGCCAGATGTAACCAGTTTCTGCACAGACATTCAGCGTAAGAGCTCAGCTAGTATGTGCACTTTTGAATAAATACTTTAGTTATGACTTTCTTGATGTATGCATGAAATAGCAGGATGTTTACCACTCATATGTATATTCACAGTCAGGGTTGGGATCATTGTTCCTGGGGCCCCCCCTCAAAAATTCAGCCCCCCTTAACTGTGTAATGTGTAATGACTGTCACCCAAACCTCAGGGGCCCCATGCAATTGCATGGTTTTAGTGGCAGTAAGCACCACCAGTGTTCACGGTTCCAAAAAGAGTTTGATCAGACTGATGGTACATCTTAAAACTTTTACATTGCGATCAGCTTGTAATTCAGTTTTCACAGTTATATAGCTTAAGTGGTCGTATGAGTTTCGATAATCTTTGCAGTTAGCTGGCTGACCCGGTGGCGCTGGGGCTCTCGTTTGTGCGCGCCTCCGTGGCTGTGTCTCGGGCTTTGTCTCCCCCCCCGGTTTGCACTCTTATAATGTCCATGAACTCCTTTCAGCACGAGTGTGTGTCTCCGTGCTTGAGTTCTGTGACAGACTGGCATGCTGTCTGGCTGTTACCTACCCTGTGCCCTGGACGTCCTGGTATAGGTTTCAGGCTCGCCGAGGTTCCCAGCGAGTGATTGTATCCAGTTGCGGCCTGGTTATTTTAGGGTTCCCTTCCTTCACATGGGCGTCACTCTGAACAAAGAGTAGCCAGTTTTCTAAATTACACCACTGTTTGCATATATTTTTTTCTTAATTTCTCCTGTATATTAAATTACTGAGCTGTCTATGTTGAGTCCTGGTTGAGGACACTTTACTATGGTATCCACAATGTCCTAATTGAACCATGGTTTTAGGCACTGATCATGTTTGCGACCGGCTCCCTGGGCTGTGATTTCACAGATCAGCCTTACACTCCCAATCCTGAAGTGCTTGTTAGCCTGGAACCTGGATGTATTCAGAGGAAAAAGGCTTGGCAGTCACGGCCAGTTTTCTGATTTTCCTTCTTGTGTGTCACGAGTTAGTTTTAAATCTCATTTTACAAGCAGATGCAGTGCTTCATTTCTTTTCATTTACAGAAATGCAGGAAATAATCAGTTCAGGAAAGAGTCATGCAAAAATAACTCATGCTTAAAGATATATAAACCACTTCACAAAAGTTCTGTGATGTGGGTTTTGTAGTCATAATAAGGTGGACTGTGGTGACGTTCAAGCCATTCAAGCGTGTTTATTAATCTGCATTAAACTATATTAAGCTATTACCAGTTGAAAGTCCATCTATTCATCTTCAACATACTTAATCAGCACAGTGTTTCTCTGACCCTGGAGCCTGTTCCAGGTCACGCAAGCACTCAGTAGGGGACAGTCTGGCTGGAATCCCAGTTGTTTCCCGTGCATAAATGATAATTTACTGACACACCTAACCGTTTCTGGATTTCAGGTTGCAAGCACAAAATGCCAAGTGTTTCTTATAAAGGAGATGTATTCAGTATGGTTCCCTATCAATTAAGCCTGAAAGACTTTAATGTAAGTACATTTCGTACAAAACAAATTGTAGCCAACACCAACAGCGTATATAACCAGTATGATAGATAGCTATCTTCTAAATTTAAGCTAGCAAGCCACCGACCACACCGCAATGAATTTCTTTACTTTATCGTTGTTTTGAGTTCGCAACTGTTTCCAAGGCAACGTTTGTATCGTGTTTCAGAAGCAGGGTATTCACAGAACTAGTCGACAAAGAAAGCGTTTCAAGTCCCACCCCAAAGTACCGAAGTACAAAGAAGTACCCCTGCTTTATTGGCACTTTAGGGTCTGGAACTTTTGGTTCTGGTACTGGACTGGAAGTCATTGGAAAAGGGAAAGTACCGAAAGTATGGATTTTCTGGGCTGAATGTATATGTAACATGTGTAACATATTAGTGTGACATGTGTTTGTAATGTACATATTTTATGTGTATTGTGAGTGAGATGGAGATGGTGGTTGAGGTGGAGGTGGAGGTGGAGATTTGAGTGTCCTGTAAAGTCTTTTTTTAGGGACTCGGGTTCAGTTCGGCCCTAAGCTGGCAGTGATCTTTCACATGTTTTTTTGCTGTATGCAAAAAGGAAGCTTTATTCCTTCAGTTATTTTGCAGCTCTTTTTCCCGTTTGCTGGCGAGTCCCCCTCTCAGTTTTTATCCATCCCCTGAGTGACCCGGCTTGGCACCGTTCTGCTTCACTCAGGGCCGGTTTCATGCTTGCTGCTGAGGATATCGTCAAGATCTTCTTTCCTTCAGCCTCCTGTACCGAACAGCGGCTACTGAAGCCAAAGCTTATCTCTGCATTGATTGACGAGCTCAGATGTAAGGAGAGGAAAGCCATTAGTGATGAGTATTTGGGTTTTTAAGGACTGGAGTTTTATAACCTAAGTTTGATGGTAGTTGAATGGGTATAGAATAAAGAAGCTGAATGATAATAACATGAAGAATGCCTTTGGCCTGGATATTTTTATTAATGCTCATCTCTCCAGGCACCACAAATGCAGCAATGCAGACTCTGATGTCATCCACAGTGGAAGCCTTACTCTATAGCTGTTGACTACGGCGCTCCAGATCGCGGTCACCCAGGGGGCCGGAGAGCCTCTTCGTTTGCACGAGGGGTAGTATAGTTTATTTTCTAACAGCTCAAACATAGGTGGAGGTGTGTTGTGAAATGGAACTGGTCGTGCAGGACAGGATGGGGGGGGTGAGCCATACGTAAATCTGCTTTATGCATCGGGAGCTTAAAATCTGCCAATATCCACTATGATGGGAAAGAACGTCTTACAAAATTGGATTTTCAGACATACATTAATATGCAGTTATAAAAAACAGTAACTGTGGTCTATTTTTGCAGCCTTATTTTTGTGTGTCATGGGTTAATATTAGTTCTGGCATAATCCCCCCATCTCATCTTAAAGTAGCACCTCCGCTCCGCAGTAAAGCTATGCACGGTCAGCTCTATTTTTACTTTGGAAAGGGGCGGTTCATCTCTTTAGGGCCTCATCAGAAATTTTTAGATTAAAACATTAATTAGTTTAAGGCTTTCACATGAGGCATGAGATGAAAATTAGTTCACGTTCTGTACGAAGTGTATTTCTTGCTTGAGGAAACAGGGAAGATAATAACGTCTAAAGTACATTATCTGTGTTTCTCTTTTTTTTGGTGGAAGGGATTAAGTGGTCAATGGGGAATAGGGAAATTAATTTTAGGTATATGCTGTATTGTGTGTTACCGATTGGCAAAATGGCCCTGGCAGGGGTACTGTCAGCATGCTGGAGTAAGTGCTGAGTTTCCTTCGTGGGACGGTTCTGGGAGCAAATGTTCAAGTGAGACCTCCAGGAACAGGTTTTCCGTCCTGAAGACTGCCCGTGGCCTGAGAGAGCAGACAGGAGGCGATGTTTTGAGCTGTCACAGCAAGGACGGCGAGGACCATCTGGACCTGTAATTCTGTTCTTTTGAAGTGAGAGCGCTCTCGTGTCCAAACGACTCACTCCCGCTTTGAGGGTGTCCCGTGGACGGCTGGCCCTTCCGGTGGTGCCTGAGCATTTATAAATGGCAACGCCACGTGAGGTGTTTGCTTTGGAGAAAATGTTTGGCTACCCTGTGTGGCTCGCTGTTTCCGAGAGCTTTATGGCACCTATCTCTGAGTACCGCTTGGCTGATTTACCAAATCGATCGGTGGTCAGCTCTTCAGCCGGCTCTTTGAGTTTGTGGATGTCGACGTTTTGAAACCGAGCGACATTTGCCATTTCCTCAGTCATCTGCCTGGGCTTTTTAAACCTTGTTACGAAAGCAGACAGAAATAGCGGTGACGTCTTCGCTGCTGTTTCTCGTCAGGGCTGTGGAGCTCGTGTGATGAGATTCCTGGGCACAATGCAGGCGAGAAATTTAGTGTTGCACGGCTGCATTCCTCTCATGGACGGCACAGACTGAGGAATGTGTCGTTGCAGTGAAAGAAGGAATTCCTCCCTCATCGAGACGCCCTGGTAAATGACGGGACAGGGACGAGCTTCATTTCAGCATCCTGTCAGACCTGTAGCTGATCCGGGTGGAAACTTCGACATGACGTCATCTGCTTTTGTTTTCATAACTGCTACTCTGACTGTTTTGGGATTCCCGCTCAACGGTTCTGTGACGGGTATTGGTTGGTGGCTAGGAGGTGTAGCTGTAAGCAGTTAGCGCTGTGCCTTGCTGAGCTGTAATGCTGGATACCCCCCCCTCCTCCTGAGCAGCGAGGTCCACTGCGCCAAGATCTCCAGCTTGCTTGGTTCTGACCCAGACAGAGCCCCGACGAGGCATGCTGTTTAGTCATTTGAACTCTTGGGTTGTTGGCCTTAGACTAACAGCGTAACGCCAAGGGAGAATGGTGATTAACTTGATTAGCCTTGCAAGAAGGCTGCAATAGGCTACCGCAACACCAGACTATGTATTTGAGCAGCTCATTGGTTCCCTGTGCCTCTGTGTCACACGCCAGTCATTCTGAGGATTCCTTTATGTACCTCCGGCAGGGTGTTGCCATCCTCCCAGCCCACAGACCAATCAGCTAACCTGCCATGTCGTCACGGTTACCGTGTGGCCATAAACAAAAGAAAAACATCTGTGCATTTTTTTTTTTTTTTTTTTTTGGTCGCATTATTTTTCCAGGTATTTCGGTGACAGTCCTCTGTGTGTTTTATACCGCTCCTGGAAAAGGTGTTTCAAATGTTCATTTACAGAGCGTGTCGTGAAGAACATTGGGGTTCGGTTAAAGCGAGGTATTAACGGGATTATGTAACGTTTGTCTGAGAGGCGATGCAGAGATAAGGTGTTCCCACAGTCGCACCATGTGTGCTTTGGGTAACATGATCCACTCTAGCCTGCATGGGAAACAGATGTGACCTCTTAGCACATCTGTGTTCCAGCGGCCCACCGTCGCCCCCTCCTCCAGCCCCCCGGCCCGCGCCCCGAGCCTGGCCTATGCCTGCCAGAGACATGCTGCAGTATCCTTGATCCATATGTGGCAGCCCGCTCTCCGTACTCCTGCTCTGACCCAGATCTGGGCGCGGTGAGGTTATGCATTATGTAACTGGCTGTCTTACTGGCTTCATCTTTTCTCCTCTGTTTTTATACAAACACAGATCTGTCCTTTTTACGTTCCGTATCATCCCACTGAAAGAAGCAGCCGTAAACATAAACGGTCTTCTCAGCGTTAATGGGAATAGGGGGGCTGAAATTTTATATAAATAATAAATAAAGGGACGTGTCACCATTTGACTGTCCCTGCAAAGGTGAGAATAACTGCGACTGGTGGGACTGGAAGTGGCAGTAATGGGCGCTTTTTAAAATAAACCTTTCAGCTGCTCTCTCTCTCTTCCTCTCCCCCCATCTCACTTTCCTCGCCAGAGCTGCGTTTGGGTGTATTTTCTCCATTTGTTTATAGAGCTGAAGCAGCTGTCCCTAACAGGGGAGCGTGGCAGCCCCAGGCGGGCAGGCAGGGCCAGCTGACCCCAACGGGGGTTTGGGGGTTTGGGGGGGGCTAGCGTCCCAAAAGGGTAAAAGCCACAGCCGGAGCAGCTTGGAGGGCAGAGATTAGAGATACAGGGAGTCGGAATGGAGTTTATGTAATCTCAGTCACGGCGGCGGATGGGGGGTGGAGGGGTGTGATCCACACAGCTGCTCTGTTTGGCACTGGGGAGGTGGGGGGGGGGGTCTCTCATTGTGAGTCTGGCCTAGATATGGTGTAAGCTAGACTTGGGCGGTATCTAATTTCTCATACCGCCACACCGTCCCGACGACATGCCGCAGTATATGGTATTTTAACGGGGGGTGGGCATGATTAAATTTGGTGAGTGGGGGTTTGGTCCCCACGCAAAACATTTCGGAATGGGGGTCCCTCACAATAAAATACCGCGGTATATCGTCCTACTGTAGTAGCACCCAAACCTAGTTAGTACCGTGCAGTCAGTCTTCCTGCCGTGTTACTGATTACCACTCGGCCCCTTTTCGTATCTGCAAACTTCTGTCCTTCTGCCCCGACACGTGCAGTCCAAGGTTTGGTGTGACACAGGGCGGGGGGTCGCAGCCGGGGGAGCATCCCTGCTGGTGTAATAAGGCCATTACTGTCCAGCTTTCCTGCAACGAATTCTTATCGGAATTCAACCTGTTACCACGGAATGCGAGAGACCCGCCCTCTGAAGGTCTGCCTCCTGATCCTTTGCTTTTCTTTGGTTATTTTCCTCCTCAATCCATGCCGGTTTTGTACAAAGCAACTCACTGTGCCGGTAGAAGGAAACTTCTGTGGGTGTGAACAAGGAGGAGATGAACGACACTGAAATGTTTTGTTGCTCTTAAAGAGGTACTGCCCTTTATAAAAACCACAAGGCTTTACGTCTGCGAGGCTGAAGTGAGACTTTTAACGTGTTTTTCTTGTACAGCGCTGCAGTAGGCTGCTTCCTGTGTCGTCCGCAAGTGTAATGAGTGACTCTCGCAGCTGCAGGGAGGTTTTTACAGGGAACTGCCTTTTCAGCTGTAGATGTTTTTCGTTTTCTTGTTCCAGTGTTTTCTCGTGCAAATCACCAGTGTTTGAACGCTCCATTCTGCTCCTGTCTGCAGGAGACAGAGAGGAACTCCCTCTCAGTCAGCGGTCGTTTAAACGGCTCACTTGTTTTCTAGGTTTCGGTAACCTCCAGAGCCCGGCTGTGTTTCAGCAAGCCGACTGGCCTTGGTGCTTTTGATGGGTGCCTGCAGTGCAGCTGGGCTCGTGTGGCCAGGAGAGGAACACCTCTGCCACCAAACTGACAGGAAGCTGCACTGGAGCTGGGCAAGAGAGGGGGAGCGGGGGTGTGGGGGGGGCACCCGCCTCATGGCCAATCGCGTTGCAGGGCTTGTTGCTATGTGTGCTCTGAATATGGCTCTTTCACAGATAGGGAAGAGGGACTGCTCAACAACCGTGCAGTGAGTGGAGGATGGGACACCTGAGGGGGTGGGGGTTGGGGAGGGTGTGTAAAAACTACAAAAAGTGTGAGCAGACAGCTGTGTCTCTGCCCAGTGCTGCTCCTGTTTCCCTCAGGGGTCAGAAACATCCAGGAAGAGCATCTCATTTCTTCCCTAAATAATTTAGCAGAAAATCTGACACATTTCTCAGTGAGCCGTTTTGAATTTTTCCATATTGTCATGCAATCTGCATCAGACACCCCTGTCCAGGCACGAACTGTGTCCCGTAGTGGCACAGTCGGGGTACGGTGGGGCATTCTCTGTGAAGCTCTCCCCTCCACATGGAGGTGTTGGGGGGGGCGGGGGTCACACACTGGGGGTGGCACGGAGAGAGCGGCAATGGGTGTCTTATCGTTAGCCAGATGCATGGCTGACATGGGAATGCACTGGAGTAGAGGTGACTCTTCTGGGGAAAGAGCCACAGGGAGGTGCCATCATCTCCTGTCTGCCCATCCGGAGTTCCCCTCTCTTTCCGGCGGAGCAAGTGGCCGGTCGCCAGTCAGAAGTGCGTTATGAGAGGAAGGCCACACCATCCTCCTCTTTCTGCTGTCTTTACATCGTATAAGTCCGGGGCTGTCAAACTTTTTGGTCAAAGGTCATTTTTGTTCTAAGTCAGAGGTGGGGTGGGGAGGGGTGGGGGTTATGATGAGTTATGTTTGTGCAAAGTTTGGTGGTTTTACATTGTATTTTTGTATTTCAAACCACATTAAACCTTTTTATGTTAATCATATTGATGGAGGTCCATTATCGGCTGGGTCTGGATTAACTTGCAGTTTGGTCTGCTCAGAATTTGAGAACCCCTGATATAGGTTGTGTTTCCTGTCTAACAAATGGGGGGGGGATGTACAAGGTGCTGGCAGTCCGATGTCTGCAGTAACCATCAGGCAGATGCCATCAAAGCTGACTGGTGGGGGTGTGAAAGTCACAGGCGGCAAGAGTCTTCTCGCCAGTGTAATGCCGGCAGATCGGACGGCTTTCCCCTCACAGTTTCCAAGCTTTAGGCATAAACAAAGACTTTTTTTTTTTTAAAGCTAGAGATCGAGGGAAGTCGCCGCAAGCTTTTGTGCTCTGACTGACCTGGCAGGGGTGTCCTCCAGGATTCCGAACTCCAAAGGGATGTTGTGCTATCCGACTGTCTTTACGCGACGTAATGAGCTGCCCTGACTCCGGTTGCCTGAATAACCTGGTAGTGCTCATCCAGACACGCCGTTCTTGGAGTTGCCCCTGTCATTTGGAGTGCTAGAAGGCAAAGGAGCAGCCTGAGATCATCTGATCGCCGTTGGATCCCTGCAGCTACCCCGCTCTGCTGGATTTCCAAGGTGTTCCCTTGATAGACAAGTACCTGATAACCTCTTGGTCATGGGACCAGTCCTCTGGGTCCCTGCTGGCTGTTGATAACCTAATCACTTCCCCAGGGGCGGTGAAGGCCCTTCTGGAGCTGTGTTGTAGTTGCTCCCATTCTGACTGGGGAGTCACCTTGGCCCACGCATGTCCTATTCGCCATGGTCCTCTGTGCCTCGCGGGGAGATTCTGCCCTAACCCTCACCTCCAGAGCTCAGTGAGTCTCACCCACTTACCCTTGTTCAGAGAGTAGCTGGTGTAATTCACTCCTGGGGTAAAATTCCCAGACCTCACACCTACTGTTTTGTGTGCGATGGAGTAAGGTCACACATTCTGTAATTAGCCCATTCTGGCAGACAGTTTTCTTTGGTCTTTGTTCGTCATTTGGGCCTGTTTGCAGCGTGATCAGCTGTGTGTGTGCCTGTGTGTGTGCCTGTGTGTTTGCCTGTCTGTGCGTACATATGAGGCTGGCTCATTTCCTGTTTTTCCAGCAGCCTTAATAACTCAAAAAAAACCTTTTTCAGCCTGTATCAGACCTCTGCGTGACACAGGCTGCCAATGTGACAATGAGTAATAAAGTCTAGATGATTAGTTTAGTGCTGCACGTGAACATGAAGGCACTATGAGTCACCCCTGGGGGCTGGGCGGCTCTCCTGAATAGTCAGGGGTTGGAGGTCAGATCGTACCAAATTAAGGGGATCTCTGGGGGTTGACCCGCGACTGGTGAATGCTTTGGAGCATCAGGCTGTCACAAGTCAGAGTGTTAGTTCGTGTAGCAGCTATGTTCACCACTAGAATCACCTGGCTGTCTGGAACAGCAAAGGCAACTGACCCCCTGTCACTTTTTCTAAGTCCCCGCCCCCCCGTCTGGACAGAAAGCTGTGGCCAATATTTAGACGCGTGGCCTCCTAGAAACCTGCCTCTTGGACGGCTGTTGGAACCGCAGCCCGTGTCCCCAGCAGTTGGAGTCACTCTTGCCCAGGACAGGGCTGCCTGTGATCCTTCAGGCCGGCTGCACTGTCCCTGATGGAGCCGTCCAGCAGTGACGCAGAACAGCGGCACGCCTACAGACCCTCTTCCGCCTCGCGACGGGGACTGGAACGCCGTAGCCCAACAGTACAGGAGGTTCCAGCCAATTCGGCTCCCAAACTGTGCCAATTATGAGCCTCACAGATTATCAGTTTACACTTCAGTGATCTGTGTACTCACACGTAATCCCTGGAACATCCCCAAAGGCCTTAACGGAAAAAACGCGGAACCTGCAGCCTTCTGAACCTGCTACTGTCTGCCACTTTGTGTAAACAAGGTACCTCTTTGTTTGGCAGAGGAAAATCTTTCATATTTCAAAGTATGTTGGGGGGAGAAAAGCCGAAGTGGTGTGTGTGTGTGTTTGTGCGTACGTGTGTGTGCGTGCGTACGTGTGTGTGTGTGCGTACTGCTGTTAATGAGCATCTTTGATCTGGACACCCAGGAATGGGAGCCCTGAAGAAGGTGTCACGCTGAAGGGGCAGTGCCTCCTGGTGGGGGGGGTGCTCAGTCTCTGCCGGAATGTCAGAGCTGTGGTGAAAATCAGATCCCTGCATGGTGACCTTCTTTCTGCTCTTAATTGGTTGCCGGTTTTAATATGGTGGTGGCACGGGCTTAAAAGCTGCTGTATATGCTTCGCCAGCGTGTCGCGTTTTAAGGCAGTTATTGCTGCTGTTTTAGCAGGCGGGGCGGTGACGCAGGCTGCATTGAGACACGCAGGATTGGCGCCTGTTTGCCGTCCTGCCCGAGAAGCCAGATGGAGGCGGTCGCGTAGGGCACGTGTGTGTTGTGTAAGTGGTGTAGAGTGACCAGGCTTTCCACTTACTGATGAAAGCAGCATTAATCTGAGCCAGTTCCCAAACTGGCGCTGAGCATAATGACTGGGACAGTGAACACAAAGCTGTTATTACTCGTCTTTGTGGACAAGGGGGTGACTCTCATTGCAGAAACCAAGTTTTCTTGCTGTCTGTTTTTTTCTGAACCCACTTTTGGCTGCGGCCGGGCTCCCAGGGTGGAGATCGTGCTGAGGGTGTGGCCGCTGCACGCTGCCATCACCCAGCTGATCTCCAGGCCCTGCTCCAGAACCTCGGCAAGAATGACTCTGACAATCTGCTCGCCAAGTTCCTCAAACGTTCAGTGAGCTAAGCAATCCCCAGGGCAGGAGAGCATGCTCTGAGTCCTGTGACCCTGATCATCACCCAGTGAGGCCTGGACCCTGCATCTGGCCCTCTGTGCCATGAGCCAGCCCAAAGCCTTCCTGACCCATGACCTGCCTTCCCAATCTTGGTCCCTGCTGCCAGGATTCGTCTGCAAACTCTGCCAAATTTATCCTAGGACAGGACTCTTTCCTGAACAGTGTGCGTATGGTGCTCTGTAACCCAGCAGCTGGTTTGCCAGCCTTGATCAAATCAAAAGGGTGGATGCCTCCCAGAGCAGGAGATGTCCCGTTTTGCGGAATGATGCGTGTGGGGCTCATGCAAACGGAATGTGCTCACTGGCGTCTCGGAGGCAGTTTGTCACGGGGCTTTTGTCCCCTCCAACTGCTGCGGCTGAGGTGCGGGAGGTTTTTGTTTCTGTCTGGAAATGATCTTCTTGCCCCCCCTCCCCAAAACCTCCCTGTCTTCCACCCCACCCCCAAGGCTCTCTCCTAGCTTGATAAAGCTTTACCTTTAACCCAGTTAACCCAAACAGACCAGAGTTTGAGGAGACAAGATTGGGAGTGGAGTTTAGCTGAGGGCAGCGGAGGGGCCTCTGAAGTCACCATGTGTTTTTGTTGTTTTTTTTTTTTTTTTCCCCTTCTCCCCCCCCCAGCTTGTCTTGCCCTGCTCCTTTTTGTCCGGTGACTGGCAGTGCACCATATGTAATGGAGGCCCCCTGGAAGATTGTCTGTGACCGCTGGCCGAAAGGCGCGCTTCCCGCTCCACTCCGCTCCGCCCGCCCCCGCCGCTAACTGGCCCCAGCTGCCAGCACTCTTTGGTTGCACAGGCTTGCGTCAGCTGCCTGTCCTGCCTTTTTTGTTTTTGTTCACTCTGGAATCCGGCCTCCTGCATCGTCTGACGTTTCTGCACGCAGGCTGACTGCAGCCGGGATTGATCCCGGAATCCCTAGTTGCTGTGCCCAGGATCATCCCTGGAATCTCCAAGCACCGTATTCTTCTTCAGTACTTGGAATTCACCGTGGAATCACCAGCCACTATGCTCGTCCACACCTGGAGTCGGCGTCGGAATCACCAGGCGCCATGTTCATCAACTCCCGGAATCAGCCTTGGAATGATCAGGCACCATGCACATCCATGTTTGGGATCGGCCTCGGAATCACCAGCTATCATGTTCATCAGTGCCTGGGATCAGCCTCGGAATCACCAGGCACCATGTTCATCATTGCCCAGGACTGGCCTCAGAATCACAAGGCACCATTCTCATCCATACTTAGGATCAGTCTCAGAATCGCGAGGCACCATGCTCATCCGCGTTTGGGATCAGCCTCTGAATCACCAGACGCCGTGCTCATCCATGTTAGGGATCGGCCTCTGAATCACCACACTTTATGCTTGTCAGCGCCTCGGATCGGCCTCTGACTCACCAGGCGTCGTGCTTGCCCGGGTTCAGGATCGGTCTCTGACTCACCAGGCGTCATGCTTGCCCGGGTTCGGGATCGGCCTCGGAATCACCAGGCGTCGGGCTTGCCCGGGTTCGGGAT
>JAAGVU020000008.1:7981842-7997007 GCA_011763525.2 Mormyrus iriodes | reverse complement strand
TTTTAACCTTTAACCTTTAACCTTTTAACCTAATGATTTTAATCTTAGGGGTATGTGAAATTTGGGATATTGTATAGTAGTTTGCACATGCCATCAGGTCTCCTGTCTTCGGTATAGGAATATGAAGCAGTCTCCTAATCTTCTCCGTAACCCACTGAGTTGTTTCCCAGTTTTGTTAGAATCAAAGTGTTGACCAAATTATCCTTTTTCAGTTGCTTGCAACATTTCTATTGGGAAGCCATCTGTTCCCATGGCTTTCTTACTAGGCAGTGATCTCAGCGACAATCAGACCTCACCTTCTCTCTGCGAAACTTTTTCTGTCTTGATTGTTGATGTCTTTGCTTCGGAGGTCCTCCCTGTGTTTTATGTATTCCCTCAATCTCTGGTTGATCTTCAAGTGTAGAAATATTGTAGAAAGAAGTTTTGTTCATTTGTATTGCATTTGTGCGTTTTTGTGATTGTAAAAGTGTTGCATATATATTGTATTTATGTATTTGTTTAATCTTTAATGCTGTCTTTTGTATAGCTAAAATAGTCATGTATTTTTCAGGTTCCTCAAAGAAAGTCACAGACTGGGTGCTTTGACTTGGACACGTCTCTGCTTCGATACAATGGTCTGCCATTGGCTGCTAACAGAAGGTACTGCTAACTCGGCGTACAGATGGCTGCAAATGTCATCTACTGTTGGACATAATGTGCTATTCTTGTTAAATGTATTTATAATCCCAATTCCAAAAAAGTTGGGAGAGCATGGAAACTGCTAATAAAAGAGAACTTGTATTCAAACAGCAACACCTGTTCAACAGCAGTGTTTTTGATGATATATATATATATTGGGTGGTATTAAGGTTATATGGGATACTGCAGTAGTTTGAAATGTATTTTGACAAACTCAGATTTTATCAGCATGATTTAAAAATGCCAGAATAGCATTGCTTTAGAAAGCAGCATCAAAATACCGTATACCGAGGTATAATGTCTGGGAAATATGAAAATGACATACTGGCCTAGTCTAGTTACACATTTATTCTGAAATCACTGCCTACAACACATTCCAAAAAAGTTTCCAAGGCAGTTTAGGACAAATAACAATGTGACAAGTTGAAATAATATGATGATGTGAAACTGATTATGTTAAAATGGTGAGGCAGTCTTGTAGCAGTGTGTAAGGAGCCTTCAGAAAAAGGTCCAGTCCTTCAGGTACAAGGATGGGTTGAGGCTCGCTAATTTGCCAACAGATGTACTAGTGAATAATCCAGCTCTTTGAGAACTACATTCCCAAAGACAAATCAGTAGGGTTTTTGGGCATTTTACCTTCTACAGCGCACAATATATTTAAAACATTCAAGGAATCAGGTCAAATCTCAACATGTAAAGAGCAAGGCCGAATACCACTTCTGAATGCGTGTGATCTCCAATCCCTCATGTCTTAAAAGGCCTTCATCTGTCTGTAATGGACGTGATCGCATGGACTCGATAATTCTTAAGTAAACCTTTGTCGGTCTACACCATTCGCCACTGCATCCACAGATGGACAAATCAGAAGCCATACATCGGCGCTGTCCAGAAGCACCAGCAGCTTCTCCGAGCTCTGTCTCATCTGCGTGGGAGAGTGGCTCATGGGAATCGTATTTTGTGGTCTGACTAGTTTCATGATGATGTGTGATGTAGCAGTACTGGTGTTAGCCATAAGCTAACCATGCCTGCTCCCTTGTGCGGTGTTTTTTAGAACGTGTCTGAAAAGAGAGGCTGGCCAGGATGAGGGGGAACAGCAGCAGCTGAGCACGAGCGCACCGTCGGGGAGCCTCAGCCTCCTGGGAAACTTTGAGGTAATTCAGGGCCCCGCCTCCAACAGCTGTGGTGCCTCAAACTAGACATCAATGGTTTAATGGAATTTAATTAGCTGGAAACCTGTGGGGTTATTGTCTGCTGAAGATGCCAATTTCATTTTATTGTATTTAATAAAATATGTAATACTTCCTATCTTCAGACTCACTGGCCAGTACTGGATATGAGTACTGGTTATCAGTACAGACTAAAACACCGCCATGTTCCTCCTAACTCTGAATCAGTTTTGATGGCATCTACGTCCCATCTCTACAGGAATGTGTGCTCAACTACCGCCTGGAACCTCTGGGGACCGTTGAGGGCTTTACTGCTGAGGTGGGGGCCAGTGGAACGTTCTGCCCAAGTCACATGACCCTGCCAGTCGAGGTGTCCTTCTACAGCGTCTCCGATGACAACGCCCCTTCTCCCTACATGGTTAGAAAACAGGGTGTTTTTAATGAGCGATTGACGCACCTAGCTTAGACAAAGCCGTTCCTCTCTCTGTTCAGAATATTTATTTATTACCACCTGCTTTTGTTAAGACTTTCCAGTAAAAAAAAAAAAATTCCATAATCTTTTTTTATAGGGTGTCATCAACCTGGAGTCTCTCGGTAAAAGAGGGTATCGGGTGCCTCCTTCAGGAACAATTCAAGTGGTAAGAGCATCGTGTTTTGCTCAAAAGCTAATGTACTCTTTGAAAGATGTCAAGCCTGCAGCTAAATGTGATTCCTTTGTGTAAATGGGATTTGAATTTAAAAAGAAACAATGTCCTGTTTTTTCCAAGCATTTGAATTCCCAGAGATTCCATTATAATCATTTATTTCAATCATCTGTCAAAAAAATATAACAGTATTACCTACTCAGGAAAGTTTGTTTGTTCTTAATCTGACATTTCCGTCTGTTGTCAAATCAATTGTGTTTACACTGTTACCACAATATCAGGAGAGCAAATGAAATAACGCAATGGGATCTTCGACCAGAGGAATACACGCACACTCACAAAGAGTGAAAATGTGCCCCCTAGTGTTAGGTGGTAGCACACTACAAATTAAATTTCAGTGCATATTAAAATACTTCATAACACAAGACTAGTCACATGAAATGAGTGTGCTATGATTTTTTTTATACTATATCATATTTTAAAAAGTCAAAAGTGTAGAACCAGTTGAAACTTTTAATTGAAAACTTTTTAAGACATTTAATCCGTTTCCCTTCTCTATTCCCTTACAGACCTTATTTAACCCAAACAAGACAGTGGTGAAGATGTTTGTGGTCATCTACGATCTGAGACAGATGCCAGCCGGTAACCAGACATTCCTGCGACAGAGAACCTTTTCTGTTCCTGTCAGGCGGGAAGTCAACAGATCCGGCCACAAGAAGCCCCTCCCGTTAAGCCACGAGAGAACTCTGTGCTACCTCATTCACTTGAGGTAATGCTAACTGCTTTGCTGCCCATTTACCGAGGATCTTAGCACTGCAGTGGTACTCTGCGACATGCGACGGAATTTCATTTCGTCTAAACGGAGGTGGATAGTTCAGGTCCAGAAAGTAATAATGCAGACCAAGATTTGTATCAGCCAACCAGCTGAGTACTCTGTGACTGTGACTGTTTATACTCAGCTGGTTGGTTGAAACAAAATCTTGGTCTGGATTTTTACTTTCTGGACCGGAACTATCTACCTCTACAGCGTTTTGATCCTAATGCTGTGTCACATGACATACATGATGGAATAACCTAATTCTTCCTCTGTCTCAGGTTCCAGAGTTCTAAATCTGGAAAGATCTACCTCCATAGAGACATTCGACTCCTCTTTTCCCGGAAATCCATGGAAGTGGACAGTGGTGCTGCCTACGAGCTCAAGTCCTTCACAGAGTCCCCAGCCGACCCCCCCTTCTCTCCAAGATGCTAACCCTCAATCTGAAGCCCCTCCCCAAACAAACTTTCACCTGACTTAAAAACCTATGACACAAAAGAGTTTAATTTTCAGTGGAGTGCTTTCCTCTAACATGGAAAAAAAAAAGATTCAGCTACAGTCGCTGATAATTTTATTTTTGATTTGGCCGATGGATGAGTTTTAATTTCAATTTCGGACTGAACCTTTTCAAGTCTTTGGTGTTTGTTAGTGTCGTAGAAGCAGCACACGTTGGACTGGACTTTGGCAGTGATGAAACAAGTAGTCAAGCCAGAATAAGTTACAAGATGGTGTCAGAAGAGTACTGTGTATTTCCAATTTAACTGGAAATGAGTAATATGATAAGATCCTTTGTTTGTACTGTTACAGAACCACATTATCGGAAGAGTTGCAATATAAAGAAATGACCTTAGTAGCTTAGTCTTTGTTTGTTTCAGTTATTTAATATTTAAATCATTTCATTTGCTGCACCTGTGACGTTTGTCATGCTACGCATTATGATGTAGGGCAAAAGTATATGTAAATCATACAATGTATTTTTTGACGGTATCCAGAGGTGAAATACAGATATAAAGCAATCTTTAAACATGCACATGATTCTGCATATTTATTTTAAGCAAAGAATTTGAAATAAATTTGACCATCTATATTCAGTTACCTACCTTCATGTATTTTTATTTGAGTTATATGCTTTTTTTTTTTTTTTTTTTTAAGGATTTGAGTTGTGGTGCATATGGCACTGAATTTTCAGCAGTAATTTATGAGCGGCTTCACCATTCTGCCAATTTTATATTTAAGAATGTATCTGAGGAATAATTTGAATGAACATTTATGTCCTATTACACTGACTGGACAATAGTTATGTAACGGCGATTCCATATAATGACGGTGTATTGGAACATGTTACAGAAGACAGATATAAAGTATCAGTTGACAATAATGTGACAGAACGTTGAATACTTAAGTACTTGGGGGCTTAAAGAACCGCAGCTCCCTGTCAGAAATAACAAAAAAAGAATCACCATTGAAGAACACTGGTTGGAATTAACATTTTTTCAAGTCAGTATTAGGGAAAATTCTTCTTAAAAAAGCATATCCAAATGAGATATGTGAGCTGATTGGCCTCTTTACGAATATGTTGCATCCATTCCAAGGACACCTCTGTGACTATCACTAGAGCAGACTGAAAATCATGATCAAGCACAGATCAAAGTGCTGCCTATATGTAAACATAAACTGGCTATTAACTTCCAGTTTGATTTGTTTCTGTCAAACTAAACATAGATCTGCAGATTCATTAACCTTGGCATGTCATTGACATGAAGTCACTTAAAATAAAGTGAAGAAATCTGTACAAAATTGTATGTAATACGTATGACATTGCCATTTCAGGCTAAAAGCTGTCTATTACGTATTTTCCAGTGTACGCTAAAAAGAGTAATGGTTTAAACAACTGGTTCAACTTCACATCAACGAAACACAAAATATTATCCAAATCACTCACACTGCATAACTAATTAGTAATATGGTTTATTTCAGTTAAATATATTCATGCTTGTGTCAAAATACAGATGAGTGTTTAAAACCATTATATGGGACTCTGCAGCTGTTTCAATGTTTCCCCACAAGCACAGATTAATGTCCTTCCATATGGTTTATTGTCTTGAGTCTCAAGTGGGTCTTATATGTCACATGATTGTCTAATTCACATCTTATGTCCCAGAAAATGAAGACCTTTCTAATTCACATAAGGATAAATATTGCTATAAAAGTTTTATTTCATAGTAGTTCAATTTATTTGTTTTTGTTTGTTTGTTTGTTTCGGTGTTGTTGAACAAACAGAGGGTTTAATTTAAATAAATTTTAATAATATAAAATAATTCAAATATTGTTTTAATTAAACTATTTTATGTCTTAATTACCTAAGATCTGCGAACTAGCGTCTGTTAATCACAGCATGTATAATAAGTCAACGCTATGTATCTTCAATTAGGGGCGTCCATCATTTTAAATACGTCCTCTACGATTTGCATGAGTTTTATCGAGTAATGTACCTTTAATAATATATATACAACGTATTGTACTATAATAAGACAAAACATGGTTTATTGCCCGTTATGCGTAAATCCGCAGAAAGATGTCGATGAGAAAAATACATTTCCCATAATGCACCTGAGTGAGTTTGCGAGGCTAATCAAACGGAATAAAATATTTCACTTGGAATATTATAAAGGCTTATTTCGTACATTTTAGCTCATATCGTGTGTTGAGTGTTATAACTTTGTTCGACGATGGAAAATAAGAAGGCTGTGAATGTACATTGTAAAAATACTGGCACGGGATGACGTTAAATGAGGCAGCCATTTTTTTCGGGGGGAAACGACGGTGCGTTTGAAAGATCAGTCAGTCCGGGAGCGGGGCTGTGCTGGCGGGGGTGTCACTTTGGATTTCTGTTATATTTATTTACAATTATGTCTGAGGAAATCGAGGAGACAAAAACCGCCGAAGAAACGTCGACCGAGGAACAAAAGGTATTTTTTTTGTTTAATGCATTATGTTGTGTGTTTTGTTAGCTAGCTGGTTTTGCTGTCTAACCAGCTAACCACGCAGAATAATGTGCACGCATGAAACAGGGCAGGCGCCTGGAATAGCAGCTTAACGACTGACGATGATTAATGTAGCAATATCTTAAAATGTTCCTAACGCAAATTAGCTGACGTTGGCGTGCGGTGCGGATGCGGCTCTCCGGCGCGGTTGTCGGCGGTCCGCCCCGAACGCCTCGACCCTTAAACGCCGTACATTGCTGTAAAAGTAACCCGGCCCGGTTGGGAAACGGACAGAAATGTCGGGCGGTCCGGGCCCAGTGCGGCTGCGGTACTGCGAGGCGTTTCAGGCTGAACTTCCAGCGCGCCGCATCCCCGCACCTGGCGTGTGCCCTCTGGCCGGGCTGTAGGCGTGCGGGACCCGCAGGCACGAAGGGCGCATGGGCCTCACCTGTCCTTTTTGCCATGTCACACCAGGCAGGCGATTTCAATATTAATTTAATATAACACAATCTATGAACGGGCCGGTATGTGCGGCCGTTTATTCGGTGTAGCGGACATCGGTTATTCTGGATAAAATACGGCTGACGTGGCCTAGACGTTTTGGTGGAGAGATCCGGAACGTCTGCAATATTGTGTATGAAGGCGGTATGCGGCGTTTAACTTTTATATGATCTTGAAACGGCCCAGCGAGCAGATCCGATTCTCGCGGCGCCATTTGCGTAGCTCGACGTCCCCGGTCCGGAGCGCGCGGGCGGTGTCGCTGCGCAAACTGCGTAAGGCCGCGGCGAGCGTGTGGCCTGCGCGCGGCTTCGCGTCGGTGCCATGGAGTGCTGCATGAAACATTTTGCAGGGAGCGCCCCTATGATTTACGTATGATCAGCCGCATTTTACTTGCTTGCTATGGTGCCATCAAACTCGGTGTGTTAAAGAGAGATTTACGGAAATGATAATCTGTTAATTGACGTTTATCAGAGGACGGGTTATTCACAGCAGTCCCCTGGATTAGACAACGCAGTCTTGAGTGCAAGGACATTGAAATGGTCTTGATGTAAAAGACATGGGTTACACCTAGAGACAATATGATTACCACATACCTCTTGGGATCTCAAGCCGTTTGATTATATGGCATTCAGTACAAAGTTTTAATCTCTCTCAAAAACGACCTGGGGTATTTCACAAAGCAGGATTTCTTAATTAGCAGGATAAGCCAGATGTAAGGATCGTCCAATATGAATCACTTTTACCTGCTCAGGGACTACGGGTGGGAAAATAGCAGTGTTTGCTAAAACCTGCTGCAATGCATCTTTCCTTGTTGTACAAGGTTAATGTTTTATTGTGCATTGTCCTTGTTTAAATAAACAAACGAACAAACCTCTCTATTGGACAGTTTTTGCATTTGGCTTAAGTTATCCAGCTAACTGGGAAATTCTGCTTCATGGAATGCCCCTTTGGTATAATTAATCTTGTGGCATTTTTGCCGAGCATCAAAATGCTTTTCATCCTGTGATCTTTGGTTGAACTAGATATTATTTGAACTTTGTGTTTACATTTAATGTCTGCGTCTTGTTGCCTGTTAAAATATTCCATTACCTCTGTGTTGTCCATTTTGGACTGTGTGCTTTTAATACTGTTTAATGGTTTAATGGAGGCAGAGTGTGAAGCAGTGATCTTACCTGACTTCCTCCCTTTTCTTCTGTCCTTCTGAGCTCGTGGGTCTTTTTAAAGTTCAATTTGAATGTCAATGAAGTGACTGGGTGTTTTGTATGTTTTATTTTTCCTCCCTCAGGCATTGGGATACTTTTGCATTGTGATTTTAAATAATGATTCATCTGTGCTTTGCAACATAAGGAAAGCATCATGAACCTTTTTATTAAATCAGTTTATTCTGCTGAATTTGGGACTGGTATTCGTTTGTTTACATGGAATTAGTAATGGCTGATCCGGCCCAGAATGCTGTTCAAATCTGTTCCCTTTTATGACTCAGCAGCTCTTGCACTTCCTGCAAGGGCTTGGAAAGGCTGAGAATTGCCTCTGTGCAGCTGGCATTCACTAGGTGATATGAAATCCAGTGGAGCGGAATGAATGGGTCACTCAGCGTTGCACATGCTGTTTTTTTTGTCCTGTCACGATGCAGTGGCATGGATTCCTGTCTGTAGGCTCTTACCTTCATGTGATTGTCTTCACCTCTTTTTTTTTTTTTGTAGGAAATGGAGGACAAGATGATCAGTCCAGAGAAGGTGGAGGAAGCCAAGCTGAAGGCCAGGTACCCTAATCTTGGGGCCAAGCCTGGAGGCTCTGACCTTCTCCGGAAAAGACTTCAGAAGGGGGTGAGCTCTGGCCTTTCTCTGTGGATGTATGAGTTTGGATATCCGGCCATTTCTCAGTTTTTACGTCAATTTTTTTTAAATTTAGTTCATGATGTATGTTATCTGTTTAAATCTAGCTGTAGCTTCATTCCAGTCAAACAGGTACATCATTTTCTGATCTTAAGACTGTTGGAAATGGCTCTGTAGGTGTTTTAAGGCATCTTATCACTTCATCTCTCCACAGCAAAAGTACTTTGATTCTGGGGATTACAACATGGCAAAGGCCAAAATGAAGAACAAGCAGCTGCCAGCGGCCGCAGCCGAGAAGACAGAGATCACTGGTGACCACATCCCCACCCCTCAGGACCTGCCCCAGAGAAAGCCTTCCCTTGTTGCCAGCAAACTGGCCGGTTGATGCAAGCATGGAAGTGGCACTTTTTAGTTCACTTCTCATTCCCTACCTTAGTACTGTCCCCTGTCATGTTAGTACTGTCTCATTCTTTCCTTTTTCCTGTCCCATTTTCTTTAAGTGCTCTGAAAGAATTTTGTGATCAGCAGGCAGACTACAGTTAATGCTGCTTGAGGGTGACTATGTTTAAACAAAAAAAAGTCAAATGTAGTCTGTCAGTGGAGAAAATGGGGTAAAAGCTAAACAAATTCTACTTGAAGATTTAAACGAGCTGTAGTTGTATTGAGGGTAAATGTATGTGTGTCTTAGGTTTGGGAACCATGGCACAAATTGATGTTTTAGAAAGTTTTACATTTTTTTTTTTTTACCATTCCATCGGTCACCTAAATGATGAAGTCAATGTGCTGTAACGGTCTAACATTTTCCCCGATGATGTTCATGTCCCTAGTCCCATTCTGATTCCAGCCATCTTGCATTTTATACACGTGGGGGAAAAAACGAAAGGTTTAGAAGGATCCACACAGCTATCGCCAGGTCATATTTAGAAGGAGCATGATGTGACACTAGCAGCCGCTGCTTGCCCAGATCTTAAACTAATTAATGGCCTTAAAATCCTGATTCAGCTTCTTCAGCCACGCTTTTTCTTGGGCAATATTTGTCCATTTCTGGAAACACCCCTTCCACTCAACCATGATCCTATTCAGGAACGCGGGCTGAAAACTGACCTGAAGCCAGTCTCCGTTGAGGTTTTTGTAGTTGGTGATTATTCGAGGTGTTTCGAGGCGTGCATGTGCATTGACTGTACTGTCACTTTTGTGCCATTTGTTTTGTAAATAAAATAGTTTTGCACAAATCAAAATTTCCTTTTTGCCCTATCCTACCTATAGTTACCAGTGGAGCTCGTGTGTGTGTGTGTGTGTGTGTGTGTGTGTGAGAACTTTCTCCTAGCAGTGGATTGGTGTGCAGAAGGAATCTACAGCAAAAGTCTCTGAAAAGTTAACTGCACGTGTTTTACTAGCTTTTGGTCTGAATTAAGCTTGTTAGAGGAGGCTGGCAAGGTCAAAAAATGATCAATGGGACTGAGTTGCGGTAATGGTAGCTGCCCTATGACCTTGGTGAGACAGGAGAATGCTCACAGTTAAATTCCCTTTGGCATCTGCTGTCTGTAGCCGTAACTCATCTCAGTCAGCCTCTAGTTGTTGACTTCGAGCAGTTATATCTAATAGTGGATTTTATTAGACTGGTATGTAAGCTAGTCTTTCTCCCCATTCCCAAGCATGAGTTGCAACACTGATATGTCTGAAGTGCCATGAGGGTATATAATCTCTTCCATATGGAATGTTAGTTTTTGGGTCGACTTGTCCCTTTTACACAAAACCTTTTCGGGACAATCGTTTCTTCGCTATGAGGAAAGCTCAGTGAGGTTAAGGTGCATTATTTTGGCAGGACTGTTCTCCTAATCAATATCAGTTATTTGCCTTTTAAAAAGTGGTAATGGCTGTCCCTGCCACCCTCAGCAGGATAAGTGGTAAGATACATGGCAGTAGGTGTGAACCTGGTGAATAAAATATTTTAAAACACTCTTTGAGATCACAACTCCTTAGACAAAATGTTCGTGCTGCTCGGTACTCTAAAAAATAGGGGGATTGAAGAATTAAATGAATTAATGATTTAAACTTTTTTTTTTTGCCTAGGAATTTCACGTGAATGTGTAATGCAGATGCCGATGTCATTTTAATCAGCCAAACTAACGCTTACGCGAGTTTAATGAAAGCAACACGGTTCAAGCATCCACGTTATTCTGACGAGCGTCCAGATTCTCTACTGCATAAAGTTGTTTGAATAATGTTAACAGGAATCCGCTACAGCTCGTTTTTTTTTTCCCTATGACACCATGACCAAAGACGTACAACATCGTTACAGCTCTCGCAAAACCTTCATATCGTGAAATGACATATTTTTGATGTGACCTTTTATTTGTATATAGATATACTTTATATATGTTTTATATCTAGAATCCAATTATACTCAAGATGAAACAAGAATAGTGGACACGTTTTAAATACATCTTTTGTCATCTATATGTCTTCCATGTTATGGTTCTACAGTGATAATACTACGCTAAAGAAAATTTTAGGAAATACTGTTTTTAAACAGTATTAGATCCGTAGTCATATAGCACATGAACAAAACTAAAACTGGCTGCTTCTCCGCATCAGTCGCGAAGAAACGCCCTGTACTTATTAACTAATTTGTCCTATAGGAATGACGACATGGGTGAAAATGAGCTGCGGCCACTAGGGGGCAGTCTTCGTGCATTTTACGTCAAATCCGCGGCTATAGCGGCTTTTTACTGACTCATTTCATGCATCATACCCAGAATGCACAGAGAGACACTAAAATAGCGAGATTTCAGGTATCATGGCGAGCGCGGCCACTTTTTGTTGAAACATCACGCTTGACATTCGGAAAGGATTTACCTAGCCTTTATTTAAGGCGCATGAAGATAGGCGAAGCGCTGATGTCCTGCTGAGCAGCGCCGGAGGAAGGCTGGCTCCGCGGTCATGGCAGCGTCTGAGCTCTATACAAAGGTAACCCCGAGCGCCTCGGCTGCGGCAAATGCTTCGTTTTGTCTTTCAGACCGTGCACTCCTGCAATTACACCTTTTTTAAATTGCTGCTTGCAATGCCGTGAAACCACATACGCGTCTTATGTCGCTCTCGGTGAGATGCTGGAGTACTTGTCGTGATTGAACAATAGATGTCAATGAATGAAATTCCGTTTTTGTCCGCCTGTTATATATTTGTAAATTTTCCGGTGCTACTAGTTTATCAGGCGGTGATAAATAAAAGCTCAATGTCATACAGTCGCTGTCGCGCACCGGTGTTTCGTCTCCCCTTTACAAAGCGTCCGGAATACATTGGGCGGACGATGGCAGATGTTTAACTTGGATTACATGACTGGGAAACGGAATAAATCACACGAATGTGAGATATTTCTGTTTGTCGGCCCTGTTTCTGCTGTATTATCCAGCTGAATGTTCTCAGCTCAACATCAACGGCCGTGTTGCACATCTCATTTTGCGCAATTCTTATTTGAAGCTTTTGCAGTGGCTTTTGAATAAAGATATTTTGGGTGTCTGTAACGTTACCCCCACGATTAGCATTTAAAAAGGCCTCGGAACGGAATACAATGTATCATTTTCAGCGGCAATCTGCGGGTGGGGTGCTGGGAGGGAGGGGGGGGGGGATGGTGTATTTTTAGACTCGCCGCTGACAGCCCGTTCGGATGCGCCTGCCAGCCAGACCCTCTAAACGGACGGCAGACTGCACTGATCCCGACGAGGCTGCATAATCATGAAACAAATATTCAGATTATTTGCTCATTTGGAGATTTCAGTTATCTGGTGCGTTTGACGGGACCAGGTGTCTGCGGTGAATGAGCTCCTCTGCACGGTCCTTAAGGCGGAAAATCCATGGTGCTGATGTCGCAAGAATAAGTTGCGGCGATATAAATTATAATATGCGCGTCTGAGAGCGGCTTAAATGAAGTGATGCACATTTTAGGTGGATGGAGGGCCTCGGGCGCTCGGGACGCTGGACGCTCATTTGTGTTTGATTGTTATTGTGACGCTTCTGAGCAAATCCTGCTAATCCGCAGTGCAGAAACGTTTTTAAAAACACACCGTGCATAAGGATTGAATCTCTCACCCCCAACAGAAAGATTTGGTAAAAAAAAATGGATATTCCCTGTTTTCTGGGTTTTGACTTTGCCTTCATGTACTCGCGGCATCTCCTGGCGCCTTCTGTTATACCTTTTATAATAATGCAGTGTCACGGAGAAGCTGCACTATGATTATTTGTTCGTTTGAAATGAATAAAAAAAATTAAAATATCACTTCTTCAAACTAATGCAGGGGACATTGAGGGAGCCTGCTCGTGTTACGTGCCAGCTTGCCTGAAAATATGCTGTGTAGTGAAATCAAATTCAACATTACGATTGTCTTGCAGTTATTAATAATTTCTAAGGTTCATAAATATATATGACTTTAAGGCTGATTTGCCTGTAAATAAGCACCTTATAATAAAACTGCTTTTAGCAGAAGGGTTGTAAGCTTCCTGAGGCCATACTGGGAGGCACTGGATTGTTGGGGCTGTTGCCAGTCTGACTGGCTGCCTCAGGCTACCAGCAGCCAGACCTGCTCGAGTCTGTCCGCCCCTCCATCAGGGCCGGTCAGCATCTGGACGTGGGCCCGGTCTGCTCTGCACAATTTGCTCTTTGCTTGTTGGTTCCTGATTAGGAGTTTCTTAACAAGAAGAAATATCCAATAGTTGTTTGTCTGTATCAGAAATATGTATTTCTTATTATGTATTTTGGCATGTGCTGTAAAATCTGCAGAAATGCATTTAGTTACACGCAGATGCTCGCTGAGGCCTGTTGAAGATGGAGAACGCTGGTTGGTTTTCTTTGGCACAGCAGCTGTAATGCCAGCGGTGTGAACAGGTAAGACTGTCGGAAAGGTTAGGGTTTCTGCGGGCTTAAATGCCACGCCGTGCTTCCAGGGCCGGAGCCAGTCTCCAGTGCTACGGTGAACGAGTTGGGCAGGACGTGAAACCAGCGGCGTCCGTGATTGTTTGTGGTGTGTGCGTGACACACTGCTTATTGTGTCCCCTCAGCAATAAAATGAAACTGCATTTAAGGTGTAGAAAGATGGTTATTTAACCCCCCCCCCCCCCACCACCACTGGAATTCACTCCCCAGCCTCATTTTGACATGTGTTATTTTGAGTCTGGTGTCTATCTGGTCTCGTATTTTCTGAACGCCATGGCAACAAAGCTTATCTCCTGAAGTCCTTTAATAATTTATGTGCCTTCTATGTGTGTATCTTGCATGCTTGTGGTGTGTTACTGCTTCTCCATCCACAAAGCCCTGATTTCCGCTCTGTCATTACAGCAGCGTAGCCTGTGATTTGTGGAGTACCTCTATGAATAGACAGATGTCAGATATCCTTTGCAGCTGTGCTCCCAACTGATTCTTCAGTACAGCAGATGTTTAGCTCCTTAAGTTTAATTATGTTATACAGCCTTGATAGAAAAAAAAAAATTAAAAATCAAGCTTTCTCTCCCCCCCCCCCCCCCTTGTGTGTGTGTTTAGGTGTCTGTGTGTGTCTTGTGGGGAGGGGGGATCAGGTATATGTCCCCAAATGTGGTGATAACCTGCTATTTTGATGTTGTGGGGACCACCTTTTTGGTCCCCACAAGGGGAAACCCAATATTATAAAAATCTGTGACCGCATGGTTAAGGTTAGGGCTGGCTGGGGGTTACAGTTGTCATTGTTTCTATGTTCTATTAGTGCATCTAAAATTAAAGATTAAAAATAAAAGGTATTTGTTTCTTCCGTTTTAAACGCTGGCATATTTCAGTTTGCAGACACTCTTGTATTGGAAACCCGTTTCTCTCTCTTCCTGAATGCATTCTTTGACTTTTTTTTTTTTTTACTTATTGTCCATGTGATTCAGTCAGCACTCCAAGGCAGAAAAAAATAGCTCTGCCATCTGACAGACTTCTGTACTCCTGCTTTGACTAACGGTGCTTGTAAAATTGTCCAGTGAACACGAGCGGATCTGTGGGGCCCCGGTCTTGAGGCAGGAGAAGGTTGAGAGAGACACAGAACTGTGCTTACACAATGGAGAAAGCTTGTCTTTTGGGGTTTCTCAACCAGTCCAGTTAATCTGTGGTCATATAGCAGGAAGGAAGGACGCGGGTCTTGATAGGGTGGGAAGATGAACCAAGAGCTGGATTTTATGTTTCTGGAAGTAAGTACCGCATTTATTAATTCCAGTCCATTCCGTTTGTTTATGAAAATCTCTGTTTTTGAATTAGGCCTAGCAGTTATTCCCACAAAATAAAGAAAATGTTGGATGCATTTGTTTTATTGGGTGTTTTTAATAATATAGTCACTGGACTAGTTGTTGAATTAGTGGTAAACTTGTTGTCCAGGACAGTCACACCCAAGAAAGCAGTCTTGGGAGGTAAGGTTTGCACTCCTGTCTAATGGGTATTTAAAGAGAGCCTTCTGTTAACACCCTTAGTGTTATACAAGCAGAGAGGTCTTTTACGTCTGTGGAATTGCTTGTCCGCTCTTTGAGTCTGGTGCTGTGTGT
>JAAGVU020000008.1:7954958-7966253 GCA_011763525.2 Mormyrus iriodes | reverse complement strand
GCTGTCCTGGGAGATGGTAAGAGGTTATTTATGGGGTAAGGAGGGTGAAACCTTCCTACCCGGTCTGATGTTTTACTGTTTATTCTTATTCCCCGCCCCCCCCCCCAAAATAACAAAAATGAGGTATGAACCGACCCGTGGCTCAACTATCGAGGCCAGAACCGAGCCGTGGTTTTGTAGAATCATCACACCCCTAGTAGGAGTGTGGTGTAGAGATTATCCCCATACCTGTCTGCCTTTGATGCGCTAATGAATGAGAAACACAAGCCCACGATTCACCCAAGACTTCAGCCAAACGATACGCCGGCAGGTAACCTGCAGGAGCCCGTGTGGCAGTCTAAATCGCCACCTCTGTCTTTCTGCCTACAGCTTTGAGACCTTTGAAATCAACAGCTTCGAGCAGTTCTGTATAAACTACGCCAACGAGAAACTTCAGCAGCAGTTTAACATGGTGAGTGGGACCGCCCTTCCGCGGCATCCCTCAGGCGGCCGCTTAACTTCCCATTTGGTTACCGTGTCAAAAAGTCGTTTCCGCGATGACTTATGCAAACTGAAATTAATGAATGAGTCGTGTTTCTGCTTTCGTATGTCAGGTGTCACTTTGATTTTATCTCACATAAGGCCACCTTACATAAGGATTTTTGACAAAACGTTTAATGTGTTTAAAACGCTCTTTGGCAAGATTGTATCATGCCTTACTCCGTACTGCTACCTTGTCGTACAAATTGAGAAGACTGCCCTCAACTGCTGCCTTCAACTGCTCCCTGCAGCACGTCTTCAAACTGGAACAGGAGGAGTACATGAAGGAACAGATTCCCTGGACCCTTATCGACTTCTACGATAATCAGCCATGCATCAACCTGATCGAGGCAAAGATGGGCGTGCTGGACCTTCTGGATGAGGAGTGCAAGGTAGAGCTTCGTCTTTTCTTTCTTCTGTCACCACTATTAGCATTCCCGACGTGGGCTAACCATCCTGGGTATTCCCAGTCCTGTAGCTAAGAGAAATTCTCTCTGCCTCCTTCAGATGCCCAAAGGATCTGATGAGTCATGGGCCCAGAAGCTCTATAACACACACCTGAAGAAGTCCGCCCTGTTCGAGAAGCCCCGCATGTCCAACAAGGCCTTCATCATCCAGCACTTTGCCGACAAGGTGGGCCCACTTCTTATTCCCTATCTCAGCCTCCTTGGCCGGTAGCATGGCGCCCCGTTTCTGCAGAAGGAGGCTTGTGAACCTTCTCGTCTGTGCAGTCGGGGCGCGGCGGCTGGCTGATTGTGTTAAATTTGCTCACGACAGTAAAACACCTGCTTCCTAGTCCCATTTTAGCTCAGGTTTCGGGTTACAGGGACTTTCATTCCTGAGGGAGCCGTCCAGGAAATCTCCGCATGGGCTGTGAGATGCTCCCCCATAGCCCGGAGTCGCCAGCGAGACTCGGGCAGTAGTCATGTGTCCTATTTGTGAGGTTCCATATAAATTGGGTGATGACTGTTGGCCAGTGGCACGTAGACAGTTATTCACACTCTCGTTGTGGCTTATATCTGCCCTGTGCTCGATGCGTGTTGGATCGTCATGCTGAACTGGGGGGGTAAAAGAACTTAATGATGTTTCTGTCCTCAGGTGGAGTATCAATGTGAAGGTTTCCTGGAGAAAAATAAAGACACAGTCAATGAAGAGCAGATAAACGTGCTGAAGGCCAGCAAGGTTTGTACTGCGTTAGCAGGTCTCTCCCTCTCACCACCTCCACTCCCTTCACCCCTGTTGAGTCAGATTCTGCTTGCCTGCAAACAGTATGATTGAGAAATTCCTGCGCTGGGCTTTCTGTGGGGGGTGAAATTCGCTTTACTTAATGATTCACAGTACAGAGTGTCTCTTAAGTAGGAATATGCCTGCCTCAGAAAACAAGTCTCAATTTGTTCTGATGCTCTCTGACGCGTGACCTCAAAAAATGGTTTCTGCACTGTGCTGGTCAAAGGCAATGTCGCCATCTGTTGTTCATTCTGGGTATTATTTTTAAAACGTATGCAGTAGCTGTTTTTGAAGGATGTGAAATGTAGCTCAGAGTCATTATTTGTAATGTTCAGTGCAGCATCTTTTTTTTTGTAATGTGTCCGTTTTAATATGGATTTTCCTATCCATTAGAGCCGTCCTGTGCCTGTATTGACAGGGGTAATGCTGTGAACAGTAAACACCGACTTATCTCACATTAGCTGTTGACACAATGGTGCTCCTTTTCAAGTATAGAAAAAATTCAATTTTTATTTCTAATTTTAAAACAAATCCATTAAGGGGTTACATCATTGTATCTAGGGAAAAACAAAAACACACGAAAATAATGTCCAGCAACGGTTTTATACTTTGGGTTGAGGGCGGAGGATTTTGTGTCTGCAGAGCGACCCTTTATCATTCCTCTGTGAGGGGGCTAAGCTGTTAGACAGTGGGAATTCTGGAGACGGTCAGGTGTCAGTGGAAGGATGGACGGCTGGCATTGGCTATGTATCAGATGATGCGCTTATAGATATGTGGTATACTTGCCGGTGCTTTCCACCAGAATCTAGACCACTAGGTGGCATCACTTTACAGATGAGAATTCCAGAGACTCTCCCATGTGCATGAGGGCAAATAGCAAGGCCCAGACAGGTCAAATCCAATGTGGAGGCCTTAAGTCAGTCAGCTCGTGTCTGATGGCCGTCGTGTGCCTTTGTCCCGGACAGCATGAGCCCTGAGGCGGTCTCATAGCCCTCAGTGTCATGTGACCCTCTGTCCTTGCGGGGCTGTGTTGTAAGCGGGCGAGGCTAGGGGCGGGGGGAGGGGCTTGCTAAAGGTTGAAACATCCGTCTGAAACTCAGGGGATACTTCTGCTTCTCTGTTTACATCTGATGTCTTCGTATCATTTATGCTGTTTTTCCTGCCTTTACGTTGTGTCTGTGTCTCATCGCTTTGCTGTTCTGCTCAGGCTGTGTGTACTTGCTCAAACATGGTGGCTGACTGTGAATCATTCTGCACTATATCACACTTTGATGCAGGCACATTGGCTTAAACGCCGGGACTTTCGGTGTTTATCAGGCTATCGCCTGGGGTATGATGCATTGTATTAAGTGATCATATGTGAACTCTGTGGTTCCCCCCCCCCCCCTTCTTTTTCCCCCCACGTGTTGTCGGTGTTTGTCTCCAACCATGTGCCAACCTTTGTTCAGCAGAAGGTAAACCTGAGTGTTTTTGGTCAATGCTGCCCCCTATTGGTTAATACGTTACCTCCCCCCGTATAACCCGCCTAACACAGGAAACGCCTGATCCCCCCCCCCCCCCCCCGCCCCCCTCCCAGCCTGCCTCCAAGCTCCGTGAAGACGTGCCGTGTGGGCATGCGCTGGCGAACACGGCCAGCAGGCACAGATGGGAGACGGACGAGGGCGCGGTGGGGTGGGGGGGTGGCTGGCGGGGCCATCGACAGTTAGTATCCTCACTCTGGCATGTGCTGTGGCTGTCATTTGCGCTACGAGGAGGAAAGCATGCTTCTGACATGATTCCACATGCAGTAACACCCCACTGCCCGAGGAAAAAATGCCTTCAGGCGGGTTACTGACCGAAGGATAAACGCCTCACTGCTTCCGCCGGTCACTCTGTACTTCTCCAGCTGCAGGTCGAGCTGCTTAATTAACATAACAACGATCAAAAACGGCCTTAGTGCGGATCAGCCCCCAGTTTTGCTGCTAACTGTTTTTGGCTTGGCTTTTGATGAAGGAAATGCCTCGCAGCGCACAGGCACTATTTAGGTCTCATGGTTGAACCTTTGATTTGGATCATCTTGCATACTTGTATATGTTCTGTTCTTTTATTTCACCAAGCAATCTGTGCTCTTTTAGGAGGACATTTTGTTCCTTTTGATCCCGAACGGCTTTATTTGTAGCCCTTCTTGTAGTTCTTTGATCAGCTTAGCGTCACTGTCAGATCTGCTGGACGCCACTTTGACTGATGTGGTGTTTCTGCTTGCTGGGCCCCAGTTTGATCTGCTGGTGGAGCTCTTTCAGGATGACGAGAAAGCCTCCAGTCCCACAGGGCCGCCTCCGGGGGGGCGCACTCGGCTGAGCGTGAAGCCAGATAAGGCCAGAGCGGGCCAGTCCAGTAAGGAGCACAAGAAGACTGTGGGCTTGCAGGTGAGAGCCCTTTGAAGGCCCAGTAAGGGAGGCCCCATTAAGCCTCACTGCGATCTCAAACATGCTGGCGTTAACGATTTACATATTTATGCATTTGTACGTTCCCAGTTCCGTAACTCGCTGCAGCTGTTGATGGAAACGCTGAACGCCACAACTCCCCACTACGTTCGCTGCATCAAGCCAAATGACTTCAAATTCCCTTTCACGTAAGCGGGCTGTTGTTTCTCAGCTGCTGCTTTTCACCGCTGCTTTCCTGCCTCTTTGAGGACTTTAGAGGCACAGGCCTCAGGTTGACTTTTTTGTCTCAGGCTCTTTGTTCATTTTCCCCTGCTTTCCCAGGTTTGACCCCAAGAGGGCGGTACAGCAGCTGAGAGCTTGTGGCGTCCTAGAAACTATCCGAATCTCTGCAGCCGGCTTCCCATCCAGGTAGAATCGCTGCAAAGCTCAGCCTCAGACTCCATGATGGGCCCTGGTTTGCCCCCTGCGGGCAGGACTCTAATGTTTCGGTCTCTCTGCCACAAGGTGGACCTATCAGGAATTCTTCAGCCGCTACCGGGTTCTGATGAAGCAGAAGGACGTGCTCACAGACAAGAAGCTCACCTGCAAGAATGTTCTGGAGAGGCTTGTACAGGTACAGAGATCAGGCCAGATTGGAACACTGTGACCAACTGCATGTTGTTGGAGGAATCCACCTTCGGTGGAAAGACTTCCGGCCTTATCTGAATGAAGCACTGACTGAGCAGATACCCTGACTAGATACGCTCTCATCGGCTGCTGTGAAACCTCCGTGTATAAGTGTGAAAGGGTCGGCTGCTGATACGGTTGAGCGTGTCGGTTCTTCTCATGCCTCTGTGGAGGATGTGGGCCGTTAAAAAGGCAACTTATAAAGCTAATCACTGAGACGTTCGCCTGATTCCAACCACTGCGGTACATATGACCCCACTTGAAATGAGCAATTTCTTCCAAGCTTGAGCAGCTATGTTCCCCATTCACAGGACCCAGACAAGTACCAGTTTGGCAAGACCAAGATCTTCTTCCGCGCGGGCCAGGTGGCCTACCTGGAGAAGCTGCGAGCGGACAAGCTTCGGGCGGCCTGCATCCGCATCCAGAAGACCATCCGCTGCTGGCTGGCGCGCAAGAAGTACCTGCGCATGAAGAACGCTGCCATCACCATCCAGAGACACGTGCGAGGCCACCAGGCGAGATGGTAAGGGGGCGGGACTTCCTGTCAGCAGCTCTCTTGGCCCCAATCAGAGCGTATCATACTCCCAAACGGATTTTATAATATTAAAATGGATCCTTTTTTCTTGAATCCCATTTGAGTAGGTCTGTATCATGGTGTAGAGTAGGTTTATGGCCAACATCTTAAATTTATTCAGCTTTTACGCAGTGTAATTCATGTAATTGGAAATATTTTGCCCAGAATCTACGAAGGCATTTGGTTGTCAGCTTCTTTCAGAAGTTGGGCCTTTACTTCAAGTTGTTGCCCATGTTTACCCCCTCCGTTGTCACTAACCCCCCCTGGCATTGCTCACTTTCTGCCTGTTCCCCCCCCCCGCCTCTGCCTTCAGCCTGGCCAAATTCCTGCGCCGGACACGGGCCGCCATCATCATCCAAAAGTACCAGCGCATGTACGTGGCGAGGGAGCTGTACGGACGCAAGCGGGCCGCCGCCCTCGCCCTGCAGTGCCTCCTGCGGGCGTTCATGGCCAGGCAGCAGTACCAGGCGGTAAGGCGTTCTGACCCGAGAGGGCAACGGCGAGTGCGTAGCTTAAGGATCAAGGAATTTGATTTTGATACTTGAATTGAAGCCTTTCGTTTCCTTCAAACTGCACCAACTATGATTCTGTGGCCTGCGAATCATCAGAAATCATCAGCAGAGCTGAACAGTTGCTGTCGGCCACTGAACTTCTGTTTTATAATGAATCCATCGTCCCCAGTTATTTAATACAGCGGTGTTTGTGTGTGAATGGACCTTTGCACGTCCACGGAGGATTCCTGACTCCTTTGGGTGGAGGGATGGCAGTAATGCATGACTGTGAAGCCCTCTGTAGGGAGAGGGGGTGGCAGGGACTGGAGCAGCAGCATCCAAAGAATTTCGGGACTACCCCACTGACGGACAGCAGCAGATGTCGTCCCGGTCTTGCTTGGTTTCTCGCCCTATCTGTCTCCTTTGTGGCTGAAACATGGATGGTTTTAATATCAGAAAGGCTAAAGTGGGGTGGTGTTCTGAGGTTCTGGGGACCGGGATGAAGCACAGGAGAAAGGTATGGAGGATTGGAGAGATCCCTTGGCGTGACTGTGTGTGACGGGCGGGCTCTCTCCCCCCTGACGGCCCCGGAGCTGGTAGTCTTCTCCGGCCCAGAATAACGCGGCTGTCCTCCGTTCTGTCTGCACCATGCAGCTGCTCCGGGACCACAAAGCCATCATCATCCAGAAGTGGGTGCGTGGCTGGCTGGCGCGGCAGTGGTTCAAGCGCTCGCTGGCGGCCATCGTGTACCTGCAGTGCTGCGTGCGCCGCATGAGGGCCAAGCGCGAGCTGAAGAAGCTGAAGATCGAGGCGCGCTCCGTGGAGCACTTCAAGAAGCTCAACATTGGCATGGAGAACAAGATCATGCAGCTACAGCGCAAGGTGGACGATCAGGTGGGTCAGCCGCCGCCCGCTCTCCCCCTAGTGGTCTTGATGGGCGACAGTCACACTGCAAACAAACTGCACCCTTTTTATTCTTATCAAAATGTCATTTCTGTTAATCTCCTCTGGCTTTACAGTTATTTCAGATCAGTCGAAACCCAATAAGTTAAAAATACATATTTCTGCATGTTTAGAACGATCATTGTTTTCTCAGTTGTTTTGGTATGGTGTTGCTCCATTTAAGTTCCACAAAGCAGGATTTCTCAGTTAGCTGATTAACTTAAATCAAATGTGAAATCTGTCCAATAGGAAAAGGAGTGACATTCCTGTTGGACAATCCTTACATTGGGCTTAAGTTATCTGGCTAATAAAGAAATCCTGCTTTGTGGAATACCCCCTGTTTTTTTGCTTGCATATTCGTAAGGATAAGGACCACCCCCCCCCCCCACCACATGTTCCATTCTCAGTTTATTAGAGTTCCCCCTAACCCTGCCCTGCTCCTCCCGTTACTGACTGCTGTTATTGCGCAATGCCGCGTCTCGCCAGCCACGTGCCGTGAGCTTTCAGTGCCAGCTGACCCGTGCCGGGTCACTAAAATCCAGTGTGTCCTCCCCACTACCACCCACAGAACAAGGAGAACAAGTCCCTGAGTGAGCGTCTGAGCGGGCTGGAGAACGCCCACGCCATCGAGGGCGAGCGGCTACGCAGCGAGCTTTCGCGTCTACGTGGATTCCAGGAGGAGGCCAAGAGCAACGCCAGCCGCGTGGCCAGCCTGCTGGAGGAGCTGACCCGGTTGCGCAAGGAACTGGAGGCTACGCAGTCCGAGAAGAAGGTCATCGAAGACTGGGCGGACACGTACCGCAGAGAGATGGAGGCGGTACGCAGCCCGACGGCACTTTGCGATGCCTGGGGTTGTGGCCTGGTGTTAATTTTAATTAGTCCACCAATTAGGGGAGCTTTTACATGATAAATAGTGTGTAGACATGGCTTATAGTTGCTTATACTGTACTGAGGTCCCCCCGCGGGTATAACATCCATACCCCTGGATCTGTGGAGAAACGCAAGATCACACACTTTTAGGTTTGCATGCTGACATGATGCCTTTGACTGGACTGACTCTGCTGCACTTATTTCTAGATGGTGGTTGAGCTGAAGGAGCAGAACAACCTTTTAAAGAGTGAAAAGAACGACCTGAACAGACTGATCCAGGAGAAGGACCAGGTGATGTCAGGTACGGAGCCAATGCCAGGCCCTTGGTGAAGACCCAGGGGCCCGGTTCTCAGTATGAACGTCCTAAGGTGCCATCTCAATATGAACGTCTAACTAACGGCTAGCGACTCTCCACCAACCTGCCATCCTCCCCTCGCAGAGAAAATGCAGAAGGCCCTGGAGGAGCAGACCAAGCAGCTGGAGAACGACCTGAATGAGGAGCGCTCGCGTTATCAGAACCTGCTGACGGAACACCTGCGTCTGGAGGAGCGTTACGACGACCTCAAGGAGGAGATCACCCTCACTGTGGTCAGCCGCCATGCATATGTGAAAACGGCTTTACAGCCCTCATTTATTAGATTAGGTTTCATTTTATGGATGGATGGATGAAATGTTCTGGTAGGACTCCTGACTGTTTTTCTTGGTGGGTGGGGGGTCCTGTCTAGGCTGTTCCCAAGCCGGGCCACAGAAGAACCGACTCCACCCACAGCAGCAACGAGTCCGAGTGCACATACAACTCGGAGGTAGCCGAGTCCGAGGAGAGCTCCCGTGGGCGTGAGGTAAGCAGGCTGTCCTGTAGGGGGCGTCGGCACTTCAGTAACCCCGCCAGCCGCTGTCTAACCCTGACTCTCTTCTGCAGGATGTTACCAAGGCGCCTCTGGACATGTCACTGTTCCTGAAGCTGCAGAAGAGAGTGACTGAGCTGGAGCAGGAGAAGCAGTCCCTGCAGAACGAGCTGGACCGGAAAGAGGAGCAGTTCCAGCGGGCGAGAGCCAGGGTACGGCATGTCGACTTGCTCGCCCTCTGCTTTCACTTTCCCTCTGCAAACTGCATCCTGTTCAACAGCCTCTAAGGGCAGAAACAGGTTGGCAGACTGATATGAAGAAAGACTCCTAAATGTTAAAAATAACCAGGCTTAATGAGGAACGGTAGAAAGGGTGTAATTTCTCATTTGCTGTGCCACCGGCTATGGCCCTCAGTGAGGTGTTAAACTGTTTTTCCGCACCCTGTGGAGTTTTCAGTGTGTCCTGTGGCCAGAAGCTTGGCCACATGTGGACCATACAGATAGAGCGGGCTGTTCTGGTTCCTGTTGGTTCTCTGCACTCCTGGAGACCCCCCCCCCCCCCCCCCATCGCACCCATGTGGTGGACGGAACCTCACAGCAGCCACCCAGACAGCTTTAGCCACCTGTCCATTAGGCTGAGTGCTGTGGAGGTGCCTCCGGCTGATTTAACAGCATGGCGTCATCCTGTGCTTCTGTTTTTAAAAGGATGATGAGGAGCACAAGAAGGCTCGAGGAGCAGAGCTGGAGTACGAGTCTCTGAAGGTAAGCGTGCAGTGGCCCCCCAGGGCCCTCCCCCCCCCCCCAGCCAGGCCAGCACACCCCCGACATTAGCTGATGACTTCCCTGCCCGGCACAACGATTCTGTATGTTAAATGTTAAATGGCCCTGTTTGATGAAGATGTTCAGTGCCTTAGAGTAGGCAGCCTACAAATCACTAAACAAAGGCACGTGAGAGTTTTACTTACACAAGAATGTTCTGAGGGCAGAAGGAAAACTGATTGGTTCAGAGAGAGAACCAATCAGATTGTATTGTAGAGGAGGTGGATCCCACCAATTAGAGGAGGAGGGACCAACCAATTAGAGGTCTTGGTCCCACCTCCTTTACAATCTGATTAGTTATTTCTCTGAACCAATCATTTTTCATTCTGCCCTCAGAACATTTTTGCGCAAGTAAACCTCAAGCTTAGACTACAAGCTAAACAGTGTCCCAGAGTTCCATTTGAGGGGGGAAAATAGGCCTTAATGGAACTGTAAGCCGTTTGTAACAGCGTGCCAGTAGAGGTGATGGGTGTTGCCAAGCAGGCCTCACTCACGCACCCCATCCTGCCCCCAGCGCCAGGAGTTGGAGTCTGAGAACAAGAAGCTGAAGCATGACATGAACCAGATTCGCCAGTCCATGAGTGGCAACGGTGGCGCCTCCACCGCCGCCCCAGGCTCTCCCGCCTACAAGGTGCTCCTGGACCAGCTCAATGCCTCCAATGAGGAGCTGGAGGTGCGCAAGGAGGAGGTTCTGATCCTGCGCTCCCAGCTGGTCAGCCAGAAGGAGGCGCTGCAGCACAAGGTGAGAGCTGGGGCCCCACAGGCTGGCGTTTCAGTTCCATATGAGTCTGCATTTTAAGATGGTAGTAATAATGTGTTTTTCTCCCCTACACTTTTTTTCACAATGCCTTCCTTCCAGGATGACAAGGTACTATTATAGCCTCCCTCCCCCCCCCACCCCTCTCTCTCTCTCTCTCTCTCTCTCGCTCTCTCTCTGTGTTCCCCTCATTCTTGCTTACTTCGGGTGTCTGTTTCCAGCGGTTTTGCAGATTAATTGAAATTTCGAGATGAAATTAGGAAGGGTGGCTTTTCTGAGACGTGCCGGTTTATAGACCAGCTTAGCATTCACAATAGGACAGAAACACTCTGGAGGAATCCTTGGCTCTTTGAATACTTTATTTTGAGCCTTGTTAGTATTATTGCTGTACCATGAGATGCTTTGGGAATTAGCACGAGGAATTCTTTTTGCCTTTTCATTCGATCCTGTTTTAATTATGCTGTCCTAACGTTGTCTCTCTGCAGGAAACGATGACTGAGCCCATGCCGTACACAGAGGAGCTGAAGAACATGAAGGACGCTGAGGAGATCACCCAGGCGTACCTCACCCTCAAGGAGACCAACAGGTACCATGCAGGGTGCTGGAGCTCCATGGTGTATAATAGGTCCAGCATCTACCCACCCAGCCACCCTCCTTGTCAGGGCTGCTCTCGGCTGGTTCTCTGTGACGCAAGGCCCCCGGTGTTGCTGAAGGTTCAGATATTAACCGGAGGTACCATGTGGATAAAAAGCCAGGGATGGTCTAAGGACACCGTCTAGACGTTTGTTGGGCAGCCACAGGTTTTTATTTGATCTGTACATTTGATTTGTTTTGTTTTTGCCTCCCTCACTTTGTGTGACTCATTTCTTCCCAGAGCCTGTCTGTTCCTATTTATATATTTATTTATTTAAAGTCAGCTACCACTTTGCACCCCTCCCCCCATGAAATGCCATTCTTCATGCAGAATGGATGGGGCCTTGCCAGCATCAGCAGTTACCCCCCCCCCCCCCAGCACCTCTGTGCACGGCCTGTAAGGGAAAAGCTCAGAGTTCTTCAAACAGAGAGCTGAATACCTAGCTGGCGGCTACAAATTCCAGTCAGGACTGTGTACGGTAGCCCCCCCCCCCTGGCAGCCCAACGGACACCCCCCCCCCCACCCCCCC
>JAAGVU020000008.1:7917956-7954858 GCA_011763525.2 Mormyrus iriodes | reverse complement strand
GAAAAGCCCAGAGCCCCTCAAACAGAGAGCGGAATACCTCGCTGGCGCCTCCAAACGCCCGTCAGGACTGTGTACGGTAGCCCCGCCCCCTGGGCAGCTCACGGACCACCCCCCCCCCCAACCCACCTACCCCTACTCGCTGTTCCTCTTCTCCTTCTTGCCCAGATCCCCCAAGTTTTTGAGTGAACCCTTCGAGGCGAATGATTTGATGAGTAGGCTCAGGTAATGGACTGCAAGGCGTCTGCACGAGGTCACATGACCCTGGCTGATGCAGATTAGCCTACTGGCCTGTTTGGTTCCCCAAAGTGTGGTGTCCCCCTTAACAAGCATGAAGTGCTCCTAGGATAGTTGAGAGTGGCTTCCCTCTGCTTGTTAATTCAGAGTCACGCATATGCTCCTCACCACTACATGACCCTAATATCCTCAGCATCTCCGTGTGTGACGGGTGAGGGCCGGCAGCGTGAATCTCACTGTGAGATGCAGACCTGCCCTGGAGGACAGCATGTCTACATGGGCTGGGAGACCCTGCGTGAACCAAGCTGAGATTACCAGCCCATGCAGTCACCCCCGCATGTTTCAGCACCATTTAAAAGTCCTTTGGTTTCACTTCTCATATCTGTATTATGATTTATTGTCCGCTGTTTATTTTGCATCGTCATTCATTCAGTTTCATGTTTTTTTTATTTAAGTTTTAAGTTGAAATGAATCCGAATCAGAATTGAGTTATAATTTATAATGAGGTGGACTGGCTGCTTCCCGCTGTAAGCGGGTGCTGGAGACCCAGCCGGTTAAATCCGGCTGGTGTTCATTCCGCTGTTGGGTCCCTCGTGTGTTTGCTCACCCTTCACCTTCATCATCCACCTTTTTATTTTCCATTCTTTTTTCCTTTTTTTTCCTTTCCATTTTTGTTTGGTTTGTCAGATCCCCTGCTCCAGACTACCACCGGCTGAATGAGGACGGAGAGCTTTGGCTGGTTTATGAAGGGTTAAAGGAGACCAACAGGTTAACGGCTTTTCTTAGGGCTTGTGCACCTTCGTGCTCTGTGTGTGTCTGCGCATGTGTGCAGGGTAAACGGGCCTCCACCATCCCTGCTCCCACCTACACCTACACCCTAACTAACTCTCAAGTTCATCTGAGCACATGTTTTATGTTACAGTTCTCAAGTGCTCTTTAGCTCTGGTGCCCATACATACAAGCTCTTGGCTACATTTTGGCATTTGGGATGCACTCAAAGCTCCCTTTCACTCTCACACACTCTCACAGTGTCTGACCTCTAGCCAGAGCAGGGTCACACAGGTAGAGGGCCGCACCATCCACACCGTCCATCCGTGAGACAGAGCTCTTCTGCGGTATTCTTTCGATAATATGAGGAGCACACCGTTTCATGATGTCAATGCCTTGAGGGCTCATGTTCTCTTCAGCTTCTGTGCATGGTGGTAGCTCCAGTCAGTGTGGTGGCAGCACTTCTGCAGAAAACCTCACCTTAGTCTGGCTTGTCTGATCAATCAGCTGCTTGAGCCTGGGGTCCATGATTCTGCTTTTAGCCAATTGGAACAGAGAGCCTCATTTTCCTGTTTTGGTAATGAGTGGAGAAGCCCAGAGGCTCGGTTAATGCACGTGGGGTTTATTATTTAACTAGTCTCTCTTGTTCTCCCGTCTGCCTCTCCTCTTCTCCCCCCTCCCTCTCTTTCTCTCCCTCTTTCTCCTCCTCCTCCTATCCCCAGGCTGCTGGAGTCACAGATGCAGAGCCAGAGGAGGAGCCATGACAATCAGGTGGAGGCGCTGCGTGGGGAGCTGCAGAGCCTGAAGGAGGAGAACAATCGGCAGCAGCAGCTCCTGGCACAGAACCTGCAGCTCCCTCCAGAGGCGCGCATCGAGGCCAGCCTGCAGCACGAGATCACGCGCCTCACCAACGAGAACCTGGTGGGTACCTGGCTATGCCCCGCCCCCTGGCCTATGCCCCACCTTACTGCCCTCCATGCTGCCACCTGTAAACCCCTTTTTACTCTCTGAGAAGTGGTATCAGACTCTGCTGGTGTCCAAGGACCTCAAACTGCCAAATGTATTTGTTCGCACTGAGGATTGCTGTTTGTGTTTTAATCCAGTGATATTCCATTCCATTTTCTTACCTATCATGCAGTTTCTGAGACTCCATCACATCTCACTGCCTGACATGTAGTCAGTTGTCTGCTTTTAAATAGTTCACTGCCATTCATCAGTCAATATTGTCTGTAGAAGTAATTACACATAGACATGGCAGAAGGGTGACAGAGTACTCTTAAACTGGGAATAGAGCATTTCTTTCCACTATTACAAAATACACTCCACAACCTTTAATTAATAATAATTGTTTTGCAAAATTAGGGAGTTAAGGATTACATATTTAGTGTATATCACTGTTTTAAGCAAGTATAGAAATGTGAAGATTCCAGTATCCAGACATTTAAACCTAATTTGCTGAAAGAAATATATTAAAGTAAAACTACTTGTTGGGAGAACTCTGACAAATATTAACATTTGTTTTTGAGCAGTGGGTCTATATTTCCATAAGATCTTGAATTCAGGCATGACTGAGTGATAGACCATTACACTGCATGCTGGGTAATGTAGTCCTTTTCACAGCAGCACTCAAGCCTTTTTACGGCTGGGTGCCTGTCACTACAGTCAGAGGCATCTTACTTTTCTGGATCTCACTCACAGGACATGAATGCTGACGATCCAAGCAAATCTCGGGAGTCCCGCCTCTTGGTTTTACGGCGAATGATTGTATGTAGGGTTGATGAGATTACAGCACACGTGCGTGCGTGCGTGTGTGTGTTTGTGCGTGTGGGGGCGTTAACAGTACTGTATCTGACAGAAGTGGGATAGGTCTATCTATCCATCTATTAATTGAGCAGCTGGGAATTACTAAATTTCGGTGGCAGGGCGGGTGGGGTGTAAGCAGGAGAAACAGTACTGTGTGCTCCCTGTGTGTGTTACCCAGCAATGATAAACGAGATGTACATCGCTAGCATGTTAGCAGCCACCCACTCCCTGCCTGTTAACCCACTTCTGCTGAGTCAGTGCTCACTGTACCTAATACTCTGTTACTCACTGTTACTCGTTACTCATTGTTACTCAGTCATGGAAGCACAGTTTTCTCTGGGGACATGTTAACGGCAGGGGAAATGCATACTCATGTGTATGTGTGATGTTTTTGATCATGTGACAGAAATATGATGATATTTGTATCATATTGTATCATTTGTCCTTTAAAAGTTGACCAATTATTTCCAAGCAAGGAAAGACTTTGTTTCCATGATTTGCACTGAGAAATATCTGCTCACCCCCCTGAAATCATACACCGAGTTTGTTCTTAACATACTTTCCTGGCTTTCTGCAGGATGCGATGACTAAAATTTGTGCTGTTTGCTTTTTTCCTCCAAGCCTGTCAATCATAGAAGAAATTAGATAGGGTAGCTGTCCTCTGTTGTGTGAGAGTGACCTCTCCCCATTTCAGGACCTCATGGAGCAACTGGAGAAGCAGGACAAGACTGTCCGTAAGCTCAAGAAACAGCTGAAGGTGTTTGCCAAGAAGATTGGCGAGTTGGAAGGTAAACCCAGAGGCACCACAGGGGCCAGGAGACCAGTTACCTTAATCAGAGATAGGGACAAAAATATATCAGAAAGCATTTTGATACAAATTACATAATCATTTTTATGAAAGATTACAAAATACAATTGTATTTAAAGTACGTATTTTACCTGTATCAGAAATACTGCCCCATTCCTGCCCTTAATCGTTCAGTAATCACAGTGATAAGCACCTTCCAATGTCCCCTCCTTTGATCCAACTGCTCAGTTGGGGGTCAAGTGGAGAACGTGTCCCCGGGACAGACAGTGGACGAGCCAATCCGGCCAGTCAACATCCCTCGCAAGGAGAAGGACTTCCAGGGTATGCTGGAGTACAAGAAGGAGGATGAGCTGAAGCTAGTGAAGAACCTCATCCTAGGTGAGTAAAATGGTCAACGGTTGTCCTACTGCTGTCATGGCATCGATGGAGGCCTGCTGGGCAGGCCGTGTGACGACGGTGGGATGGCAGCTTTCGGTTGATCTTACGTCTTGCGTCCGTGCAGACCTGAAACCCCGAGGCGTGGCCGTCAGCATGATCCCAGGCCTGCCGGCCTACATCCTGTTCATGTGTCTGCGACATGCCGACTATATCAACGACGACCAGAAAGTCCGCACGCTGCTCACCAGCTCTATCAACAGCATCAAGAAGATCTTAAAGGTATGTGTGTGCTAGTACAACAGTAATGCAGTACCGCTAATCCAGAATTATCTAGGGCAATGTTTTCCAACCTGGTCCTTGGCGAACCACAGAAAGTCCATATTTTTGCTCCCTAGCAAAAACATTAACAGTCACAAAGTCCCCAACGACCAGATTAGGAAACACTGATCAATGGTAGCAATGTCTCTGTCTGTCTCTGTCTGTCTGTCTCTGTCTGTCTCTGTCTGTCTCTGTCTGTCTCTGTCTGTCTCTGTCTTGTACATGTTATCAGAGAAGCAGAGCATCAGTAAATATAAAAAATGTCACATGTCTCCTGACTTGAAATTCCTTTGTCCTGCTTACAGAAAAGAGGTGATGACTTTGAGACGGTCTCTTTCTGGCTCTCCAACACCTGTCGTTTCCTGCATTGTCTGAAGCAGTACAGCGGAGAGGAGGTAGGACCAAAACCACAGATGGTCCAACCACTGCCTACTTTGTTCATTCCTTCTCGGTGATCTCGACCTTATGAGTCTGTACCACGCCCCTCCGCAGGCATTCACCAAATACAACACAAATAAGCAGAATGACCACTGTCTGAACAACTTCGACTTGGCAGAGTACCGGCAGGTGCTGAGCGACTTGGCCATTCAGATCTACCAACAGCTCATCAAGTGCATGGAGAACATTCTGCAGCCCATGATAGGTAATCTGTAATCTATCCAGCTGTTGCACTCAAGTCACTGAATGGAATCTCAGAAAACAGCTCTCTGTTAAACATGCCGTGAATATTCCCATCTGAGGAACTGTAACATGTTGTTTCTGCACACGGGCTACAGTCTCAGGAATGCTGGAGCATGAGACGATCCAAGGCGTGTCGGGCGTGAAGCCCACTGGTTTGCGGAAACGGACGTCCAGCATTGCCGACGAGGGCACCTACACCCTGGATTCCATCCTCCGCCAACTGAACTCCTTCCACTCCACCATGTGCCAGCACGGCACCGACCCTGAGCTCATCAAGCAGGTGGTCCGCCAGCAGTTCTACATCATCGGCGCCGTCACCCTCAACAACCTGCTACTGCGGAAGGACATGTGCTCCTGGAGCAAGGGGATGCAGATCAGGTATCTACCATCAAGACGGGGCAGCCATATTGCCATGCCCATTTAGTAGAAAACCATGACCATCTCACCCAGGAACGTTCTGACTGGGGGTGTGGAGGGTCAGGGGGGCACTCGTGGACCTGCAGCACTGCAGCTGTGAGCTCACTGTCTTGTCCAAATCTGTGAGTTGCCCCTCTACCCCCAACTTACAAGAGTACCTATGTCCCATCTTCAGGGGTTTAATGATTCTCCAAATCCACAGTTTGCTTTAGACCTTTATTTTCTATGGCCATGATTCGATTCATATCATGTATTTTTTTTTCTTTGTTTTTTGTGGGGGGGTAATAAGAAAAAACAGGGAAAAAATTAATCGCTAACAATTTGGAACACGAGAAGAACACTAAAGAGCATTAACTTAACATAAAATAACTACGCAAACAAAAATAAATTAAAAAATAAAAAATCTTTAAAAACCAGTCAGAAATAAACTAGATAACCAAGATGTTCCCTTTACCGCCGACCTTAATGTGCCCAGGGGCTTTGGAGAAAAATCATGCCATGTGACACATGCAGTTGAAGACTATAAAAAGCTGTAATGTGTAATATTCACAAAATATACAGCTTGCCCAAACTTAGAATTATAATTTTGCCATGTACTTGAGTTAGTGTTAATTGTGAAATGCTGCACTTGTGGCAGCGGGTTGGGTTTGGCGGGATATATATCGCGGCTTCGTCTTCTGGAACTACGAGACGAGATCGTGAACATTTTGTATCGGTTTCAGTCTCTTTCAAGCCCATTACACCATTACCCATCTTGGGTATGCCCGGCTAGTGATGTAGTCAAGACCATCTAAACCGAGACCAAGTCATTACCAAGACCACTGTGTATTGAGACTGAGACAAAACCAAGACCAAGTCAAGATCAGAAACGGACTAATGTTTGAGTCTACATAACACGACACAGTATAAAATATGTAGCATAGGCACCAGCACGTCTGTGCATTATACATATCCAAAGTTATGAGCCTTAGATTAATGGGTGCGAAAATCAACGCATTTTACAATTGTTGGATTCTAAGGGTTAAACAGATGAATATTATGCCATTGAGATAAATATTGAGGTGTCTTAAAATAAAACCTGAAGTGTTCTATATCTCTGACCAAGACAAGACCGAGTCAACATTAACCTATTCCGAGACGAGACCAAGACCACAAAAATCCAGTCTTGAGTACTACAACACTATGCCAGGCTTTGCGCCATATAGTTCCAGGATAGTCTTATAACTATGCCCCGATTTTGTTTATATTTCATGCTATCCAAAAGGTCATTTCCATAGGGATTTTTTTTTTTTTTTTTACCTTTTGCAAAATGATGGTTATGGATTTCGGTTCCTTAGGTGTATGAGTAGATTACAGATCATTTCAATGGAACAGTGAGGTCTGCAGTGTGGAATACCTTTCTAACACGCTGCCACTCCTCCACCCCTACCAGGTACAACGTCAGCCAGCTCGAGGAGTGGCTTAGGGACAAGAACCTGATGAACTGCGGGGCCAAAGAGACGCTGGAGCCCCTAATCCAGGCAGCACAACTCCTGCAGGTCAAGAAGAAGACCGACGAGGATGCTGAGGCCATTTGCTCTATGTGCCATGCCCTCACCACCTCCCAGGTAATTTATGATTTGGGTGTTTAACGTTTTCAGTCTCTCAGGCTCCGTAATCCTGAATCATCACTATTGTTTTGATCTGTTTGCCCTCCCGCCAGATTGTGAAGGTGCTGAACCTGTACACTCCGGTGAATGAGTTTGAGGAAAGAGTGTCAGTCACTTTTATTCGAACCATACAGGTAAGAGCAAAGAGAAGTTTAAGGACGTTCTCCCTGTGTGCTTCTCTGGCCTGTGTTATCGCGTATTCTCTTTATGAGCTGTGTTTGGGTAGGGTCAGGAATCGATTTGAATTAATTCCATCACCGTGGCAGAAACCAAAGTGGTGCGTGTCTTGATGTCCGTCCTCGTTTGCAGGAGTTGCTAACTCTTCCTCTACCTTCGTCCGCAGACCCGCTTACGAGATCGAAAGGAATCTCCGCAGCTCCTGATGGACACAAAACTCATCTACCCCGTAACATTTCCCTTCAACCCATCGTCTCTGGCCTTGGAGACCATCCAGATCCCCGGCAGTTTAAATTTAGGTTTTCTCACACGTGTGTAGATGCCCCCTGCCCTCCGCTTCCCCACAGCCCGTTTCATCCCACGTGCTGGGAAGCAGTGGTTCTTCTGATAGGAGTTCTGTGGTGCGCAGAATAGTACCAAGTCAAAAGAAAATAATAAGTTATTAAGCCCTTTTAATCAGCCCCCTTAACAAAGTGTAGGTGTCCGATCTGTGATAGATGGTGCAGAAATGACTGAGAGCTGATATGTGGATCTCTGATAGGAAGGCTGTCTAGCAAGCGGAGATTTCAGAGGTGCTCTCTGCCACACACCTAAAAATATTTATCATTATTTATTATTAGTATTATTTGAGAATATTTGTATTTATTAGCCATAATCCCAAACTTATTCATGGATTTGCCCATAGTGGAAAAATTCTGGAATTGGTTGGCCACCACATCTCAAACTGGGGACAAATATGGATGGAATATATTGTAATTTGTCTTATATTAATGTCAGTAAGCTTTACAATATGTAGAATAAGTAAAAAATGGTGCATTAGTAAACTATTTAATGTAGATGTTAATTTCTTAGTTTATGTATTGAGACTTTACCTAGTACATTTAGATAGAAGCTATGTCTTGTGTAACTTGTATATCCAAGAATATTGTACTTAGGCATGGCAGAGTTTAAGATAATTGTCCTCCGGAATACAGATACGGTTTACAACTTATGTTCACTGCAGGTGTCATTGTCACAATTTGAGGAAACCGTAAGGTGGAGGTTGGCCTCCACACAGTTCCACGTTAAAATTTCTTTAACACAGTGTTTCCCAACCCAGTCCTCAGAGACCCCCAGACGGTCCAGGTTTTTGCTCCCTCCTTGCTCCCTGAAAAACGTGGACTGTCTGGGGGTGCCGAGGACCAGTTTGAGAAACGCTGCAGTAGGCAGTGCAGGGATGTACCTGGCCTGGGGAGCTTTGGCTGACTGGAGCACACCTGTAAATGCTGTGTGTGGCTGTGTATGTCTTGCTGTAACTCCCAGCTGTCCCCAGCTCTGCTGTTTGTGTGAGTACAGACTGAATTTAGGCTTCCATTCCAGGGTGTTCTTTTTTCAGTTTGACCGTCATGTTTGGGTTCCTCAACCAAGAAGACTTAAACACATTTTAAGCACAAAGATACTGATTCTGTTCTACATGTAAGGTACCAAGCCATTGGTTCTCAGCTTGGAGCTTTGGTTCTTGACTTATTTCAGTATTAATGTTATGAAACACAAAACTTATGTTAAGAGCATGTGTCATGGATGAATGTTACCAAGAAAACAGTCTGATATTTTTTTCTGAAATTGTTACCCTGAATTTGCACACTAGAATGTATGGTAATTGTGTCACGTATTCTGCAATACTAGCAAATCTTTGTTCTCCATGGACCAAACCTGTCCCTTTATCCCTTATTTAATGTTAAACGCAAAATACATGTACAATAGTTGTGCCAGAAATGGGAATTTATATGAACAAATCTGAGACGAGTTGTTTGATCTTTTTTTTGTGTTTACCCCCTTTTTGTTCTGTTAACAACATTTTCAGGTGTCAAACAAAAACGGGTCCCTGTAGCCCACAGATCGACCCTTTCTAGATCAGCCTGCTGACCGCTTAACTCAAAGCGGCTCAGCCGTGTAACAACCCAACACGTCCGAAGATCTGCAGCCCTCATTAGTATGCTAGGTTGGATTGAGCTTTTTTTTTTAAACAGCGCAGATAATACATCAAATCGCGACGCATATTAATAACTCTGTAGAATGAGAGTGCGTATCGCCGGTCATTAGCCCTGCTGTAAATACGATTCTGTCTATTCAGGCAGTCACAAAAAAAGTTTATAGGCTGACGTGTGAGCGAGTTATTTGTAAAGGCGTTACACCACATCGAAAAACCGCGCTGGGTTTTTGCAAAGCCCTTCGTCTTACAGGTGTACTGGAAGGACATTGTACTCAACTGCTGACCACGTTAGTATATCTATGTGCAATGCATATCAGCTAAGTGCATCATACTGGAAATCTGTAATTTATCCATTTGAATATTTTGTTTGCGCACCATGTTTTACGCGTTTTAATGTAGTGTAGCACCATGCAGCCGGTGACGTTTCTCTTTGTGAAGTATTTTATTACAAAACTGGAAAGGGGTTTTTAATTGTTATGTTGTTGCCTGTTAAAGATTGCTAGTTCTTTGCTATGGGCTTCGTAACAATGTAAGGTACCCCTCACGTTAATGGTATCTCTCTGCAATTTTTAAAAAATATGCTAAGGAATTGAAATAAATTGTGGTTGAAGCTGTTTTCTGTATATACAGTTCATGATTTTTAAATTGATGATTAATTATTGCTGAATAACCACGTTTCTACAAATGCAATCCAACTTGCATCATACCTTGGCCTCAAAATCTAAATCGGTCGACCCACTAAACTGTTATAACTGATTTACATTTCGGTGTACGACATGATCTTATTAATATGTATTAGGATAAAATTCTGTTTTTGATTGCCGCATCAAAATTTAGCTTCGTTCACTTTTATACATTGCATTAGTTTCTGCATGAAATTTCAGTGGTCAGCAGGTTAATCTGATCAATGGCCGGGTTTCGCTTGGATGTTTTTCTTAGTATTTGATTCTTAAGTCTTCACTTTTTCATTTCTGCCAGAATTTCAATACAATCCTGCAAATGATCTCGATTTACTGCACAATTTGAATAAATACCATGGAATGTTTCTAGGGACTATTGACAACTTGCACTCAAACCGGACTGTAAAATAATGAGTGAATGACCCGCTCAAAGCCCCCAGCCTGGAATCCAGTAAAATCACTAATAGCCATACTGCAAGAAACTTTAAAAAAAAAAAACATGATACCAGAACACCAGGAATACCATTCCAATGTGTTTCTTGTCTGACCAATGTTACCCCCCCCCCCCAAAAAAAACCGGTCTTTCCAAGAACCATTGTGCAAATGTGAAAATTTGAAATGTCTGTAAGTCACGGTGATTGTAATTAGCAACTGTGTTCACTATAGAAAATATAAGTTCTGTATAGATAAATAAAGGAATTCTGCACTGTATATAGGAAACGCAAACTGCTGTCGCCTTTATTTTCGGTCTTTTGTTCCTCCAATGATATTGCGTCAAATAAAACAGAGTACCCTACCATTGCACATAAATTTAATGTATAACACCGTACGCTACAGCAGGATGTATCCAGCATACTACAGCGCCCAGTCGTTTCGTGTGTAAACGCTGGCACACACGGGCTGCGCTTGTTTTCTCAGCGCCTGTGCAAACGGACACACCCTGCGTATCAAACGCCGTCACAAGACGCGATGGGCGGGCTGGAGACGGAGCAAAGTCCGCCGGACAGGTGAACCGGGAGCCGGACCGGAATCCCTCTTCCCCCGCGAGCTGCGGCAGCCTTATCCCACCTGAGATAGCTGCAAAGGTTCATAATTGGACGTGCACACTCTGCTGTCCCGGTTTTATTTTAATTTTGTTGCCGTTGCCGTTGCCATGGCTCTCTGCGACCTGTACACGAAGGTAGGATCACTGTGCATGTCCGGCATGAAGCGTTATTCGCCGCTTAAGTAAATATGTTAATACTTTTATTATTTGACTTCTAAAGTGTAAGTTTCTTTCGACAGTCGGGAAGAACTTCCCAGTTTTTAATTGCATTATAAATGTTTTGAGATCCTAGTTTTGTTGCGATACTGACATTGAAGGAATGCAGCGATATCGGTGTAAAAATCTGTATGGGGAAAGTTATTAAAAAAACGAATAAACTTAACTTAATTTCACTTAGATTCAATTACAGATATCTTCCCTAACTTATATAACCGCGATTGTAAGTGTTTGGTTACCAAAACATTAACTCGGCAGCCAAATTTAAAGTAGGGTACGTATGACAGATAGGCTGTTCTTTTGTTTCACTGATCCGTTTGTTAAAAATAATACAGTTCTTCTTATTTATCAAATTTCCTTTGACTTCGTTTGTTTATTGTCATTTATTTTCCCATCTAGTATAACAGAGTGTGGATTGCAGATGCCGAGAACGTATGGAAGTCAGCCGAAATTTTACAGGACTACAAAACTGGGGACGGTGTTTTGGAACTACAGCTTGAAGATGGAACTGTAATTACACCATTTATCTTATTTCCAGGCTAAGGCAGATAAGTTAGAAATAATGAATATGCTGTGTATGAGCACGGCATATGGAGCTTTGATCCTGAACCTCTGAGGAGTAAATATGTTATGTTACGTTGTGGTTATGTTACGTTTTGTTATGTTATGTTATCTGTTATGTTGCGGTTATGTTGTGTTACGTTACGTCGTGTTACGTTACGTTACGTTATGTTATGTTACGTTACGTTATGTTGTTACGATATGTATGATAATATATGATGTGATGGTTGACGGTCTCATGTTCTTCATTTCTGGCATTGCTGTGAAATGTTTCTCCTCCCAAAAGGTACTGAATTATGCTCTAGATGCAAATCAAGAGCTGCCTCCGCTCCGGAACCCCGACATCCTGGTGGGAGAGAATGACCTCACAGCCCTCAGCTACCTGCATGAGCCTGCTGTTCTGCACAACCTCAAAGTTCGCTTTGTGGAATCCAGAATCATCTATACTTACTGTGGTGGGAACAGCTTTAATTTAGGAAAAAAAAAAATCTGTTTCCTGCTTGTTAGGCCTCTGATTTGCATTTTTTTGCTACCCCTCTGTACAGTACGTTTCTTCCTTCACAGGTATCATCCTGGTCGCTATAAATCCTTACAAGCAGCTTCCCCTTTACGGAGACGCTATAATCCATGCCTACTCAGGGCAGAACATGGGTGACATGGACCCCCATATATTTGCAGTGGCTGAGGAAGCTTACAAACAGATGGCCAGGTGTGACCTCGGTGCTCAGTGTCTTTTAATAACCCAATGAGAAACTGCTGTTTTCTGTGTGATATACCGTACACTAATTTCTTCTCCTGTGTTTTAGGATATTGTATTTATATTAGCTGACATGATTTGGATCAATGCTACTTGTCCCCAAAGAATGTCATTAGGCTTTATATGTGGAATTGGTTGTAATTACTAGCATATATATGCTGAAAACAGGCCATCAGTGGAGAAAAGTCTTTAGATTGTGTAATGCGTCATGATTTTAAAATTGATTGTTAGCTGTTCCTGAGTGTAGTAGCCAGTAATGTAATAATATAACTCAGTAGGTCGCTGAGGTCCTGACGCCCTCAGCAGCAATGGTGTTCGATCCTTTTCCTGGTGAAGATGTGGTTTCTACTTTCCCAGGAAGAACAAGAACCAGTCCATCATAGTGAGCGGAGAGTCGGGGGCAGGGAAGACTGTATCTGCCAGGTACACCATGAGGTATTTTGCTATGGTCAGTAAGTCTGGCAGCAAGGCACATGTGGAGGACAAGGTTCTGGCATCCAACCCCATAACAGAGGTCAGCACGTGGTTCTGGACACCCTACACTATTTACGCAATGGACCCAAGTCACATTATGCTTCGAATCACCTGGGAAATACATTGCAATGTAAGGAATTGCATCACCTGGAATTTTCACCGGAATATATTTTTGTTGTTGTCAGGCCATCGGCAATGCAAAGACGACTAGAAACGACAACAGCAGCCGCTTTGGGAAGTACACGGAGATTAGTTTCGACCAAAGATATCAAATCATTGGGGCGAATATGAGAACGTACCTTTTGGAGAAATCCAGAGTAGTATTTCAGGTGAAATGTTATTTTTGTGATTTGTTTGAATGTATTTTTACTTTTAATCATATTTGACATGAGGCTGCGTGAAAAATAACGTAGCATAAGCTGCAGCGCCTACCTGTCATCTCTGTAGGTGGGGGCCACACTGAATACCCACAGTAATCCAGTCTTTTCTTCAGTCAGAGAACGAGAGAAACTATCACATATTCTACCAGATGTGTGCTTGTGCAGATGAGCCAGAATTCAAGGACCTGAGACTATGTGAGTAACTCTATCTGTGTTGGGGTGAGGTGCCAGCAGGGGTGGGTAGTTCAGGTCCAGAGAGTAAAAGTCCAGACCAAGATTTTGTTTCAACCAACCAGTTGAGTATAAAGAGTCACAGTCACAGCGTACTCAACTGGTTGGTTGAAACAAAATCTTAGTATGGACCTACGCTCTGGACCTGAACTACCCACCTTTGGGTACCAGGGCTAGTTAATATAGCATAAACTCAACCCCAGTCTCACGTTGTTTCCCTGGTAGGATTTTCTTGTCAAGTTTAAATGTACTTTCTCTCTGTTCAGATGGTTTAAGATGACCTACAGGTGGGATTTTAGGGAAGTGTCTGTATGTCTGAATGTCTTTTCTGCAAGGACACTGCTTTGCATTTGCATAAATTTATATGTAGGTGTTTATATTCAGAACAACGTTCATGTTTCACTGTTGACTCGATCTTCTTTTCTATGCTAATAAAGTTCTTACTGCACCTGCCTCAGTGGAGATCAGTCTTTGAAACATTCTTATTTGAAGCATGTGGAATTGGGTCTTTCTTAAATCTTAGTGGTTAAGAATCTGATGCGAATGTATCATAACTGAATGAAATGCAGGGTAATCGGTCCTGCGTGTTTCTGTCTGCAGTGAGCGCAGGCAAATTCACCTACACAAGCATGGGGGGTGAGACCAGCATTGATGGCGTGGATGACAGAGCAGAGATGGCAGAGACGCGGCGAACGTTCTCTCTGCTGGGTGAGGGCGGCCCCGCCGAATCCTGGCATCAGTCTGTGTTAAAACACCCCTGTTTACGCCCGGTCTCTTCCCCCAGGGCTGAAGGAGGCCTTTCAGATGGACGTGTTCAAGGTGCTGGCGGGAATTCTGCATTTGGGAAACATAGAAATCAAATCTAAAGGGGCAGACATGTCGTCAGTCAGTGTGAGTTTCCTTAACCCATTGTTAGACAGGAACAAATGGGGGTTTAGGGTTTAAAAATGAGGCTTAAGGGGTTATTAGGGAAATCACAGCAGTAGGCCTGTTGGGGAAATGTGACACACTGGCAGAGGGCATTGTGAGCTACGTCCTGTACTCCCCACTGCAGACCAGCGACAAGCACCTGGCTGCCTTCCGCGATCTTCTGGGCGTAAGTGCAGAAGGCTTGTGCCGCTGGCTGTGCCACAGGCGTATCGTGCTTGTGGCTGAGACCGTGGTGAAGCCCGTTCCCAGGGAGCGCGCCATCAACGCCCGCGACGCCCTGGCCAAGCACATCTACGCACACCTCTTCGACTGCGTCATCCGCAACATCAACACCGCGCTGCGGTTCACTGGCCAGCCACACACCTTCATCGGGGTGCTGGACATTTACGGGTACATTAGGCTTTGTTGCCTGCTGTCTAGGGACACTTCCTGTCTGTGTGTTGGGCTTTGTTGCCTGCTGTATAGGGACACTTCCTGTCTGTGCGATGGGCTTTGTTGCCTGCTGTATAGGGACACTTCCTGTCTGTGCGATGGGCTTTGTGGTCTGCTGTATAGGGACACTTCCTGTCTGTGCGATGGGCTTTGTGGCCTGCTGTCTAGGGACACTTCCTGTCTATGCGATGGGCTTTCTTGCCTGCTGTATAGGGACACTTCCTGTCTGTGCGATGGGCTTTGTGGCCTGCTGTATAGGGACACTTCCTGTCTGTGTGATGGGTTTTGTGGCCTGCTGTATAGGGACACTTCCTGTCTGTGCGATGGGCTTTGTTGCCTGCTGTCTAGGGACACTTCCTGTCTGTGCGATGGGTTTTGTGGCCTGCTGTATAGGGACACTTCCTGTCTGTGCGATGGGCTTTGTGGCCTGCTGTATAGGGACACTTCCTGTCTGTGCGATGGGCTTTGTGGCCTGCTGTATAGGGACACTTTCTGTCTGTGTGATGGGTTTTGTGGCCTGCTGTCTAGGGACACTTCCTGTCTGTGCGATGGGCTTTGTGGCCTGCTGTCTAGGGACATGTCCTGCTAGTGAATCAGACTTTGCGGCCTGCAGTCGAGAGATACTTCCTATCTTATCCTGGAAGATGGCTGAGGATCACCTCACTGATTTAGTCCATCTCTTTACCAGGTTCGAAACATTTGAGGTTAACAGCTTTGAACAGTTTTGTATTAACTATGCAAATGAAAAGCTGCAACAGCAGTTCAACCTGGTATGTCAAAGTTTCGCTATTTTCCAGCTCTGAAAATGAAATACAAACAGAAGTTTTATTCGTATTTAATATATGCATTCCTGTTCATGTGTGTCTCATAGCATGTTTTTAAACTGGAGCAAGAGGAGTACATGAAGGAAGACATCCCATGGACATTGATTGATTTCTATGACAACCAGCCTGTCATTGACCTCATTGAAGCCAAAATGGGCATATTGGACTTACTGGATGAAGAGTGCTTGGTAACATTCCTTTACCTTCTACTGCTTTAAGTGGGGAATTACTCTCTCTCTATTTTACAAAGTGAATCGACTAGTGGTTTTATTTGTGTATTTTTTTCTTTTTAGCTCTCCTCACTCCCATTACTCTCTCTTCCAGTTTCCACAGGGAACTGACCAGAACTGGCTCCAGAAACTATACAACAACTACCTGGACAAAAATGTACTCTTTGAAAAGCCCAGGATGTCAAATCAGGCCTTTGTGATTCAGCACTTTGCTGACAAGGTGGGGCGTCTTGGACTGACAGGTCAATGGACTAATTGCATGCAACACAGTAACGCACTTTCATTTTTAAATAGTACGGCCTTCTTACTTCCTCTCTGTCTGTTTACAAAGGGTACAATTGGCATAAAGCAGGTAGTATTAAAGTAGCATCTGATTTTTTTTTTGAATGACTCGGTTGGAAGATATTCAGATTGGAATATTTTCACAGGCAAGAGAAAAATGATTCTGAGCACTGTTGTGTGCCTCTGTGTACAGCATCTTCAAAATTTTATGGGGGTTTAAGCATCTTCTGTTTCCCAGTTCAGTCTGAGCTGAGAAAGCCGTGGCTCGTAAACAGACTACATGACAATTTTACAGTTTACTGTGTGGTGGCATGCATAAACCGCTTAACCTCAGAAAAGGACAAGCTTACACTTCTCTCAGAGTTATTCCTAATTCTGTAGGACTGACTAAATTTCAAAATGTAAGTTTCTCAGCGAAGCCCACTATTCATATTCATTTTGTTAGCAGTGGTAGTAAATCAAATTTAATCGTGTCAGATTTTAACATCTTACCTGTAGATTAGCGCAGTGAATGTCAGTTTCCTCTCTGCTATTAAGCCTGACACTTAGTCAAGATGGACAAAACAAAAGCTGGCAGACCCAGGAAAGTCACCTGCTTTCAACAACAGACTTTATTTCGCAGGTGGAGTATCAGTGCAGAGGCTTTCTGGAGAAGAACAGGGATGTGCTTTATGAAGAACTGGTGGATGTCATGAAGGACAGCAAGGTACGGGGCTGCAAAAATACAAGTTTGCTTGAACTATATATAGTATTATTAAATACTATAATACTATAATATTATTGAAGTATACACAGTGCTGACAGAAGGTCTCGGGACACTTGCTGAATTCTGTAAAAATGTTGCAAATTTATTGATTTCATAACAAAAGTCCATTGACAAGCAGCATTTAGCGTATCTGCACATATCTTCAAAACAGGTATTTTCTTGTTATTGTCATACTTTTTTGACTGACTCATTCAGTTCTGTTCTTGCCATTTTGCTATTATATTGCTATTGTAGCCACTGGCTGCCAAAGGGACACTAAACACAAATGTTTGGTGTTTTATGTTATTGCAAAGGTGTTGCTAATCAACAAGCACCCAATGACATTAACTGTCAATGAGCTTTTTAACTCGGAACAGCCCTTTTAGAACTATGATTTGTGTTTCAACTTATTACTACATGAAATGAATGTTTTACTTAAAACTACTGTTTATTTCTCATGCGATGTATATTTTTTTATAAACAAATGAATAAAACAATTATTTTTGTCATAAAGGCAATAAATTTGCAATATTTTTTCTGAATTATGCAAGCGTCCCGAGACTGTGAGCACTGCATGTCATATCTACAGGATCTCTTAAAATGTTAAACTGTTTTTTCCAGTTTCATCTCTTGTCAGATTTCTTCCAAGAGGAAGCGCAGACCCCCCCCTTTGGTAAGGGCATTAATGTGAGGCCTGCCAGGCCAGGCCTGAAACCAGCCAACAAGCAGCTCAGGTCAACTGTGGGCAACAAGGTAGGCGCATGTCAGATTCCCGTGTCCTGATTGGCCGGTGGGCTCAGGCTGAGCACGTTTGGCTACACTGGCTGCTCTCACGCCTGTTGTCTTGCAGTTCCGCAGCTCTCTGTACCTCTTGATGGAAACTCTGAATGCCACCACTCCGCATTACGTGCGCTGCATAAAACCGAATGATGACAAAAATCCCTTTGAGTATGTATCGGGCACAGGAACCTTCGATCGCTTAGTTGAAATGACGTTTTTGTTTTTCTGAAGAGCTCTCATTCGACATTGTTCTTTGAGCTCTTTAGTGGAGTCTGAAAGGTCTCTTCCCTCAGTGTGGTTTCTCTCGTGCTTCAGGTATGACTCCAAGCGAGTGGTTCAGCAGCTCCGGGCCTGTGGAGTTCTGGAGACCATTCGTATCAGCGCTCAGAGCTACCCCTCAAGGTGCTCACAAGTCCAACCCTGTGTCAGGAATCATTTCTTGGCTGTTAATTTACAGCTAATTTACAAATGTCACATTCCGGGACCCTGAACATAGTCCTTGTTCATCAGTCTGTACTTTTTGCATGTATTCATATCTGGTGCTGTGACGTTTTACCTAAACATCCTGATGTCTGGTCAAGAGTAATTGACACATCACTTTGGATTTTTTTGTTTTTCTTCCCAGGTGGACTTACATCGAGTTCTACAGTCGCTACAGTATACTGATGAGCCAGTCTGAGCTGGGCCTTACAGATAAGAAGCAGACATGTAAGACTGTCCTTCAGAGGTTAATCCAGGTGAGTCCTACACTGTCATATTGAGATGCCTCTGAGCCTATGACCCACTGTTCTGCTGATTTTAACGCAGTATGCATTTGGTGGATGCCTTTCCTGTTACTGTTCAGCATATCACAACCTTCTCATTACTCATTCCCTAGGACCCTAACCAGTACAAGTTTGGCCGGACCAAGATCTTCTTCCGTGCCGGCCAGGTGGCCTACCTGGAGAAGCTGCGGTCCGATCGTCTGCGAGAAGCCTGCATCACCATCCAGAAGCATCTGCGTGGCTGGAATCAGCGCAGGAAGTTTCTCCGCGTGCAGGCCGCGGCCATCACCATCCAGCAGTACGTGCGTGGCAAGAGGATGATCCGGTGAGGAAGAGGGCATCGTCATGGCCTGGAGGTCGTTGGGCAATTAAATGCCTGTCTCTTACATTTTCAGTCTGCCAGGAAGAGCCTCAGAAAGGTTCCCATGTCAGTAGACATTAATCTGTCAGGATGTTGTTTCATCTAAGTGCTCAGTTCATCTAAGGATGATTTCATCTAAGTGTTGCATGGTTCAGATCTTGACTGTGGTCACCTGGCTCACTGTCACTTTTTTCTCATTATTGTACATCAATGCTGTTGTAGACAAGCTGTAACGGCGCAGATGCTGAAGCAGGCCTGGGCAGCTGTCGTCATCCAGAAGTATTGCCGTGGATTCTTGGTCCGGCAGGTGTATAAGCTGGTGAAGGTGGCCACTCTGACCATCCAGGCCTACGCCAGGGGGTGGCTCGCCCGGAAACACTACAGACAGGTGGAGATCTATAGTCGGCTTGAAGCTGTCTGACATTTGAGCAGTGGTGTGATCCCAGTGGCTCAGTGTTATGGATAAAAGTTATTCAAAGGCAGCTTGTGTGTGTGTGTGTGTGTGTGTCTGTGTGTGTGTGTGTGTGGCCGTGGCTCTCTTCAGATGGTGGCAGACCATAAGGCCGTGGTGCTGCAGAAGTACGCCCGAGCATGGCTGGCCCGGCGTCGCTTCCAGAACATCCGCCGACTCGTTCTCAATGTTCAACTGTCCTACAGAGTCCAGCAGCTGAAGAGGAAGCTGGAGGAGCAGGTGAGAGCAGAGGCCCCAGGGACCTCACAAGCCACTGAGTATGGCGTGGGGGGGCAGCGTGTGGCTCAGCGGGCTAAGCCTCTGTGCCTGTGATCAGAAGGTTGCCGGTTCGAGCTGAGCCTCGGCAGAACAGTCATGTCGGTGGGCCCTTGAGTAAGGCCCTGAACCCCCCAGCGCCATGGCCACCTCTGCGAGTGGCTGCCCTTCGCTGCCAAGCTTGCTCTCACCTATATATGTGTCTGTGGGTCATGGGGAGCAGGAAGGGGGAGGCGAAAAGAGAATTTCCCAACAGTGATCAATAACGTCTCGTTGTTGTTGTTGTTGTTGTTGTTGTCATAAATATAAAATTTGTCTAGCACTTGAGACAGATGCAAGATGTCATTTCAATGCTGATGCTTGAGAGAGACCGATTATCAATCATGTTAATCTTTCTTTCTCCAAATTCTCCCCTAACAGAGCAGAGAGAACCATGGCTTGCTGGAAAGGCTGACCACCTTTGCAAACTCCCGTGCCCAAGACCTGGACAAGCTTCAGAGGGTGGAGACGGAGCTCAGCAAGTCTGTCAATGAGAGGATGTTTCTAGAACAGCGTGAGAAGATAAACAAAGAGAACGCAGACCAGGTGGATGCTGGAGAACATGGCGAAAATCTGTTTAGATCTTTACAGTCTAGTGTTGAATGCCTGTAGTAGTTAGTGGGAAAAGTTAGTAAAACTAAACTCAGTGAACAGAGAAACAGACATGATGTATTTCAGTGTTGAAAGAAATAACTGCGAATTAACTCATGAATTCTTAATATGGCCCAAAGGTGATCCTTCAGCTTCAAGCTCAGAATGACAAGCTTGTTCAAGAGAAGCAGGACGTGGAGAGGAGGCATGTAGATTCTGTTCAGGAAATGAAAGGTGCGCAGAGGGAGATGTCGTCTTTAAGTATTTCCTGACCCGGGAAAAAAATGACTGACAGCTTTTTTTTTTTCTGTGCAAAATTCCAGAAAGTACTGAGGCTCTACAGAAGCGCTTTCAAGAAGAACTTGGGAAGGAGGAAAGGCACAGAAAGTGAGAGCGTGAACCCATGACCTTCCGATTACGGGCACGGAGGCTTAGCCCGCTGAGCCACACGCCGTCTCCCCTGTTCCCTGTCAGTAACACATGGTATGGAATGCGGTAAAAAATAACACGTTTTTTTTCTGTGCCAGAATTGTGGAGAATAATATCGAAATCCAGAAGGGAGACTATAACAAACAGATAGAGGCTCTGAAAGAGGAGAACAGGAGGCTGAGAGAGCAGAATGTTAGCTTTCAGCAGCAGATTGAGGAAGAGAGTCAAGTCAGCCGTGACCTTCAGGAACAAGTTCTACAGCTTACTAAGCATGTCAAAGTAAGTCTAGTTTTACCACTATTCTTCTGAAGATGATTGCAAAGTATCATTTCATTCGCAAACTCTCTCCGTCTCGTCATTACGTGGTATATGAAACTTATTGACGAGTCCTTCAGTAATGTATGATTCGTGTTGGCTGCTTAGCAAAGCATGCTGTTGTGCGTTTTAAAAGATGATTCCGGAGCTGCGGAAAGAGGTCCATACTCTCCAAACGCAGAAAGATGACTTGGATAGAAAGATAAAGCGGCGAAGTCGGGAAGCAGGAGGTACACACACTGATTAGTGTTCGGCTGTTACGGTTCATGTCGGAACAGTTGGAAATTGCTACCGTTTCAATGGCACATCACAGTATGAATAATGTTTATTGGGTTTTAATGTGAATTTTAGCATGTTGCTGATGTTATGCTGTTTTACCAGCATGTGTTGTTTTTTTAATCTGACGTTCTCTTCCGTATTAGAGAGAATTTCTGTGGTTACCAGACAACTTCTAGGTGGTATAAATGACAATGAGCTTCTCGCCAGGTACGACTGTTCAGCTTGGTTATTACTTTGCCGCGTAACATTTTGTAAATTTTCACACTTAATGGTGATGCGTTTCACCGTGTTTGAAGGATGGTTCCTGACAATCTTGAAGATTTTGGCGAAGATAAAGAATTTCTGTTTGCTTATGAAGCGCTACAAGAAGCCAGCAGGTTTCATCGCATTATATTTTTATATTTATTCAATTTATATATGTGTTTGTAACATATTGCGAGATTCTCCTGCAATGCAGCCACATTTATGACTGTCTTTGTCTCTCGAAACAGAGTAATCGAGGTGCGTTCTCAGGCTCAGAAAGAGGACTATGAGAGAGACATCCAAAGCCTGAAGTTCCAGATGGATCATCTCCAGAATGAGAACAGCCAGCTGCAGAAGCTCTTCCAAGAAGAGAATGGCATCAAAGACAGCATCCGGCAAGAGGTGGCACGACTCACTGCGGAGAACATGGTAGGAGGGTAGAGATGCTGGCTGGAGAGCCAGAAAGCATCTCTGATCTGTGCTTATGGGAAATTCACAGCAAAACGTCACCGAAAATACAGTGCTGTCAGAAAAGTCGTGGGCCTCTGAGGCTATTGTGTTGGTAGCATTCTCCAACTGTCCTGAGGTGAACATCAATAAACATCAATCAGTGGTTTCGTGTACCTTTTTTTAGTCAGTTTACTCCAAAGTCAAGCTTGAGGTCCTACTCTGGTGAGGTGTTCTGCCCTTATGGGTTTTGACTGCGTTCCCACATGCAGCTAATACCACAGCTGAAGCAGCAGGTGTCAGAACTACAGAGACAGAAGCAAGATCTAGATGCCCAGATGACCGAGCAGGCCGTGGAGATGAAAGGTCAGAGGGCACGGCATCCACTGAGAGTCCATCCTGAATTTTTACGAAAACCCATTATTTTACAACATAATGTCAATGTCTAGTTATCACCAGAGGAATATTCAGGCTAAGGGCTATGCGAGTGACCTGTTTATGGGTGTTTGAAATCAAAAAATGGAAAATCTCTTTCCATCCATTTTTCATACACCAGGATTCCCCATTTCCAGTCCTGGAGGGCCAGAATCCAACACAGTTTGCAGATTTCCCTGCTCAAACACACATCCTAAACCTGGTAATTAGCAAACTAAGATGTGTTTGAGGAGGGAAGTCTTCAAACTGTGTTGGATTCTGGCCCTCCAGGACCGGAATTTGAGATCCCTGCCCTTCACACTTGTCCTGCGCAGGGTCATGGATGATGAAAAGCCAAAGAATGAATTAGTTTTATATGATGACTTTGAATACTTTTGTACATCCCCAAGTCATGTTTCAGTTTGGATGTTGCCATTTTGTCAATCATAGGTAAAATGGAAGAGGTCTCCACCAGTCTCCGTGGCAGCCTGGAAGAGGAAGGCCTACAGAGAAGGTACGCCGAGCTAACGCTGGAGCTGAGAAGCAACATCTCAGCATTATTGAACTGGCAGCAAGGTCAAGATTATAAACAGCTCCATGTGTTTTAAATAGTGTATTAAAAATGGCTTCTTTTGTCTTTAGGCTCTTGGAGCAGAAAAAAGCAGAGTGTGAGAGGGAGATAGCAGAGCTGGAGGGCCGGCTGGAGGAGAAGGAGGAGGAGAACGGCCAGCTGAGGAAGCAGCAACAGGCTGAGAGTGAAGCCAAGAAGCGACTGCGGCTGGAGATGTCACGCCTCACTGCGGAGAACATGGTGAGTGCCAGGGGAAGCTGAGCACCGGAGGTCTGCTTTCCACCAGGCCGTTTCATTGATGTTCACTGTAAATGTTTGTCATGTTTTCATCCCAGGACTTTGAGGAACAGCTTGATATGAAAGACAGGTTAATAAGGAAACTACAGAGTCAGATCAAGAGTCTTCTGAGACAGGAGAATGGTAATACCAAGCTTCACGCTCCCGTGTCATTTTTGCATTGAAGGATCTGTCCTGCTTTAATTTATCTTTCTCTCTTCCGCCCTAGCCAATCAAAATCAAGTCTCTGTTGTCCCCAAAGAGTATCTCGGCATGCTGGAGTACAAAAGGGAGGATGAATCAAGGCTTATCCAAAATATAATTCTTGGTATGGACAGTCTGGTTCATGTTTATGGTTACTGTTGATGTAACGCAGATGGATGTTGATGTCATAATGATGTCATAATGTAGCTCATAAGTAATGCTTATAGGAAACTGCTGTGATGGACATCAGAATGACCTTGCGCTGTGTACCACGTAAAGGTATGTCATGCTCAACTGTCCTTCCCGCCCCTGGCAGACTTAAAACCGAGAGGGGTGGTGGTTAACATGATCCCTGGGCTGGCCGCTTACATCCTCTTCATGTGCATCCGCCACGCGGACTACCTCAACGACGACACCAAGCTCAAGTCCCTAATGGGCAGCATCATCGACGGCATCAAGAAGATCGTCAGGGTGAGTCTTGTGGACCTCAGAAATTCTCCCACCTTCATATGCTGTCCTCAAGGACATCTTGTCCGTATTGTTGCTTGAGAACTAGTGTATCTGTGAAAGTAAATCATTTTACAAAGTAAGTCATGTACTCATTGCTGCTGTTTTTTCAGAAACGCCAGGAAGATTTTGAGTTGCTGTCTTTCTGGCTTTCCAACACCTACTACATGCTCAACTCTCTGAAGCAGTATAGTGGGGAGGAGGTAGGCGGTCGAACAGCAGAGCTACACGCACGTTCTACAGGAACGTATGTGATAACAGACCCAAGGAAATGGTTTATTTGCCAATGTCTCTGGTGAGGTAAATAGCTAAGCCTTGCATTGGCTGTGTTCTCCGAAGGACTTCATGAAGCACAACACCCCACGTCAGAACAAGAGCTGTCTGCAGAATTTTGATCTGTCTGAGTACCGACAGATTTTCAGTGACCTCGCCATCCACATCTATCACCAGTTCGCCAGCGTCATGGAAAAAGCCCTGATGCCTCTGATAGGTGGGGAGAAGGCCGTGTGTGTGCATGCGCACGCCGGCGCGTGTGTCTGTTGTGTAAGTGTGTGTCAGAGCGCGTGCAGCACCAGCTCCACCCTCTATTCTGGGCTCAGCTAAGCTTTCGTCATCACTGACCGGAGCAGCCACATAAGCTGTTGTTAAATCTTGGGTTAAGGGCTCCCCCTTGTGGAATCTTTATTAAACATATATTGAAAAAACGGTTCTACTGTTTTTAACCGTTTATCCAGTTATTCATTCATTTAGTTATTCATGAGATTTATTTATGCCTTCATTTATACTTTTCTCCATTTAGGCAACTTACCGAGGCCTAAAAGTGCCATTTTCAGATTATTATTAGCCTTATATACCAAAGTCCAGCCACTCACCGCTTTTAGTTACATTGAAGCTCTTTGACAGTTTGAAATGAAATGATGATACTTCATTGATCCCCGTGGAGAAATTCTCTTGTCGCCTACCCCATCTTGCTCTCCATGACAGACACGTATGTAGGAGAGAGCAAGCTTGGTAGAAAGGGCAGCCACCTGCAGCCGCGCCCATGGAGCTGGGGGTTAAGGGCCTCGCTCAAGGGCCCACGGACATGGCTATTCTGCCGAAGCCGGGCTTGAACCGGCAACCTTCCAATCAGAGGCTCAGCCACACGCTGCCCCCCCTGCGTGATGCAATCCTATTGGTCATCAGAGTGTTACACAAGCACCATGTGATCATGCTCAGTCTTTTCTGTCAGACACTGCTTGCTGCATGTGACCATGCTAAAGGTCTGACTCTGTGCCCCCAGTGCCTGGGATGCTGGAGCACGAAAGCCTGCAGGGCATCTCCAGCATGAAGCCCACAGGCTTCCGCAAGCGCTCCAACAGCATCTACGAGGACGCCGAGCTCTGCACCATCTCCACCATCCTGCAGCGGCTCAGCTACTTCCATGCTGTTATGCTGCAACACGGCATGGAGCCCGGCCTTATCCGCCAGGCCGTCCGGCAGCAGTTCTTCCTGGTGGGGACGGTGGCCCTCAACGGCATCCTGTTGCGGAAGGACATGTGCTCCTGCAGGAAGGGCATGCAGATCAGGTACCTCACCGCGATCACGTCCATCTGTCGCCCTGCTTGCTAATGAATGGAATGGCAAGGGCTGCACTTTAAAGATGGCATCAGTGCTCAAGCTGTCAAGTGAGATCTGCACATACTTGTATATGGCAGTTAAAAAAGGCACAGATGCAGATCAGTAAGCCAGTGGAGCATGCACAGCAGAAATGCTGCGTCTAGATCACAGTTTTTCCTGTTGCGTTTTGGTAACAGCAGCAGATATTTGGTAGGTTATTGCGGGACGGTGTGTCGGTCACCAGGTTCAAATCCCACGGTCGGCAAAGAGATTTCACCACGGGGCCCTTGAGCAAGGCGCTTAACCCCAATTGGCTGACCCTGCTTTGTCAGATGTGCATCACTTTGGATAAATATGATCTGCCCCGTTGTATTTGAGCACTATTATTTAATATAGAGGCTCCTGTTTCAGTTCTTCAGGGAATTCTTTCAGCAGCAGGTGGTAGCTTAGAGAAAGTGTGCGAGCTGGATGGCCTGGTACTCTGCCACCGTCGTGCTTTTCTGCCAAGAGGGCAGTGAATCGGGTTTGTGTTTGCCAGGTGTAATATTAGCTACCTGGAGGAGTGGCTGAAGGAGAAGGATCTGCAGGCCTCCTGCGCCATGGAGACCATGGAGCCTCTGTCCCAGGCAGCCTGGCTTCTCCAGGTCAGCAAGTCCACCGACGAGGACGCCAGGCAGATATCGGACACATGCACGGAGCTATCCCCCGTGCAGGTACCAGGCGGCGCCGAACCCTGGGTCACCCTCCTCTGACACACTTAGCGGAGCTGTTTCCTAAGAGGGCTGCTTTTCTCTCCTGTTTCAGATTATGAAAATTCTGAACTCTTACACACCCATAGATGACTTTGAGAAACGTGTAGCGCCATCTTTTGTCCGCAAGGTTCAGGTGAGAACTTCTTATCCTGAATATTTTCCCTACCTGGGGGGGTTCACATCAGCTCAGAGGGCAGTGGATTGCACATCACTGGCTGCTTCTGGTATCTTTTGGAATGTCGGACATAGTTTCAAGTTTCAAGATTTATCGTCATACTGAGAACAGTGCAACATCATTACCGCTGATGAAATTCTTGGTCTCAGAGCAAACTACACAGTAACTGTGTGTGTGTGTGTGTGTGTGTTTGTATAAACAGTGCGAGCAGCACCAGGGACGTGTGGGGTTAGGCTTCTCCTAGTGGTATGTGTGTGCTCTGCATAATTATAATGAGTGTGTGTAGATGTTAGTATCAGCAGTCCAGTAGCCTGATGGCTTGTGGGTAAAAACTGTCTCTAAACCTGCTGGTTTGGGTCTGGATACTCCTGTACCGCCTGCCCGATGGCAGGAGCCTGAAAAGGCTGTGGCTGAGATGGCTGGGGTCAGAGAGCACCCCCTGTGCCTTCCTAGCCATCCATAGCTTTACAGATGCAGTGGAAAGTAATTAGTACCAGTATATGTGTTGGACGATTTATTTATTGACCATGCTCTGCTTCTTGTTCTCAGTCTTTTTTGCAGGACCGCGCTGGATCCACACAGCTCATGCTGGACACGCAGTATCGCTACCAGGTCATCTTTCCATTCGTCCCCTCCCCCCAGGCATTGGAGCTCATCCAGGTCCCCCACAGCCTGAGACTTGGCTTCCTCACCAGGATATGACGCTCGCGATCATGTGACCACACTGGGATCATTTTCCTGCTCGCTGCTTACATCTAAATATGCTGATTATGTCAAACAAGATATTGGAGGAATCAAATGAAATGTTTAGATATCAGTTGTGAAGGGCTTAAAAATTATGAATTATTATAAATTATCTTCAAGTAAATTTTTATTACAAATGTCTTGTACTGCAAAGCATCAGTGTCAACTCCATTCAGTAAATTGTTATTATTTTTATACATTAATAATACTAATCAAATATTGTAACATTCCCCCTTACATTAGTGTTATTTAGATGGGAAACAATCTGACAAACACGCTATGTTGTCACACTCAAATAAAAGGTCAAGTTCATTTTGTACACAAAGTAGCTTTTATCAGCACAGACACATTGTATCAGTGTTTTTTATTTTGCTTCAAGATCTATTTTGTACCTGTAGATGAATATCATTTTGATCATTTATAAAATTATCTTTTAGTGGAATATAGAATACATGTGTGTAGTATATTATGTAAATTGTTCATAAGAGCAAAATATTTTTGATGGAATTATGTAACTACAAAGGAAATGTAATTGCCAAATATATTTCAAATACCAATGTCATTTTGAAGCCCTAATGTTTTAATAATAATTATTAATAATAATAGTCACTGTTCTAAACTAATTTTTTATGAATTGTGTATTTTCTGCTGGTTGAAAGTACATTGTAGTGTTGCTCTACCTGATGACATTCCGTCTTAAATGACCTTTACATAAGTGCTTCTTAAACTGGTGCTCAGGGACCCCCCCAGGACCCCCCCGATCGTCTATTGTTGTTGGGAAACACTGCTCTACATAAATAATACCATTGTATACCTTAGTATGTAACAATATTTATTGCTGATTTTCTAACTTTTGGGGCTGTTTACGTCTCTGTTACATGCATGCATTCATTATGCAACAAAGTGCTACAAAAAAAATTCTGATTTTCAGTGTGCACATTTATTACATGATATATGACATTTGCATTACATGGGTCTGCACATACGCACAACCTGTAGGGTCTGGTCTGCGGGTGACACCTTGAACGTGCAAAAACTTTAATTCTACCCTAAGCAGCTTACTGACCATCCCTTTAAGGCCGGTCTTCTCCAACATAAGACACAGAGCAGCTGCTTGGAAACCTGATCCTGCAGATTCACCCTCAGAAGGTATGGTCTGACTGTCCTGAACTCTTCTTCTTTGTCTCATTACCTTCGAACTGCAGCTGACAGTGATGCACCAACGTTTAAAGCTAGGCTGTTGGTGCTGAGGGTTTATGAGCACAGTTGGGATGTTGCACGACCTGTAGATTCTCTTATAGGCCCGTATCAGCCGAGGACCTGAAGATAATTGGCAGGTCTTCATTTCAATATTAAACCACGGAAAATTTTCAGGTCTTATCTCAATCGACTATCTTTAAACAACCTGCTTAATATCTATATTTCGATCATGCGATGGTGATAAGCTGATAACTATGTTACGGTACGTTGCACTTTAGCAGTTTGAATAGCAAATGGACTGTCTAACGAGCATTTCTGTTCTGTATAGATTGTCTGCTACTTACTCCCAGTGTTGTAGAGTGCTCGTTTCCTCATGCTTTCTGAATTTGGACTCTCCGTTATGTCCTGAAGTTATATGATTTACATTCTGAAAATGTGTCACACAGCTGTTAATAGTAGCTTAATTCACACCATTAGCTGGGAACTGTGCCTGGGAAGACTGGAAACACTGGTGTGATTTTTTAAATGGAGCCGTTAGCTTTTTACTGATATGCTGGAGTTCTGACCTGGATAAGGCTGGCGGAGATTACAGTGATTATCCTGTAGACTGCTGTTAGTTTCCAAACAAGGGGGCGGAGTCTGCATCCAGAACGTGTGGTGAAGGGGCGTGACCCCAAATGCTCCATCTCTTGTCCACAGCACTGGGCGTGTCCACCTGCTGAGATGTGTGACCAAACCTTCCTGACCATAACCTTTGGCCCGTGTGACTGCTGCAGTGAGACCAAGCCTCTGATGAACATATACCTCAAGAATGAGCCCGTCAACTACTGCTCATTGTGCGTGGAGCGGGTAGGGGCGTCAGCAGATAATCTCCCGCACCTAAGACACCTACCATATCGATTACCAGTTTCTTATTTCTGAAATTCCGAATTTCCCTCTTAAGTCAGCATTGATTCATCCAATGTTTAACTTTGGTGTGTGCTTTTAATTTAAACAATACATTATGATAATTCATATATTGTTTATTCTTCACAGGATCATTATTGCCAAAATTAATTTGCTGCGGTTTGATTATGATTCAAAGCCTTTAAAATGCTAGTTTGCTTTCAGGCGTATAACATGAAGTTTAAGTACCCACCCTCCGTGAACACGCCCAGTCGCCAGACCCGAGAGCCACACATGCCTTTAAACCGTCGGCATGGAGCCCTGCGCCTCTGGGTCAGGCCAGGTTATCGCGCAAATGTCTGTTCCCTTAACTGTCTGCAGCTTCTCAGTGTAGTCTGCTTAACCCGGAGCACCTAGAGTTCTTATATAAACTACTGCAGTGATTTAATCATACCGCAAAGAAATAAAACTATAGTCAATATGAGCCATGTTATCAATGTGAAAGGTAACGTTTTGCGACACCTGAATATAGTATATTTAGTAATATATTAGCCTTCGATGTATTCTAGCTGTTAATAGCAAGCTACTCTAGAATTTATGTGTATTGGTGTTAGGAATATCTTTCTGTATGTTTTCTATAAAGACGAAACATTAGCTTTCATACAAACAATGTCCGTATACATCAGACACCTTACATATATACATACGATTTCCCCGTCATATATGTATGTATTTTTATGTTTAATAATGTGCTCTGATATTGTACTGTCGGGGAAGCATCTTTCTGGTGACGTCACGCCAGACGCATCAGCTGTGAGGCGATCGCAGAGCCTGTTGTTGCAGGAACCTCGCAAGTCAACGCAAAAGAGAGAGAAAACATCCTCCTCCACCTTGATTCATTTTTATCCTCCCTCTATCCGTCATTTCTCGCGAAGATGGCTTGTCAGGGGCTGCAGCCGAATGAGACCCTGGCAACGCTGAAGATGGAATCGGAGAGCCTGAAGAGCAAGCTGGAGGAGGAGAGAGCCAAACTGCACGATGTGGAACGTGAGTGTTGGGGATGGGAGACGGGGCCTCCCGATCGCCGCTTCGGAACCGATCGACACCTTAACCCGGAATTTGCGGCCGCTTTTACATTACGTTATTTAGCGACAAACAAGCAGATATTCATCGAAGCGAACGGTGTTAACATCATGTGATTTCGAATATGAATTAGATGAATATGCGGGCTGCCATTTACACTTACTTAAAATACATGAATGGTATATTCTTTTTAATTTTCTAAAAGGTAGCACAGATTATCGATGCATTTCATTGACGATGTATTTATTTGCTGGCAGTAGCCTACTGTTTTTCCCATAATTAAGTATACAGGCAACAGGCTTAAGGTGGATTGGTGGATAATACACCAACGCAGAAATACATGCCATTTTTTTGTGCTTATCCTTGTTTACCCATTCTTCCCCACGGTGTATGCTACCTCTCCCTGAGATGTATTTTTTCTGGAAATCACAAAAAACGATACGATTATACCGAAACAACCGATATCCTGTTTTATTCTGCATAGGCAAGCACGAATGAATATCGGGACCTCTCGATCACACGATAATGAGCTTGTCTAAATCTCTACATATCAGTGCATCAGGTGGCAGAGCGCGTGGAAGCGCTGGGTCAGTTTGTCATGAAGACCAGGAGGACCCTCAAGGGCCATGGCAACAAAGTTCTGTGCATGGACTGGTGCAAGGACAAACGGCGAATCGTGAGCTCCTCTCAGGTAAGGAAACATGCACTGTGCATTCTGTCAATACACGTAATGCATGTATTGTTGGTAATGTTACTGATGTTCGTATTAGTGTTTACTATTTTATTTAGCTACATTGTTCTATATTTGTATATTTGTTATTGTTGGTGATTCAGTTATTAATTCAGCAGCATGCTAAGAAAGTTCCAGTGAAGTGAAACCAGAGCAGAAAATTGCACCGCTATCCTGCAGCACCTGTTTGACCGAGTCACGTCTTGGCGAGATCTCATTCACAGGGCTGCCCGCTGTCACGCTGTCATCACGCTGTCACACTCTCACGCTCACGCGAGAAATCTTACGCCAAAACCGTATTATTCCATTATAAACGTAGAATTAGCTGCATCAAAATTGTTGGGTAGTTTGCAAACCCTACAGACTATTTACAAGATAATAAGACTGTTACATACATGTAACATACGTGTGCAGACTTGTCTCGAATTGAAAATCTCAGGCCAGCCAGCTGAGCAAAGTTGCCAACCCTGCATTCCTGGATAGTTTTAAGAAGTCAGTGCCTGTGTCCATGGCTTATAAATTATGCCTGCCATTATTGTTTCTGTATTCCTATTCTAATTGCGTGGTATGTTTTTTGTAAAATATGAAGTAAATTCTGTCAAAATGGCCATTTCTTGATACACAGTGAAGCACATAGAGAAGACAGCAAGGACAGAGCGGTGTCCACAGTCTCTGCTTTAGAAACTCGGATTTCTAAGATGTCATATGCTGAGTAATGCAAACAAAAATAATTACTGTGTTATATTATTGCCGTGTAGGGAGGACGGGACGGCTGTAGCTGTTTATTTCTGCAGATAATTTAAATCCAAACATTCTGTACAGACATAATTATATGCAATTTTCTGTCAATAATGCATGTTTTGTTCATTAATTTCCTTCATGAAACACTTACGATTTGCTTTTCAGGATGGAAAAGTGATTGTATGGGATGCATTCACGACTAATAAGGTAAACTATTACATGCAGGTAGGAAAGGCAGCCCATCTGCCATGTATTCTCCCTTAACTGGGCTTACATCACAAAATAAGTCATTTGTACATAGATGGTTCCATGATTTAGTAAAGGTAGTAAGTTATGAGCATATTGCAGTTTTATGTTGGTCTCTATTTTGATGAAACTTTATAGCTAATTCTTCCTTAAAACTTTTAATATATTTTTAAATACCCGATAAGTGCCTCGTGGATAGCAGTCACACCAAGTGTATGCTTGTGTGTGTTTCAGGAGCACGCCGTGACCATGCCCTGTACCTGGGTGATGGCATGCGCATACGCCCCCTCTGGCTGTGCGGTGGCCTGCGGGTGAGTCCTGCCAGGGCAGGGATTTCAGAGGCAAGATTAGTGCTAACTTCAAAAGTTTATGCGAATGTGAAGCTAAACTAGTTCTCTGCCATGTGTGAGAAGATGCAGCCGGGAGCCGGACGGTGTGAGTGTGTTCTGCAGGGTCTGGGATGCCAACCACTGGCTTTTCGTTTTTGCTGTCTTTGGCCCTGTGTTCTTGCAGAGGTTTAGATAACAAGTGCTCAGTGTATCCACTCTCCCTGGACAAGAACGAGAACCTAGCGGCCAAGAAGAAGTCCGTGGCCATGCATACCAACTACCTTTCTGCCTGCAGCTTCACCAACTCAGACATGCAGGTGAGGGGGGAGGCCGTCTTCTTCATGGCTCTGGTCACTGAAAGCTCAACCGTAAAGCATATAGCTAAATGACAGGAATAGCTTTAAGCTGAGGTGGAAAGTTCAGGTCCAGAAAATAAAAATCCAGTCCAAGATTTTGTTTCCACCAACCAGTTGAGCATAAAGAGTCACAGTCACGTAAAATTCAACTGATTGGTTGAAACAAAATCTTGGACTGGATTTTTGCTTACTGGCCCTGAAATTTCCACCTCTGGTTTCAAGAAGCAGTCTTTTCAAATTTCACCAGTTTTTAAAGAAGACGACACTGATTTAAAAGGTGCCAAAGAAACAGCCCAATGCCATTTTATTGATTTCAGAACAGCAGCTCAGTTATTTATGTTTATCCTGTTGTTTAAGTACTGCTGGGTATGGAGCGGGGGGGGGGGGGGCAATCTTATCCAGAAAGGGCCAGTGTATATTCGGGTTTTCGCTGCAGCTCCCTAATTAGATTACTATTTAGAGGACTGATTGGCTGAAGAGTCCTCACACCTGGGGTTGAACAGCTTACCTAAAGGTTATCCCAAAAACCTGCACACACACCGGCCCTTTGCGGATAAGACTGCCCACCCCTGGTATAGAGTCAGGCTGGTATAATGGTTGTAGCTGGACTGCCTATCACTGTGAGAGTGTCTTTGCTGAATGTTCTCTGCGGACCGCAGAAGGCACCGAGTGCATTTGAATCCTTTCAGTGTCCGAAGGGGAGCCTCTAACAACTCGTTCGTGAAGTTGGTGGGACAATCGCTGAAGGAAATGAACCGCGATGGAAGTGTCAGTCACATGGCATCACAATTGACCTACATTAGTCTCTGCAATTAACTCAGCATTTAAAAAAATTAAAAAGTGAAATTGTGTTATATAACTATGGAAATGTTTTGACCATAACTACTTACTCTTCAAAGAGTGTAACATTCTTGTTTTCAGGAGCAAGAAATGAACAGACGTCTGACTGATCCAAGCCCCTGCCTTCAAGAGTTTCAGGCGGCATATAATTTTAACTCCTTTTGTTTACTCCTTTTGTTTTGTTTTTGTTTGTAAAACATTAACTTTCGCCTGCAAGGTGCAAGTGATGGCAGCTGAATCTATTGAAGTGCCTGTACTAGTATTTTTTATTTGGTGCTTTTATGACTCGCTAAAAACGTTTCCTTGAGCTGAGCAATCTCAGTTAGCTGTACAGCTTTATATTAAACAGCATTTCACCTTGATTCAGGTCATTTACAGTCTCATAAACCTCATAAACATGTCTGATTACAGATAACTACTGGCACGGGGATCATTTCACCCCTGAAGGTGAAAATGAAAGGACATCAATTATTTTTGCGTGTTTCGTATATCACCACAAGAGGGCAGAAGACGTTGCAGCTGCATATCTGTAAAGTGCCTTTAAAATGTACTCAATCAGTAGAATATGTAAGGGTAAAATATTACATAGATGCCAATGCTCTAACCGGTACAGGCCAGTTCCGCCAGGTTGCACCTCACCCATGTTCCTGCTGCCTTTCAGATCCTGACATCCAGTGGCGATGGGACCTGTGCCCTCTGGGATGTGGAGAGCGGGCAGCTTCTGCAGAGCTTCCATGGCCACTCTGCGGACGTGCTCTGCTTAGACCTGGCCCCATCTGAGACAGGCAATACCTTCGTGTCAGGGGTACGACAGCTTCCCATCTCATGCTTACCTTAAATCTACTAGCTAGTCTGTGGTTTCTTAACCACTCAACCACCCTGTATAGCAGGCAAAGACGGTTTGGGTCATAACGGGCTGTCCCAAGGATCCTATCGCTGGCTGATGAATACCCCCTCCCTAGCAGTGAAAATTACCAAGGGGGACACCCCCCCCAGAGTGCATGACAGATTTTCAAGCTAAGTGACGGCGAGGTGCGTTTTTCTGTACTACTCACACCTCACACTTTCAGAGAAGTCCCACCTTCGGCCCCGCGTATGTGGGGATTACATCACTTCCTGGGGTGTTTTTCTGGGTTTCCAGTTTCCTCACACGGTCCAAAAACTGGTGTTTAAGTGCATTGCTGTCTCTAAATTTCCCATAGTTTGGGAGTATGGGTTCTGTGAGAGACTGGCAACCTCTCCAGGTTGACCTGTGCCCTGTGCTTCCTGGAATAGACTCTGACTCCTTCTGTACTGTAACTGTCCTGGATAAGTAGTTATGGAAAATGTACGGAATTCAGGCTAGTTTTCCTCGACATTAGCTCCTTTTAACCACTATGCCCCCTAGTGCATGTAGCACTAGTACAACAGTGGAGCTACTTGTTCAGAATACATCAATTTCATGAAGAAGTTCAGCTACTGAGGGCCACTTTCTGCATTCACAGGGCTGTGACAAGAAGGCCAACGTGTGGGACATGCGCTCAGGCCAGTGTATCCAGTCGTTTGAGACCCACGAGTCAGACATCAACAGCGTGAGGTGAGCCCCTTGAACGGTGAAACTCCACCCGTATTTTCTGCGTGATGCTCATGCTATCTTGAATCTCAAATTCACTGTGACTCGTTAATCTGAGTGGTCTTTTTAGATTTTTCTACAAGGATTACAAAGTGTGCCCATGGCTTGATAACAATGTAGACTTTGCATTATGTCAAAGGTCATCGATTTGTTTGTTTCTTAACAACATCAGGTACTATCCCAGTGGGGACGCGTTTGCCTCCAGCTCTGACGATGCCACTGTGAGTCACTTATTGTTTGGTGTCAAATTTTCCAAATTGCAAATCAGCAAAGGAAATCATTTATTAGGCTCTCAGAATACTCGCCTCTTGACCAAAGAGCACTGAGCTCATCAGGAAAAATTGATTTATTCTGTAGACTTTTGAGGGCCACTGTTATCTGTCAGATGATGCAGTCACATTTGTGTTAATCACGAGTGTTGCGTCAGTGGGTAGCGTGTGTCTAAACACTGCTAGGGTTAAGGGGTGTTGACAGATGGTTGAAAATCAGCCACGTTGCTCTAAGTTAACAGAGACGCTGGTGTGTTTCAGTGCCGTCTCTATGACCTCCGGGCCGATCGGGAAGTCGCTATCTACTCCAAGGAGAGCATCATATTTGGAGCATCCAGCGTAGATTTCTCGCTCAGCGGTAAGAGCAGAAGGATTTGGCCATACGCGCTCTGTCTCTGCAAGGTTTAGAAAGCTGCACTCAGAGCCATTGGTCACTGTTTCGCGGTGATGTAATCGCCACAAGTGATTATGGAGAATGTATAATCATTCCAATAGGGGCATCTTTTCGTAGATCAAAGTTGAAGCAGCACAATCCTTCAAGCGTGTTTGTCCTTGAGCAAGCAGGTGCGTCACCAGTCATGCTAGTGTCATCCCAGACACAAGTCCAGCTATCTCACTTGTTATGTCAGCTGATGGTCTCATCCGATTACAGGTTGGGTCATGTTCTTTTTGAGGTATACATACCTATACAAACCTACATATATAGTGTGCACTCATCATTGTGGTAACTTCCCAGTGACTCCTACTGTAATTCAATACAATAAAATAAAACGTGTGGAGTTTTTGTGGTTGGATCCAGTATAAGGATTCTGTGACATGTTAAGCTCATGATATGTAAAAATGCTTCTAAGAATGATTTATCAGTGTACAGAATATCAGAGTGTTTAGTTCATTCAGTGTGATGCATCGCGGTGGCGTCCGAGAACAGAGAACTTGTCCTGTCATATTGCTGTACTGCAGAGATTATTGAAATCCGTACCGGGGCTGACACAGGCCGTGCTCATTTATTCGTTGTGGAAAATTATCAACACACCTTGCTTCCCCTCCGTTGTTCTCGAAATGAATATTATCTTGCCTTCCGATTGTTTACACAAAAATCTGACGTAACACAGGGAAAATAAGGAAATTTGGTTCTGAGGTATGGTATTTGTGGTGCTGTAATATAAAACGTCGATAGAAAACTTATATTACGGGGGAACAGGAAGATTAAATCGGCTGCCGAACGGGGCATTTCAAGAGGCACACATTGGGAAGGACCAGAATAGGTTTGATTTTATTATTTTGTGACAGAATAATTTTGGGGGGGGGGGGGGGGGTTTGGTGGGACACCTAGGGAATTTTTCAAAAAAAAAAAAGCAGGGGGGGGGGGGGTTTTTTAAAAAAACCTGTTTTCCACAGGGGG
>JAAGVU020000008.1:7868167-7903445 GCA_011763525.2 Mormyrus iriodes | reverse complement strand
CTAGGTGTTGGTGTTTGTTGTTTTTTTGTGTTGTTGTTTTCTGTTTTTTTTTTTTTTTTATAGGAAAGAGGCAAAAAGTTGGTGGGGGGTTGGGTGGGGGGGGGGGGGGGGGGGGGGTAAGCTAGTCAGCTGAGTATAAATGGGTGTTATTTTAGGACAAAAACAAGGGGGCTGGCTGACTGGTGAGATCCAAAAGCAAGCACAGCAGTAAAAACAAGCCTGTTCAGGAATAAGGTTTGCTGACCTCATTCATTCCATTCTCCCCATGTCACTGCAGCTGGACACCGTCTATAGGTACGTGTAACTGTAGAACTGCCAAATTCACCGAACCCCTTACTTTTACCCTATTCCTGTTGGGATGAGTTTTATATTTATTTAGCGGCATAGTTTTTATCCAAAGTGATGTATTGTTGAGAAAGCAGGGTCAGGCTGTCCACGGAGCCCTTGTTGGGTTAAGGGCCTTCTTCAGGGGCCCGATGGTAACGTCACTCTGCTAACCTTGTGATACAAACCGGTGACCTTCCAATTGCAGGCACAGCGTCCTAACCCACTGAGCTGCACTCCAGCCTCTTACAGAAAATAACTTTTACTTCAAGGACCATTAACGAAAAAGGGTTTTCTTCAAGAATGTGTCCATGCGAGCCTAGCTTTGCTTGTTGTTGCTCAGGTATGTTGACGTAACGCTGTACCTTGCTGTTATAAGGAAGGATAATTGCAGATAGCTCAACCTGCTGGGCTGTGACACAGCGAAAGACATTCCACTGGAGATTGTTTATTTTGATAAATCAACTGGTTTTCCTATCTCGTAAACTGTCATTTTCATTTTGATCGTGCTGATAAAACGAGAGATGTCCTTGCAGGATACAGACAGAGATGGTATTTGGCAGAGGAAGATGACTGAGTCGATCAGCGATCCACAGTGTAGACTCAGTCCTGCAGATGCATTTGCTGTAACGCAACCCACTGCCCTATTGGGCTGCACACTGGTGGTATCAGTGCTTGAAGTGGGGAAAGGCAGGTGCTGGTACTCCCCTTGGTATTCAGTACCAGGTGCCAGTACTCCACCTGTTATTCAATACCAGCAGATATTGAGAGAGAGAGAGGCGCTGGTACTGCGTACCGCTGAGTACCGGCCCACTCTGAGCCCTGGCTGGTATTGTGTGGTTTTTGCCCTCTGCTATGGGTTTGCGTACAAATGGAAATCAGGATTCTTTTCAATAAATCTAATCTTTCAGTTTAGTTCAACTAAAAAATTCATTAAGTATCGTTAATTGATTCGTTCACTGTTCTAGAGGTAACTCTTTAATATTTTTGTGTCAATATTTATTAAAATGGTATACTGTATATCTTATGTATCATTATAAATCTTGCTGAAAGTTTATTTTACAAACTGGATTCGGCATATCATTACACCAGTAGGCGGCATAAGAAAGAATATCTCTGTCGTGATCAGATCTAATTCACTGGTGAATGAAATGAACGAATTGGTGCTGACCGAAATCAATTCGTTCACTTGCGAATTTCACAAATGTCATATTTTATACCGAGAGCCTAAGCAAGTAGCCTTTGTGTGGCACAAACAGTCATTTAAAACGATCAGTCAGGTTAAATTAGTCTCTGGTCTGGACGAAAACTATTACGCTTGAGTAACTTTTATATTGCGTAGTTATACAACGTGTTAAGATTTAAGCCAAAACTTAAAACTGACAGTCTGACACAGTCGATTTTTATTTTATGGAGCATTAAATAACTGGAACACTTATTTGGGAAGCGCTAATATGTAAGCATGCCCATTCATGGCTTAAATACAGATAGGTAGTTCTCAGTTTGTGCACTGATACCAGTACATTCCCGTTTTAAATGGGCGCATTGTGTTCCCAAGGTATTCCACCAGGCGGCGCTATTGTAGCTCATAAAACAGCCGGCCGGCCCAGCCACGTATACAGCGCCGCGTCACTGCATCCAGCTCACACATGACTTTGTGTTATGCATGCGTTTGTGTGTGTTACGGATCTGATACTTGCAGCATAATTTGTAATTCAGTTTTATTAGCTATTAATAAAAGCTAGAGTAAAATGATTGGGATGATTTGAGATGGGCTCACAGCGACCTCTATCCGCGTTTACGTATAATGACTGTTGTACTCTGTTTAAATTAGTGTAACCAGAATTCTCAGTGCGCTACAGGTTTTAAGAAATATCGTAAAATGACACTGTTTCTGGGGTGAACCAATTTTGTGAAGTAAGCCTTAATATGAGAGTTAATTTCTAAGAACAAGGTGCAGTTATACACATTTTTGTTACACATTCACCTAGCGCGAATTCCTAATAAACGTGACCGTGCTGCGAGGGTTTCCCGATAAAACAAAATGCATGACCGTTAATGATTCGCAGACGAAAGGTGAGTCATATGAGCCAAATCTAGCGGATGCAATGTAATCATTATAAAAAGGACGTCCACTGGACTGCAAGGTCAAGAACCTTTTTCCCAACAGGATTCTAGCACTCTCTCAACACGCTTATTGCAGTCAGGAACCACAGCATTCGGAAATATGCTGGTGACTGTACTGCTATGGGCAGGAAACTAAAGGGTGTGGAAGCTAATGTGCCATTTGGCAGGATGTGGCCTGGAGTAGGGCTCGTATTTCAGCAGCACCGTCCACCTGACCGTGTCACTGTTTAGTGCTCGATAGGATCAAGTGATTTGGAAAAGTATAAGAAAACAGACTAATACACGAGCCGTCTTTGTTATATAAACGAAATCGACTTTCATTGCCCGCTCTGCACAGGCTGAACATGAAGTTTATCTTCAGATAACTTTCTCAAAATTACCAGTGGCTATTTATGTGCTGCAAAAAAAAAAAAATACTATGTCACTTAAGTTTAGCTTTTGCAACTAGCTAGGACCAGAGCTTTGATCATGTGCCCATGTGGTTCTGTTTGGTACTGACCTGTTTTTTTTTTTTTTTTTTCTTCCTGGGCTGGTGTAACCTCTTCGCCATTCAGTCCAGAATATCTTTCGCCACTCTGGGACACAAATATGTAAATTAGGGTTAAATGCAAATTTTGCGTACGCCGAACAATATTTGGCTGATATCAAGATGGGAAGTGAAAATCATGAATGGATCATGTCAGCTGACTGAAGGAGGCCCTCAAAGTTTAAATGGTTAACCCTGTGCTGGCTGATTTCCATGCAGAGGGCTGGGAATCGTGGAGCACAGAATGTTTGCTTGTAACCAGAAGGAAGACTGAGACCCACCTTTGGGTTGGAAGTTTCCCATATTGCACCTTCTGTGCAGCACACGCCACCCTGTGGGCCATTGTGGCCGAGCTTGGCAGCCGGCCAGTGGATGCAAGACAGGAAGTGTGCAGGAGACAGGCAAGTGTCATTTCAGTACCTCACACGGCTTGCTTTTCATGTGGGCTTAATGACTCATTAAGCCTACTGCTGTGGACTGAACTGCTTTGCACCCACACTGGGTTGGCAGCAAAATGTAGTGTTTTCATCCAGACGGTCCATTAAAGCTTTTGCTGAAAGGTTAAAAATACTGCCCTGCCTTTGCACCAGCTGTCAGATGATTTATTGAGCCCTTGTAATTGGTGGGGTAAAATTTGTCATACATTTCCCAGAAGACACCCAACATCTGTCCTGTGGCATAAGTCACCATAAAGTTGCCAACTGGGGGCCAATGGGGTAAGAATTGGTAAGAATATAACCATGAGGCCGTTCACCAGTCATGGTGGAAACGCTGGGTCATTATTACTATGATTATGACTCAGACTGGATTTTCTTTGACCAATTTGGACATTGAATACAAGAAATGTGCCTGCTATGGTCACAGCTAGAGTTTCATGAGATGTGAGCTAATCGTCACGGTCACGGTCATAACTATTATGAGAGGTATACTTTCAGTAGAGGTGTCAGGGTTACCTAAGACCTGTGAGGCATGTCAGGATCCAAGCGGAGATATGCACGCCAGATGCAGAAGATGGAGAAAAACAGCTAAGTGTCTTCAAGGGGAAAAGGAGAACCTGATAATTAAACGTGTAGAGAAATTGAAATCAAGGAGGATTTTCATAGGCAAGACAGAGAGATGGGTACATGAAGGAGATAAACGGTACAAAGTCAAAATTCAGTCTAAAAAGGGAAGGTATGCTACCTGATTAGCACTAACATGGACATGGAGTCTTCCATAATAATTTAAACAATATTAGTGTGTTTAATACACTACTGCTATAAAAAATTAGGATTTTGGCATCAGTAACTGATAAACACAAAAAGAGCTTTCCAGTCTGAGGTAGACCAAAAGTAGTGTACACTAAAAGATGTAACTGCTAAGGTAGCTATGTTCAAGACAATCTATCTCTGATGTAACGAATACAGCCAGGGGCCCTAACGTTAGCAAACACAAACCCATCACAGCGAAGGCAGCGGGACCGAATTTGGCAGCTAAAGGTTTGTCTGCCGGTAAAATTGCACAGAGGTGAGGTCTGCTTATGCTGTATGCAAACACTAGGCAGTGTGTGTAAATATAGACTGCGGCCATTAGTGAAGCAGGGCTGTTCTGATCTGCACTTTGTTTCAGGCTATTAGTTCCTATATAAATGCATATAAAATATATACAGACGGGCTCGTTTATACAAGAAAAGGTATTCTTGTTCTACATATTTAATCTAATTATTTGATTAAGCTTTATTATACACATAACCGGCCGTTTAATCCCTCCCTGTCATGCAAATGAAGTATTTTATTTCCTTTCTCTTTTTAGCTTAATTCCGGATCATGCTTGATTCTCGAAGCAGGTCTAACAGTCCTTTGAAGGCACATGTGACGAGCCTGGTCCTCCCGGAGAGTCTAGTCCGGCGGCTCCGCAGAAGCCGCCCCTGTCAGCCCGCCGGGGCTCCGGCATCATCGCGGAGGCTGTTTGTTTTCCCGACGGTGACAATCACACTATGCATGAAATGAGAGCAGGCTTGCAAACGGCACGCCATTGCCCTCTGTGCTTATAATCGGGGAGCATGACTCTGGGAGGACGCGCAGGGACGGCGTTCCTTTGGCCGGAAAAGAGCAGGGACTGGCTGCCTGGTTATTTTCCACTGACTAGCCAGACCTCCTGTCTCAGACTAGAGAAAATGCGCAGATCGCTGTTCCCACATGAATATCCAGGCACTGCCGCTTATAGCACAGCTCTGGGTGTGCCGTTTTAGTCTGAGGAAACAATTTTAATAAGCTCCGCCTTACATTAAAATAATTTGTAGCTGCCGGTTATTTAGTAAATTATTCCTGAGGATGAAGCTAATGCATGTCTCCATTTCAAGAGAGCGCGAAAGCTCCGTTATTAATTACCAGAAAAAAATGCATGCAGAGTGAGGCAAAGTAATTGTTCCACATAGTGCTGATAACATATCTATATTTTTACAATCTAGAACGTGAGAAACTTGGAAAGACTGGCGTCTTTGTGTGTCATTTTCATCTTCATTTAACGGACATAGGGATGATAACAGGCAGGAAACGCTGCGCACGGCCACCTGTTATTTCAGCCTGGATTAGGCGGACGAAGGGAGGGCCTATTTGCCAGTGGTCGCTGAGTTTGGGCTGGAAAGGGCTGCAGCCTGAGAAAATGCCAGTTTTGCTTTGGAAAGAGGCTCAGTTTAGCTTTTTATTGCTGGAAATATATGTAGGCCCTACCTATCTGATAAGGGAGTGGAAACAAGCATGCTGGAAATAATTGGGGGGAGGTGCTGGACATTTGACCTGAGTTAATTTAATTTTATTAGGTGAGACTTTTTTGGAGATGAAAAGCAGACTGGGTAATTATAATAATAGTATGCAGCCTTACTGTCTTCATGTGGCGGTTCTTTTGTAAGCTCACCAAAAGTAGGCCTGCTGCTGTGGATGCGAAGTATTATGCTCTGAGACACTTATGTCAAAAGTCTAGCCTCCAACTTAAAAGTCGTTCGTTCATTCATTCATTCATTTGAATACAGCCAGGGGCCCTAATGTTAGCAAATAAAAACCCATCACAGCGAAGGCAGCGGGACCGAATGTGGCAGCTAAAGGTTTGTCTGCCGGTAAAATTGCACAGAGGTGAGGTCTGCTTATGCTGTATGCAAACACTAGGCAGTGCGTGTAAATATAGACTGCGGCCATTAGTGAAGCAGGGCTGTCCTGATCTGCACTGTCAGTCTGTACTGTCCGACCCTGCCCTTCGTGTCTCCTCCCCGTTTGGCCAACAGGTGTTGCTGGCCATCCTGTTCTACTCCCTGTTGGTGGGCTAAGTCTGTATCTCAGAAACTGAGTACCCATTGGTTGTGGGTTCAAGGCTGGCTTGACCAGTCTCCTGTCATTAGTGTTTCCTGGTTTCCCCTCACATTTACTATGTTCCACCTGGGTCTTGTTTATCTTGGTTTGTTGTTAATTGTTCCTAATTTGTGTTTTGAGTTTTGCTTTGTAGCTTTGACTATGCAATATTTGTCTTTGTTATATTCCTAGTGGTTAGATTCTGTTTCCTGTTTGGCCTGTTAAGTCTTCTGTAGTAATAATAATGCAACAGCAAACCAGCCCTGAGGCTTCTGCTCAAGTGTAAGTAACGCATTTTAGACACTGCTGGTTGGTTTTACTTTAACACCTTCTGTGAAGAGGGCATTGCCCCAAAGCTGCACAACACACTCCTTCTAAGTCGTCTTCATGACCAACTCACTTGGCATTTTGTAAGCTTGTTTCCTGACCTTTTTTCATGCAATCGTTTCAGGGTTGACTGGGGAGTGGGGAAGACACCATACAGTCATACAGCAGGATGCTCGCTGGAAGAACATCTGTTAATATTTGCTCTGTCATTTAAAGGTGAAAGCTGCTACTCTGTTAGACCAGATGTAACAGGGCTGTGGGGGGGTGAGGTGTTTCAAGGGAGGATAGCAGGATAGTAGTGATGGACAAAGTTACTCTTCAGGAACTATTTGCTGTATTTTTTGACCCCACTGGGAGGATAGCAGGATAGTAGTGATGGACAAAGTTACTCTTCAGGAACTATTTGCTGTATTTTTTGACCCCACTGGGAGGATAGCAGGATAGTAGTGATGGACAAAGTTACTCTTCAGGAACTATTTGCTGTATTTTTTGACCCCACTGGATGGTGCGCTTGGTTCACTTTGGGGCATGTGTTGTGCCCTTTTTTGATCAGAGTGCCCCATCTAGTGGGGTAAAAAAATACAGCAAATGGTTCATGAATCATCATTTTGTCCATCACTACAAAATAGCCTTCAAAAAGGCTAACAACGCAGGTTTTGCCTGTTGAATATTAAATTTGATCATTTCCTTGACAAAGTAGTGTCCAATTCCAAATCCGTGTCAATTCAGCACCAACCGCTACAAAAGGAACTCAGAATATATGCAGAACTGACTATCCTGTGTAACCCAGCTTGATGTAACAGGATGACCCCTAGTCGCTTTACACCTCACTGTGAGAAGCAATGCCAAACACAACTTGTTAGTCAAAGTGGAAAGAAATCAGACCATGTCCAGGTCCTGTTTCACTCCGTTACCAGTTAAAAGTTTAAAGTTTTACTATGAGAGTACGTTCTGCTTGGGGACAATTGTTACAGCCACTGTAAAAGGGAAATATTAACCACACCTTGTCTTGTATGTTGTTAGCAGGTTCTGGCATATCCAAAGTTCATGCCTGAAGTGAACAATTGTCCATATATATCGGCGAGGACAATAGGCATAAAAAATCTGACAACACAAGCAGTTGGTCCTGGAATTATGATGCTATTTGTGTGTTTGTATTTCATGTGATGCAGATACCAATGCCAAGTAGTTTAAATTTGCAAGCGTCTCAAAACGGAGTGTTTTTTTTGGGGGGGGGTGCTGTTTCTTGAAGCTAGTTGCGCTGCTTTTTAAGGCTGTCATAGTTGGCGGAAGAGGAGATGAGGAGAAATGACCTTCTCATTGAGGTTTAGTTAGCATGCTGGGGACGAGAGCCTCCCTTGACCTGGAATGGACAGGTAGTCCACTAAGCACCTACTTTGTTCCCAGCTGTAGACATTATTTTTAATTGTTCTCCTGAACCACAAACAGTTGGACCTGTACAGTGACCTTATATGTCAAAAGGGATGCCTTTGTTATGCTGACATGAACGAATGGCTTCTTTTTTCCCCAAACTGTTACTAATTTTGACTTGTGATTCCATAAATAAATAAATCTATTAACAAGAAACTGGTGTTAAGGGAGGTGTAAAAGCAGAAGGGGGGTGATTCATCACCCACTGAAATATTGGTCATCCGTTCATCTTCCAGCCATTTATCCTGGTCAGGGACACAGTAAGGGCTTATTGTTCATTGGCTTAACGTTTGCCCTCTGCTAGTTTTTATAAAAGGGCAGCCCTCCTTTCTCGGAGTGGCTTTTCAGAGAACACGACGTTGGTGAGGACCTATGTGAAGCAGGCGGTAGTGGAGCAGCATGCAGGAAGGTCACAGCTTACCTTTCACACTTCCAGAAAATGTGCCAGCGTGCAAACTGGCATGTGACGCTATGGCATAGCCGTGCGGCACAGGGCTGATGGGCTGTGACAGGTGGAAATCGTAAATACTGCCGGGAAGCCTGCCAGGCCCTAGAGGGACCAGGGCTGCTGCAGTGATCGCTTTGCCCAGTTTCCAAACAGAAGCTGTATCTGTCTGGCTCAGGGGCAGCGCTAAACTGCTTCACAGTTACTACTAGTGCCCGACCTGGACATTTATTTAAATTTAGTCACATATTGGGGGGGGGGGTTAATAAAGGAACTCACTGTATGAGTCTTAGGCAGCCAAAGAAAATGATATTTAAATGATCTTCATGTTGGCGTAAAACTATGCTATTATGCCTGTCAAACGGTGTTAGCTAACCCATTTCAAAACATCTGCTAAAGTCACCTCAGTATTTGCGGCAACCATCCAATACAGCCATGTTTTTTTTTTCTAATGAAATTAATTAAAGGAGCTGCTGGTGAATACATACCTAACGAATACACGGAATGGCTGGGGTGCGCCTGAGGAGGGGTTTGGGAACTGAAGCGGCGATCATCTAGCCATCCAACCAGACAGTAGTAACCTTTTGGAGAAAATAAGAAATTCTAATGAGTTTTTATTGCGTTACTCTTAATTTGCATACGCTCTAAAGCTAAACTGTGTTTCTTGTTCTGAGCAAAAGTGCACTTACCACCCAGATAAATGCCTCGAAACGTTTTTGACTGCCTAAGACTTTTGTACAGTACTGTGTGCGTATGGTGTGTGTATATATATGCACATACACACACCATATACCATACGTTACATTTTGAAGCAACAAGTAGCAAAAGACAATGAATAGCCATAAGACGAAACGACGACCATACAAAAAGAAAACAGGCTGTTACTGTAATAATTTGTTACTGGAAATCTGCACTCATGTGAAGCTCAAATATTTCTTTGATGTTGCCTCAAGCCTTGTGATGGTACTCATTGTGCTGGGGCTTAAATAGGGTTATTAATTTATACAGCTTGTTTTGGCAGGAATTAAAATACAGGCAGTTGGAATTCCTGGGTATAGGCGTATATGAATTATGTTTGATTACAAAATGAATCATTGCTGATGTTTATGCTGCAGCATCCTGTTTTGTTTCCTAGACAATCTTTTGTAGAGTGCGAACATCCGGAGAAGCCTGTTCTATCCACTGCAGGTGCTCTCTCGTGACAGCTCCCGCCTAGGGGCACTTTTGTCCAAACAGCCTTTCGAAATCATGACGCATGATCTGTGTCCAGAACCGGAACGACGTGTTTTGTCCGGACTACAGGGACTCAAGAGCATGGTAATTTCAGATGCCTCAGCCATTACCCGGGGACCAACCCAGATTTAGATCCACTCATCAACAACTGGCACCAGCAGAGGCACATGGGCCTACTATTTTCACCCAAACAAATGTTGGAAACTCTGCTAACTGTGTATCATGATGCATTCCTGATCTAAGATCAGCCCCTTCCACCTGTTTGCCGGTTGTATCTCGTCAGGTTGCGTCTCCGTCAGCCTGATGCATCTGCTGAGATGCTGTGTTCCTCACGCCTCCTTTCCCAGGGCTATCTGCTTTCAGCCGTGGGAGAGCCGCAGCACTGATGCTCTCTGGCTTTGGGTCATGGTGGCTCCAGATCTGGTATGTTGCACATTGCTGTTAATTCTCACGTTCTGCAGTGAGGGAACTTCCTGACCTGCAATAAGTGGGGGGGCAGGGGGGGGACTTACTTTACATAAGTTAAAATATGAGCTGATATGCAATATTCTATATAGTATGTATATAAAGAATGTATATGCAGAGATTATTCAGATTACAACCTAAATTGACAAAGCTGCTTAAAAATTCATGCAAGTCACATATTTCGGTCAAGTTGTATGGAAAAAAACAGCAATAATCTTCACACAGCAAGGATTTCACTCAAGTGTTGCAACAACTCAGGGATAATACACTATACAACCAGTGTCAGTGCAATGGCGGTATGTAGCCATAGCTGGATCCCAGCGGATTGCGTGCCTCAAGGCAGATCTGGAAGAACACTTCCAACAAAGCGCCTGCCACACAGCTCATTATGGGAGTACAGCAGGCCTCCTTTGAGGGAGAACGAAACTGCTGCAATGAAGACGAATGATAATGGAATACTTCTTGTTTTTCAGCCTGGTATGATATTCTCCACTAATGCGCCCTTTAGAGAGATGCAGCATACACAGGCTGCAGAATAGTCCAACAGGGCCCCGCAAATGTTCTGTGTCCCTGTACAGTTACATATTAGTTCTAGTTTTACTGGTATCTTTGAAATCAAAAAACAGATAAAGGCCTTGTATACATTTGCTGAGGATTTTATTAATATTTTTTACAACAAGAGAACCAACAGTAAAGTACCAACATTTAAAGACAAAACAAATTTCCATTAACGCTCTACATGCTACCATGTAACCTCATTTATTCATGCTTGTTTGAAAAAAATACAAATTGTCATAAAAATATAAAATTAAACAATGACAGTTAACTTCTAGTTTCCATGTACCTTTCATTTGTTTTGTCCATGCACACGACTCTAATGGTATATTCTATAATTAAAAAAATTAAGACTTAGAGGCGCATTTTTAATTCCTTAAAGTATATTTTCCTCTATAATAAAAGAATAAAAGTACCTCTAACTAAAAAATAAATAAATCGGTGGGACAAAAAAAAAATCGCATTTAAGCAAAGAAAAAGTGGAAAAATTACATCTTAAAATTAAGCAAAATGATGCTTTGTTAGACGCTGATGTACGGCACATATCAAACAAGATTATGCAAATCAAATTCCTTTGCTTTTCCCAACACTCACATTGAAATTACATCACAATAAATATCACATGTCCGCTGAAAAATAAATAATGACCTCATGACTTCACTATGGCAAAAGGCGAAATAAAGCGAGCGACCTCAGTATGTGTCGACTGCAATGGAGAATGTGTCTGTAAAGCACTGTTGTGGCTGAGATTTCCCCACTCACTGCTGTTACCTTGAGGTAGATAACAATTAGGAAGAAAAAAATAAAAATTTGATATTTAACAGCTGCTGATTTTACATGTAAAATGAGGGTTTGAACTACAAAATGTTTTATAGGATGTTTTTAGGAAAATTCATCAATAAATTAGCCCAAAGATTTAAGACGTGATAAACATTCAAACTGATAAAAAGGGCAAAAACGTATTGGCCGTGACTTGGCCCAGTGCCTCGTACTGCCTTTCCCAGCACCCAATGTGCCCCTCTCTGTGCAGTCTCGGCCCCTCCTTCTGCCATTCCACCTCCCTTCTCATATCTCTCCTATACTGTTTTTTCTGCATTACATCGTGTGCAAATGGCATGCCAGTTGTTTTCAAATAAGATGTGACCATAAACTCCCTTAAACCAAATACAACCGAGTGCTTATCAGTCACATATGAATCGTAAGAAGGAGGCATAAAAACCAATAATTCAAGTAAAATATCAGAACTACTATTTCAAAATATTTGGGCCATTAATTCAGATGTTTTAAAATGCTGCTATAGGTTTTATGGGCGATTTGAGGGGAACACTTTACAGCTGAGGGTGTTAAGGTTGTCTGTATGGACTTGAGGGGAGAATCAGCAGGGCTGTCAAACGGAGGAAGCGCCAAGGAGTCCAGCTGCACGTTAAACACAAGCTCCCCATTCCTGGTCACATAGCCCTCATCCACCTCCACTGCTGCTGGCTCTAGCACCTCCTCCTTCTTACTAAACAGCCTGTCCAAATAGCTGGTGTAGGGGGTCTCCTTCTGTAGCTGATCATCCTTCCTCACATCCCAACAAACTTCATCAATCAAGCAACTTTCTTCTCCAGTAATGTCCACATGGCTAAAGCTCTCCCAGGGGTGGGGCGTCCGGCCTTCCAGCTGGGCCAGGTTCACCAGGCACTTCTCTTCCTTCTCTTGGCTGATGGACTTAGGCACGGGGCTCTTGGTCTCCAACAGTGAGACGGAGCTGTTCAGTTCATTGAGAAGGCCCACTTCACAGGAATCTGGCTGTAGGCTGAGCTTGATGGTGCCAGCAATGAAGGAGTCAAAGTCAAAGCCTTGGTTCTTCTCCTGCTGCTTGTCCTTCTCAGCAGGATCCTGAGAAGCTTCCTCAAGTGCAATCTGGGCCTTGACCAAGCCGTTCTTCTCGCATTTGGACTTGCCCTTCTTGTCTGCCTTTTCCTTACTCTGTTCCTTCCAGTTGGACAGGTCAATGATGAGCTTGGGCTCATAGTAATGGTTGACCTCACTGTCACGCCACACCAAGTTATCCAGGTATGAGGGAGAGACGGCTTTGTAGTTGCAGGTATGGCCACATTCCAGGTCGCAATACTTGTTTTCGTGATGCTCTTCGGGTTGCCAGGACAACTCTGAGGCGAAGAAGGAATCAAACACTGGGTCTTCCTGAAATCTCTCCCGGTCCACATCCTGGTACTTGCGTGGATCAACCTGAACCTCCTCTTCATCACTAACTTCTGACATGGCTCGGGGGTCCAGCTGGACATCTTCTGCTTCATGGGTACTATGCAGATGCCAGTCTTGGTCTGAGAACTGACTGTCATGATATCTGAAAAAGACGTGATTATTGCCATTAAATCAGCACCTGAGTGATGATAAGATGATCTTGAAAATGTCAAGTCCTTGACTACAGAAGACTATGTATTTACACACACAAACACCTGTACTCATATCTTTGTAGGGACTGTCCATTAATTTCTATGGGTAAAACCCTAATCCCAACAATGACAACCTTAACCCCTACCCAGCCCTAACCTTAACCATAAGTAACCAAACAAATGCAAGACTTTTGGCCTTTTTAGCTTTTACATTGCATTCACTGATTTTTATTAAATTGATTCTCCCCTTGTGGGGACTGAAAAAAATGGTCCCCACAACATCAAAATAACAGGTTTTTATCACATTGTGGGGACAATGGTCCCCACAATATAAGGTATACCTGGACCACACACACACAGATTATTAATTTTTTTTTTTTTTTTTTACCTGTCCCAGGTGTTGTACACTTGACTGTGGGTCTCATCCATCAGCAAGATGTCATCCACCTCATCCTCAATATGGAAGGGGTGGGCAGAGATGGGCTCGTCGAGCGGGAACGAGTAGTCACTCATGTAGGGATGGGCTAAGGCCTCTTCAGCAGTCAGACGGTCCATGGGATTGAAAGTCAAGATTTTCCCCAAGAAGTCCAAAGCTAGGAAGACAAGTTGTTTTGTTATTTTATGTATTTATTTATTTTTTTAACTTAGTAGGCTTAACCACATTGAGTAGGCCATACCTTCTGCATACAGTACATGATTATGTGATTCAGACTGTGCAGCACATATGTGGCAAGCCAATCAGTAACACGTGGAGCTGATATCAAAGGCTGGAATCAGGGCCAATCCAGGCAATTTTTTGTTTGATTGCTATCGACTACCACAGCCCTATCCAAAGCCCAATCTATTTAATTACCCACATCCGCCCAATTTACGTCAGTTGTGCATTGTGTAAGGTTCTGTGACAGGCTGCAGTAAGCCTGAGGCACTTGGCTTCGAACTACAAACTATGAAGATGTCAGCCATGCGGAAATTCTTTAAATTAGAAACCCTAGGTAGCCCAGCAGCTACCTGCAGTGTCTGCTCTGCCATCCTTACAAAAGGAGGCAGCAACAGGGCGTCGTTTAAAGCAACGAATCTACTGAGGTATTTGGAGAACCATTATAAAAACAATACTGCAAATCGCAAGGTAATCTTACACAAACGATGCGCCGACACCTACTGTATGTGCATGAATATTCATATATTTATTAAAAGATCAGATTGGAATCGGCAGATATAAATACTGAATGGATCAGATCGGGGTACCAAAACAGTGGATTGGAACATTCCTAAAGCCGATGAAAACTTACCCTCCTTGCTGACCCCGGGAAGGAGCTTGGCCAGAGGGGTCTGGGGCACGGACATGTCCTTACGGACAAAAACAGGGATGACACTCTGCAGCTCCTGTCGGTCCTCCTCGTGGATCACGGGGATGGACTCCAGGATCAATTGCATCTGCTCCAGCTCGTGGGCACCTGGGTCGGCCAGGGAGAACAAACTATTGACCTGACAGCACTGAGAACAGCCAGCTGTCAGTACACTATCAGTCATAAGGGTCACTAGGCATGATTCTGTATCACGTCTCTTCTCTATAGTTTGAACTTCAAAGGCTGTTCTCTGCTAACCAAAACTTGGAAGAGAAAAACACAGTTTGTGTTGTTGTGGGACTAGCAGTCCAAGCTGACCTGCAAAGAGTGTCTTTCCTGTCAGCATTTCGGCAAAAATGCAGCCAGCAGCCCACATATCGATGGCTTTGGTATAGTTGTTTGGAGACAGCAGGAGACGGGGAGATCGATACCACTTTGTGACCAGTCCTTCAGAGAGGTGACCCTGAGAGAATTAAGGAAAAATGGTCACATGACTGCCTCCCACTTACTCACAGGGATCACCTCAAATGGCATATAATAAATAATAATAATAATAAACCTTATTTATATAGCACCTTTCATGCAAGGAATGCAGCTCAAAATTCTTTACAGTAAAGAATATACATAAAAATAGACGCAGAAATAAGGTGGACAAATTAAAATGTAATTAAATTAAAGGCCTAGGTTGTATCCAGCAAACGAACTAAAATAAAAACTGTATCCAAAGAATTATTAAACATAAAAGTCAGATAACATGATGAACAGGGTTCTGTTAAATCTGACTGCTCAATACATTGGGGTGACAAGGAGTAAATAGACTCTATAGTATACGGAGAAAACTTCTGCTTCAAGATAAGCAACTTCACAGCTCCTTGCCACCTTGAGAGGCACCATGAGCTTAGAAGCAGCCCAGACATGTCTCAGAAGCCCCCACCATGGCTGAGCAGAACAGCCATGAAAAGGATTATCTTAACACAGAACAGCAACCAGACAGCTCAGTGGCACAAACCTGCACTCCTGCAGGAATTAGCAAGATAACACAGAGAAATGTGTGCCCCCACCCACCTTCAGAAAAAAATTAAAACACACGGTTTAAACAATCATGACATTTATGACCAAAGCTGCAGTTGTTAAAGGCCTTTTTCAGCACGGAAGCATATTGGACTGACTACACGATATCCAAACGGCTCTCTGGCAGATTAATCAAGGAACACACTAGAAACAGGTTAGGAGTGAAATGGATAAAAGGTATCAAGTGAACTTTCCAGAACGAAACAGGAAGAGGAATGATAATAGATGTGTGTGCAGGAGATACAGGGAAAATAATGGAATGTGTCACATGTGCGGCCCTCAAACCTTGCAAAGTCCAATCATCCACAGAGTTGTAGGGGGAGCAAGTTGATCAACCCACATTCTGAAATCCCAGCATGCAAAAACTCCAGCTCCAAAACGAAAAGGGGTTTTTGTACTTCTTTAACAAGAACTCTGAGATTCAGAGTAATGGTCTTCCACAAGAGCATGGCCATCATACAAGCCCAAATCGCATAAATCTTCAATGAGCTGGGTCCCTCCTTCGCCAAGACTACATGTGACAGAACATCTTGTTTCATTGGGGCAACGTGACGCTAAGAAATTCATGCAACTCGAGAAGAACGGATTAACCTACTCTCACAAAGCAGCAAAAGTAGAGAACGCTGAAGGAAAATGAACCCTCTACAATTCTCTGAGTGTAGTAGTGAGTATGTGGACGTGTCCCAAAAACAAACAGAATGTGCTGGAACTAAATGAGCTTAAATTGACATATTGACTGTATACTGCATTCACTGCAGGTTTGGCTTCCAGGTCCAGAGATAAAAATAATACTTGTTGACCCAATGTAATCTCATATTACTTGTGGTAGTCCTATCTGTATGAAGAGTATGGGGGTGCAGAAATTAACCAAGGAAGTAAATTCAAGGCACCATTCAACTGAGCTTCTTTGCATAAGAGGGTGTGATTCAGAACAATGGGAGTGATCTGTGTGTGTCATTAGTTTGGTAAGCAAGGTGTGGAGACCAATTCATCAAGGAGCTCTGGAGAGGCACATTCCTGCTGTTTCAGGCATTTTTAAATGAAGCTTCAAAACACTTAAGGACACGTGAAGATTGGAGCAGCTGTCATCATGTTTCTGTGGCCTACATGCGCTCAGCCTCCACAACCCCCCACCCCGTTTCACCTCCTCAGCCCTCATATAGAAGTTTCTGTTTAATTCTGTGCTCTGGGTACTTCCTGCTCCAACCTTTTACAAACTTGCCTTCTCTCTCTTTCTCAGTCAGAAGCAATAAAGCAAAAGAAATCCACAATGTATTTCTCTTCAGCAACGGAAAGAAATGGAGGATAGCTTTGTGGGGGTGGGAATGCAGTCAGTCAGTATACTGCACGGGAATTCCCTACATTCTTGAAGCAAAGGCCTTTTGGAGCAGTGGATGAGGCATTTGAACCCTGCACTCTATGCAAGACAGATCCAACAACTCTGGGCTCTTCAAAACAGTCGTTTCCAAAGGTTTAAAATTTTCCATCGCTACAGCAGCACCACTGAAATATGATCTCGCACTCGGTGCCCATGGCAAATGCTCTGCCCACAACGGGGGCAGCGAACGAGCACCCCTCCCCCCTCTGGCAGTGGGGCCGTTAAAATCACAGGGTTCTGTGCTTAAATGGGTCTGCCCAAAATAAAAATAATTAAAACAGAAAGGCATGTGTGTGTGCAAACTGAGGGGATGAAAGAATCAGTGTGCGCAACGGGGCTGAACAGGCACTCATAGGGGTGGGCCTTCAGGAATCCTGTGACTGGTGTCACCTCCAGCAACAAGGCAGAAAGAAGCTGCAGTAACCACTGTGTGTGCTAGCTGGCGCACACCTACGCACAAAGCTACGAGGTCAAACGTGCTCCGTGATACTACGCATCTATGTTTGATCTAGCTACCATAGGCGAGGTTCAGATATGCCACCCACTGGCTGCCGGGCAACCGAATAGGCCGGTCGGTGGGCTCACTGTGCCTGAGGGACTGCCCACCTTCCCCGCAAATAACACCCTTCTTGAGGAGAGGGCACAGGCGCAGAAGTCATATGTGGCCCACTTTCCAGCTGTTGTGGAAACCTCCCGCACACACGGGGCTGGCGTGACCCCACAGGAGACAGCTAATTAAAGAGGCACGTGAGCACCTGACTGCTATGGTGCGGACACCCGGAGGCAAACACACAGGCCGGTGAAATTAGACGACAGCAGAAATCCAGCGCAACCCAGTTTTGGTGGGACAGCTATTTATGTCAGAAAGCAAAAATATGAATTACAGAACAAATAAAAGTGACCCAGAACACTTATTCCAATTAATAAAACGCAGACCTGATGAAACTTAATTAAATATAATATTAAAAACACATTGCTACTACATTCAACTGAGGAACATTTTGAATCATTCTAAAGTATTCTCATTGGCTGCTTAAGTACAGGCATCGGAATAAAAAGCCTTTAATGCTACATCAGCCATTCATTAAAAGAGTAAACTTGCATTCCCTTGATAGATCAGTCATCAGGGCCGTGGCTGTTAGGAAGGCCAACACAAACAACCAATTAAAAGCTTCTGCTTTGCCAGCTGTACTGTAACATAATCACTTGGCAGTTGTACTTCATGACTGGAACCAAGGAAAGCTGGTTCACTGAAAACAAAAACAGACATTACAATGACGGCCAATGGTAACATCTCCGCAAGTCCGTACAACTGGCTGTTCCTACCTTGTGTGAGTAGTGTGGATCCATAATTCGGGCAAGGCCGAAGTCCCCAATCTTCAGGACAAGGTCCTCCGTGTTGACAAAGAGGTTGGCAGGTTTGAGGTCCCTGTGCAGAACATTGGCAGAGTGGATGTACTTGAGACCCCGCAGCAGCTGGTACATGAAGAGCCGTGCGTGGCCCTCAGACAGCAGCCCCTGTTCTATAAGCTTGCACAGGTCTGTCTCCATGTACTCCTGAACGATATAGACCGAGTTGACCTCCGTCAGGGAGCTCACGTCCTCGGTCAGCTGCCGGCCGCTGGGGCCAAGCGTCTCGAACACCTTCACGATATTGTCGTGGTCCAGACGCCGGATAATCTTTATCTCCCTCAGGGCGTGCTTCACGCTCTGGGGGTCAGTGAGCACAATCTTCTTGACTGCCACCCGTTTGTCGCAGTCATTGTCCACGGCAGAGAAGACCAGGCCACTGCCGCCATAGCCCAGAGGCTTAAGGTCCATGTAACGGGGGCCCAGATCAAAGCCGTGGATGTTCATGAGACTTTCAAACTTCTCTGCCATTTCACAGGAGCAGAGTTTAAGCGCTCTACCGGTTATGATCAAATGCTGAAACAACTGGGTAAAGGGGCTTGAGTTCTATTTTTATTAAAGAATATTTAAAAACCTATGCAAGACATTTCAGAAAAAAAATTAAAATAACCACCTATTTTTTCCCTTTAAACTAATTATAAACAGCCACTAAGGCCAACAGGGCTCTGGCTGGACCTTCAGCTGTGCCCCCAGGAAAGCCTGGTGAATTTCTTTGATATATAGGTAAGGTATTTAGTCATTGCTCAATGGGCCAAAAAAAGAGGAAAAAATGTATATATTCGAGCATTCCTTTGCAAAGCCTTTATGTTTTTATTAGTGTCTGAAGGAACACAATGGAATGAAGCAGGTAATACTACCATCACAGTGCAGATACATTCAGTGTATGAGTGGTCCTGAGTCGCATAATTCTTCTGTGCCAGAGGGCACAAAAGTTTTATTCAGCTTGGTTTTCTACAGCTTGTTTAAGAGTCAGAAGTCCAGCAGCTAAACGCCAATCCTACTCTCAGTGATCAGGTGGCTCGAGCTCACCACAGTCGCAGTCGAAGCTATCCTCCATCTTATGGCAAGGTAACCTACAACGAAAAAAACCCAGGAGGTTAGAATCGGTGACCATGACACAAAGGTATGCGTGTTCTAGTCATCAGAATTATATATCCTGAAACAACCTTAAACATGGAGGAACACTCATGCAACAGTCATACAAACTGTTAACATTCAATGCTAAAAAGCCCCAATAAGAATTCATTCTTAAAGCCCTCCCAAAAATGTTTATATTTGGCAGGTTTAGTTATGTTAAACTTGAGGGTGTTTTTGAGATCTCTAAACACGCTCTCTCTCTCTCTAAGAAGAAACCACGTTACCTTTTTTTAATTCACTAAATAGAATTAAAACAGTTAAATACATGCAGTAGGCCCACTAAAATTACTTGCACACCCGCCCCCTACAGCCACACCACCTGACAGGTAGGCTCTCAGCCATGACCACATCCAGGAACCAGTTGCGCCAATATTTACTAGGCTGCAGGAAATACTTTTAAACTGAAAAGGAGACGCCGCAATAAGGCAGTGGCCATGCATCATATATTTAAATAATAAACATGTAAACAGTTAGATGATTATATAAAGTCGTTGTGAATATAACGGTAAGAGAGGGAAAGAGTCGAGAAGATAATAAGGAGTCTTCTGACCCGGGAATAAAAATGTCAATGCAATATTAACCTGACTTTTCCCCAGTCACGAAAGTAAATGTACGCCATTCAAACTATGAGCAAGATATGGGTCCGACTGGTAAATATATATACCCCATCTGTTTCACCCACCTGTAAAAAACTTTTAGTACACGATCGAAGTATATAAAAAAAATATTCAGATAAACGGTTAACTATTCACGGGTAAACCAAAGCGGTAAACATCGTACAAATTATGTGGTTACCTGGAGCACTGCGTTTTTAAGAGACTTTAGAGTATGGACTGGGGGGGGGGTGCGGATTATTTTACGGTTTCTTGGCAAAAAAATTGCGGATAAGCGACGCAGCCGCGGGTCGATCGGAGCCACGAGGCGGCAGGGCGATGCGCGCGAGCCCTGCAGCGCGAGCCAGCCACGTAGCCGGTCCGGCAACCGCGAGCCGATTACCGTATTTCAATTAAAACCCACAGTTCCGTCACCCGAAAAAAAAAAAACATTAAAAAGCACGTCTGCTGCAGGCTCTCTCTCAAACGAGGACTGAAAGGATAACAAAAAGTGGCGTGGTGGTCCATAAAGGCGAAAAAAGGTGAGCAAGACGGGATATTGTGATTTATAAAGGGTAGTGCACTTAGCGGACGACCGTTTTAAATTCGGTCGTACGGCCGCCTTATATGCCCGCATTCATATTTAACGAGGCAGCCAGAGAAACAAAAGACTCCGTCGTCTTCGCTACACCACGAATACTATGGGAGACCATTGAGAATAACGATCCGAGAAAAAGACCCCGAAACATGTCCAAAACCAAACCGCATTATAAATAATACGTGCAAATAATCTGAAACGCCAAAGGCAAGCCCCTAAAGGTGACGCCGGTGTGGGTGGGGGGGAAGTGGGACTCACCATTCACATTTCGACCGCGTTTGGGGTGGTATTGAGCTCGCCGTACGCTCCGCCGCTTCTGCCCTGCGAGTCTGCTGCAGTCGCCATTCAGACTATGGAGCCTCTATGCGGCCAGCCGAGTGCGTCAGAGCCCGGCCGACGCCGGGGCTGCGGGGAGCCGCCGCGGCGCTAAATTTAAAAACCGCACTGGCAGCAGCAGGTGCAGGGCGAGCATATTTCCCCATAGCGGGGCTCCGCCGCGCCACACACAGCCGCGCTATCATATTTTTGTGTCCACTTCTATCATAAATATGCTGTTTTTACCGCCGCCAAGCCTCCTGTTCTCCAATTCAGTACAGCTCTTTAAAGACAATAGCTGCCTCAAAATAAAATACACCAGTAAACATAAGTGACAGCAGTCGAATTTAATCACAATCCTTAATTGAGGTATTACACTATAAAATTGCACAAATCCTAAGTGACATCATGTTTACATTATAACATAATATATAGTAGCAAGCACCACTTGTAGGACTATTGCTTGAACTTCCATTCTAATGACAACTCCCTGCCCAAGGCTGTTGGTTTGGTTTCAACATTGGCATGGACCAGGGGGGTGTTCCACAAAGCAGGATTTCTCAGTTGGCTGGGTTAAATTAAGCTAGAAGTCATGATCGTCCAATAAGAGTTTAGGTAAGAAACATTCCTATTGGACAATCATGATTTCTAGCTTAAGTTAACCCAGCTAACTGAGAAATCCTGCTTCGTAAGAACACTCCCCTACCGTCCATACCCGAATCTACGCCCTTTCCCCTGCCTAAAAACTTTAATTTTACTGTAAGTATGGTAGTGAGCCTATATCTTGTGAATTTTACTGTACTACTTCCCAAACACAAAAGACTAGTAGTTGTTAAGGAAAACACAATAAACGAAAGCCCAAGAAGGGTGCACAAAACGTTACGTTTTAAAATGAACAGCATGCATTGCAACTATATTCAGCAATCCACTGCACTTCAGTAAAAATAACGTGTTGTTGCATTTAATGCGTAAGATTTACCTGTTGAGGTATACAACTGAACTCCCAAGTTTTATTCACAATACAGCAATATATATGTTAAGTATCTGGAACGATAACTTTGATATTAAAACAAGCATATGCTCTAATCGTTAAATGGTAAATACAAATAGCCCGTTTTAATACATTGGAAAGGATAGCAGGCTGACATTTTGACTTAATGACTTTTTGAAATCCATCAATCTCACCCGTAGTTTTGTGGCAACGACATCCCGAAAAACAACTTCTGCTCTTTGATTGTTTAATGTAGTCCATCATGAAGTAGTAAAATATTACTACACCACAACGAGAATGTGTGCTGCTGTTTCGCAATAACACCATTTAATTCAAAGTGATGAAAAAAATCCAAAGAAAAGGTTGTCATTTGTCGTCCATCTGTCATCCAGACTTGTTACAGACTGGTGTTACTGTCTTAACAGCATCCTTCTGATAAATAACGAACGGACTTTTTCTTTACAGTAGTTTCCTGATCAAAGTAAAAAACATACATACGTGTCTGTTTGCTTTCAAAAACAAAGTAACATTACTCATCCTTTGAACATGCGCATGTTTTCCTGTGTCTGTAAACAATGATGCAATGCAAACCTGGAATACACAGCTCGCCCGTCCCCGGGTATCTGGCTTTGCAGTGCACATCAGCACCCGATGGCCACGTGAGAACCCATGAGTCCAGAAATGCAGCGCAATGCCGCCTCCCAACCGCTGGAGCAGATGTGCGCGTATGCGACCGCACACATCCGACGCGATGCTGCCTTATTGTTGAAGCGGTTGCCTCCTTAGTCAGTATCCCATAACGTGCAGTAGACTTGCCTTAAGGTATTTGCAAAGTTTAGCTATAACTCGGAAGCCACAAAGCACACAGATGCTGATTCCTCACGTTGAGTCCCCTCTCGCCATTTCACAGTGTTGGGTACTTATATTTTTAAAAGTCCGCTGAAAAAACAACGTATGAAATATCCTGTACCATGTCTTAAACGAATTCAAAGGTAAAAGTCGTCTGTTGTTATTTATCAAGAGACATTTCTGTCTCATGCTGCTCCCCGTCAATGCAGAGCATAGTCTTTTTAAAACGTAGGTCAGGGATTTCTGAGTCTTCAGATCTGGCGTGATTTTAAAACTCATTTAGGAGAACTTTGAAGAAACAATGCGGATGCTTTGTTACTAGTAATAATAATCTAAGCAGCCGACCTGTTCATCAGCCTCTGGAAACTATTCCCGGCGATTTAAATCTGCTGACTCCTCGTAATGAGCGGTACTCTGCACGGAATCTCGCTGTCTGATCATGTCGAATAAGACACCCACGTTGTGCAAACAGGGGTGTCCGGTTTGCTGTCTTTTTAGTATTTAATGTGCCAGTAACGAATCAAATGTCAGGTTTGACTCCTTGCCGTCATTTTTAAAATGCGTTTGAACATAGACGGAGGAAACGAGCACCATGTTCTCTCAATGGGTGAAAGGTCCGCCACATGTCCAGTGATCTCATACATATAAATAAATGTAAGCTCTACTAGATCTGCTAGACACGTGGATCAGACCCCAGCTGACTTCCGCGGCAGCTGAGCGTCATAGCCAACGAAAATCCACATACTTTTTAATGGTGTTTTAAGTTTTTTTTTTTATAACCTTTTTACTCTTTTTATATGTCGTAAACATTAACAAACATGGAACGTTTTATTATTGAGCCAAAAATAATTCATCATATGTAGATGCCTGATTTAACCTTAAACCCATAAACAGGTTAATATTATTGAAAGTTTATTATCCTGGGATTAAATGTATACCCTTTCTTTGCATTCAGAACAGCGCATTGATCGACCAATATCTCAGATGAGGAGAGCAGTGAAATGTGTGATGTGAAAGGCTTTCATTTTTGTTGAAACTGCCACGACACAGTGAACTGTACGGTCAGGAACCTGTTAGATAGCCTAATCTGTGTCTTTTATGCTACAGCAGTAAGAGGCAAGGGGGCAGCATCATTAATTCTGCTAATTTGTGTATGTTTATATCCTTTCATATTAATCGGAATACGTATCTTCAGTATGTTTTATTCTGTTTGAGAAAGTCAGTGTTCCGTTTATGTAAGTGAAACTAATTATTCTGACAAGTTGCGTAACAAGATTGATTACGGTTAGTCATAGAGTACTCTGGTGGCCTTTCAGTGTGACCTTACTGGCACCAAAACTGGGCAGAACTTTAAATTTCAGGGCAGTGTTTCATAACATATAGCTGTCGTAATCCTGTCAGAGAAACTGCCTGTGCACATAAGTGGCGACACTTGTGTGGTACAACCCACCAGTTTCTCATTTTCTTAATGTCTCATACTCACCTGAACATTTAGATCTGGACATGAGCACCCGAGTTCAATTAAACCAGTTCCTATGAGTCGCTGGGTTCTGGTAATTATTTGCTCTGATCAATTAGAAAACTATTTTGTTGAGAAGTGTCTATACAAGATTGATGTTTCTCCTCTTGCCTCAAGGAAGATGACAGAAATATTAATTATTTTAAACTGCCATATGAAATGTTGTGTTGTTCAGATTCACGCTTCTGTTGATGTCAAAAAAACTGCACTGTCAGTTCAGCAAGAGTTTGAAAAATATATTTAGCTTTAAGCATAATGCAAGCCATATTCTGCAATGCTAAAGATGCACAGCTGATCCCTATAGTAAAACACTGTAAAATATCCTTCCCTCATTGCAACAGAAGCAGCCTGATTAGGGACATTATACAAACCAAGGACTGCATAACAGGGTGGTTCATGTGAAACACTGATATCGTTTCCCGCTAAAATATTTTACGAGTACGCCCAAGTCTATATCAGTGGATCCTGATGCACTACAAAATCCAGATCCGCAAATTCCTCTCCACTTGGCCTGGATAGTTCAGTAAGGTTATCCGTCACTTACCATGGCTGGAATCTTCCTGGGACACCGCAGACAGCATGGCGATTAATAATCCAAACATGATGGGTCAGAGAAGGGGGAGTAAGGTGCCGATGTGTGTGTGTATATGTGTGAGAGTCGTCTTCATGGGGAAGGCATGCCAAATCCGTGAGAACTTCTTGTGTGCTTGAGGTGTTGTGCACCATGCACAGCTGCTTCTGACCCAAAGCCCTACTGGGAATTAATAGAGAATGGAGTGGTAGGGGAGGAGATTACTCCATCTATGACTTTGACTCGCCCATGACAACCCTCGCCCTATTGCGGGCCACTAGCTGTCTCACGCCTCTGACTCCTCGCTCTCTCTTCCTCTCTCTCTCTCGCTCACTCTCTCTCTCCCTCCCTCTTTGAGTGATTCTGAGCCAATGATCTGCTTCAGTGACTGCGGGGAGCAGTGTGTTACCTGTTTGGGTTTATTCAGACAGTGGTGCGTGAAGGGGGGGTTCATGGTGGGCTCATTTTTAGCATCACCTACCATAAAGCACTTGTTCATCTGTCTGTCCGGTATTTTTTTATTCATTTGATTTCAAAGTAGACACGAGTGCTAGACACCATAATGCAATTTTAATGTGTTCTTTCTCACAAATATGCCCAAGAGACTCCAGCATTTAAACCAGCAGCACACCTTTGGCTGCCTCATCACATGCTTTGTTCCTCTTTGTAGTGACTGCCGTGTCCTGTACTCATTTACGGCTGCCAAGTGCGAGCAGCCGGAGAGGCCGGTGGGTCACGGCCGCATCTCAGCATGCAGAGGATTGCTGCACAACTCATTAAAGCGAAGCTGGTCCTACACTTAGGTTTTATTAAACTCTGCCACACTTAACAAAGCCGCAGACTGTGTTCTCTTTGGTAAGAATTGGTGCAGAGTTTTTATATCTTATTTTTTAACTTCAAAATTTATAAAAATGGGCCTTAAGAGCATTTTATTCTGAGTATTTCGAGGTCATGGTAAGCTTTATGGTGAATTACCCTCTCAGATGATTTTCAAAGGGCCTGTATTATTCATATACTTGACATGCATTCCCATTATGGATTGTTTTCCTCGTTGTCATGGAAATTTCAATCATCGTTAATGCCGTATTCATTGTGCTACCTTTTTCTTGAGCGGCAGAAGCATTACATGTTACCCGTCCAGATTACGCTGAATCTGACTCTCATTAAGGTTTCACAACCAGTTTTTCCTCCTTTCACTACTTTATGAGAGTCAACAAATGAGTCGCTGTAAGAGAACAATGAATACTTAACCCTTTTCTTTATACACTCAGAAAAGTTTTGTCCGTCTGTCCATCCGTCCATCCATCCATCCATCCATCCATTTTTATACCACTAATTCAGTATGACATTGCTATGAGACTGGAGTCTATCTCATTCGGCACAAGGCAGGGGATGCCCTGGATCCCTGAGAGGATGCCAAGTCTGTTGCAGTTAGTGACATGGGATCGCCTGACTGCCTGTTGTTATGCTGCTGGTGGAATCCCACAAGGACACAAGCTCCACAGGCTGGGCTGGAAATTAAATGCACAACTTAGTAAGCCAGAATGCTCTCCAAGGAGCCTCTGTCCACCAGAAGATGTACATTAACAAATTAACATACAGCTCTGGAAAACACTGAGACCATTCTCTATTTAAAAAAAAAATCTGCATTTTTAAATCCTGGTTTAATCCTGGTTCTGCTAGCAGAGGCTACGCTGAGCAGCAGGCTGCTTCCAGGCTCAAAATTACTAAGACGGCAGTACACAAGAATAAGGGGAAACAGGAGACACTGGGAATGACCAAACACCAGCCAGGTAGAGGGCAGAAGCAACTTTGTAATGTCCAAGATGACTGTCAGCTTATCTGGTGGTGCCTCATAAATTTGAGGATGACCTTCAAAAAGAATGGGAAATATTAAATGTTGTGAAGTGCACTACTAGGACAATTCATAATGGGCTCCTAGAAGCAGGAGTGAAGACCTGTAAAGCAAGGAAGAATTCGCAAAAAAATGTATATTTTACAGTCGCATACCCAGAAATTGAGAAATGAATGAACCTGAAAATTTTGTTGCGGTCTCATAATTTTTTTCCAAAGCTGTATATTTAAATATTTATCACTTACATACATACTAAATACTTACATGCATGCAGGTTGGCTTTACATTATGCAGCCTTTCCTAGCTAGTATGCCTGGAATAGCTTTAGAAGTTGACTGGCAGTCCAGAGTGATAGAAACACTTGCCAGATGTGAAGGAGGTCCTCCGCCTCCTTGGAGATGGTGGGGTTATTATTACATTTCTTGAAGCCCTTGCAGGGTATGAAAATAACACCAGCCCTAATTCTGCTTTCGTTCTGCTAGAAGGACAGAACATTCTGCTGTTGCTTTAGTATTAGCGTTAGCCACAGCAGTCAGCAGACTGTCTGAACACTCCGGTTTGCTGTCAGCCCCAATGACGCCCTCATGGTGAAGCGTGGTCGGTGTATAGAGGAAAGATCTGATAAAACTGCCCCAAAACCTACTACTGCAAATGTATTATTTGCCATTTGCACAAGTACAGGTACATTGGAACTCTTCTCTTTGCCTACCCTATCTTGCTCTCCATAGCTTGAAGGTCAGCCAACATGTGGCACCCCTGGAGCTGGGGGTTAAGGACCTTGCTCAAGGGCCCACGGACATGTGACTGTCCTAACGAGGTTCAAATCTGCGATTTTCCTATCACAGGCACAGAGACTTAACCTGCTCACTGCCCCTAAAATTGCCACTAAAAGCAAGCATCTGTTCGGATGGTCCGATGAGGACCGGGCCCTTAGGTCGGGTCAGGCCTGTTACTGAAGACTCTGAGTAGCTGGCCTGTGATGTAACAGTGGGCTCCTGCTGTGTCGCTCACCAGACCTATTTTAGAACAGGATGTCAATTTGACTTTGTGTGTGTTAGACTCATATGATATGGAATTGAATCTATCCTGATGTAAGACAGTGGATTATAAAGTGATTTTTTAACCCATCTGCTAATGAATAGCCTTTTATTTATTTAGGGCTGATTTGGCCTCTAAGAAAATATGTTTAAGCTGCTCTTTGCATTTGACACTTTGGTTGCCTGCACCATTTGCGTCAAAGAATTTGATTTTGGTAAGACTGGATGAATCATTTTTACAGTCATCGAAGACACCCTGAATGTGTATAGCATTTTAGCTGTAGAAATCTCATGTATAAGGTGTTACATCCCTAGCCTAGAGAGGCCAGTGGGGCTTTGATATCCACCGACTGCTGGAGATCCGTGTTGGGTCTTAAGCTCCCTCATTATCCTGTTCTTGGCCATAACTGAAACTGTTTTACAGACTGTAAAAAACATTCATCAAGCTGTGACTCAAGAAATCTGTTGTACAGTTACAGTAATTTACAGTGATGCTTGTTGCGCTTTAGCACAGTTCTCATTTGTGACAAACTGCCACAAGCTGTTTTTTGTTCACTAAGGAAACCGAGAAACAGAGAATATAAATAAGAGGGATGACAGGAAAGAAGAAGGGATGAGGCCAGTACAAACGAGTATGAGATTAAAAGCAGGCAGCTAAAGGCCTGGGAGGTGCCTAGGATGTAGCACACAGCTCCACATTCTGTCTGTGCTTAAACCTTTGATGCTTCGACGTGGAAATTGTATCTGTAGCTGTAGAATCCATCAAGGAAAAAATAAGTCCAAAGTTTGCGTGACCCAGTCATTCTGTACAGGTCAGTATCAAAGTGTGGCGCCGAAATGGCGCCATAAATTTTCATAATCCATCTGGGCAAATGGGCGTCCCGCTAATAAGATTAGGCTAATGAAAGCAGTAAGTGCTTCCATGTAACACTGGCCTCTGCCCTGAACGTTGAACAGAAGAAGCAAACTTTGCTTCTTTGAACGACGTCTATAAGCTATGAAGCCTTGACATAAATTAAAAATATTCACAGTGAAAATAAAGGTAGCTTTATTGCCATCGACACAATGACAAGGAGCTTGGACCGCCGTGACACATTCCATAACAAGTGTTTTGCCCTTTTACCTGAGATCTGTCCTGCTGATTGTCCTACTTGCGTGTTCTGTGTTTGTTCCAGCCCACTGGCTGGTCTCTGAAATTCACAGCGGCTCTTCAGAGAGGCGGGGGTGGGGGGTCGGGGGCACTGAAGGGTTTTGTTTCTACAGCAGCAAAAGAACATCTTGTCTCTTCTGCACATAGTGGAAACTACCTGATATTTAACTCGTTTTTTTTGTATTTATGTCTTATATTCAAACTGCACTTGAATAATAATATTTTGTGTGTATATATATATATATATATATATATGTATATATATTACATACAATTATTTTTATTTAATCTTTTTGCGGGCCATTATCAGACATTGCTGTGTGAGAGAAGACATCCTTGGTGTATTTGGACACAAGTTTACCTTCTACAGACAGGAACGATGTGGGCAATGGAGTGCAGCTTCATCTGGGTCCTGGGTTCTGTGCATAGACACACATTCTGTGCCCCGAATTCAATCAGTATGTTGTAGGTTTTGAAAACGGTGTCCAGAAGCTGGAAAAATTGAGTGGGTTCCAGCTAACTGCTACAGCAGAACACTGGACTACAGTATTGATTCTCAAGCCAGACTCTCATGCAGTCTAGGTAATCTGTCAGTAGTCATTAAGTGCAGGGCAGGGTTCTGTGATTGACCTTTCCATCAAAGTCCAGTAGAGACCCCTGAGTTCAGCTCCCCATGTTGTTTCTGTGATATACTGCAAGTTTACTGTCATGGACATGGTCGATATTTATAAATGGAGCTTTTTTATTCCTAACGTTTACAGCGTTTTATTACAGACGACATGGCTACACCTTGCTAAAATTCGTTCTTTCCATTTCCATGTGGCCACCAACTTCCACCGCATCATGAAACTCTTCCATGCCTTAGCGGTTTCAGAGGGATTTCTCTCTTCGGCTTTTCGGCACAGTTTACTGCTGGAGTCGGTCTGAGGAGATGTTTTGCTCCAATTTCATGTTGTCCTGTTTCCGCCTGTGAAGCTGTGAACTTGAATTCTTGGGGATATTTGATACCGTTTGTTTAAGTACAATAAACTGGGAGTGGCACACTGGGGTGATTGTTCTCGTTGCTATGGTGTTTTCCCAGCTGCAGTCTCCGCTCCGTCGTGCGGGCACCCTGGGTCGCAGTGGTTCAGCTGTGACCGGCTCTATTACCAGTTAATTTGGTTCATGTCCCCCTTCATCTCCAGTGGTGATGGATTCACTACATACTCCTGGGAGTAAACTGTAATGTGGTACAGTTTGGGATATGGAACTAGGGTCAGGACTGGTTTTTGGGTCAGGGTCATGGTTCTTAGGGATTGACCCAAACAGTAAGTCCAGTTCTGGAATGAACCGGAATGTTAATTTGCTCCCTAAAAAAGGAAGAATCACCCATCTGTCCACCTACGCATTTTCAGTGACTGCATAACCAGTTAGCTTCATGGAGATCTGGATTCTACCCTATCCAGTTGTCTTAATTAATTGTACGGGCTGTTAGCACTGCTAGCCGCCCAATGTGTTTAAAAGCAAGCGCCCACTTGTACCTCACTGATTACCATAATAACAGTAATAAATAGACTCATCAGGTATGCATTGGCCATGTGAGTGAGTGGGCTACACGGGGAGCTCGTACTACCCGTCCTTCCCTGCTGCCTGGTTCTCTGAGTCCACGCTGGCCTGGCAGATCGATCGGGGTGGGAGGGGGGAGCTTGAAGAGGAGAGGCCAAAAAGCAAAACGAAAAAAAAATCAGTGCCATCTGTGTCAACAGTACACGGCGTTGCGTAACTCTCATCCGCGTCCCTGATGCCTCTCCCATCAAGCGTGCCGCCGTCCCTTTCGAGATTCGCCGTAGCGTTTCGGGTGGACGGTTACCTTTCGCGATTGCAGGAAAGGGTGCCCCTGCATTTCATGGGAAGATGACAGCCTGCCCCATAGAGCTGGGGCGAAGATGAAGTATGCCGGTGCTCGTTGTCTCAGTCCCTTTAAACATCTCTTTATTTTTGCTTGAAAAGCAGCTGTGTGTTGTGTCGGAAACTAACCAGGTATGCAGCTGCTGCATAAGGAATTTTAAACCTGTACACTGTGTTCTGTGAGCACCCCCCCCACCCCGTATTTGTGCCTGTGTCTTAAGCAGGATGATTTATGGGGCAGCTGAAAGGCCTGGTTCCCATAGTGACTGCTGCCTGCCCTCGGCGGGTGTAGCAGACCTGCAGGCAGGCGCTGAGCTGGCCTAGTGCTCCGGGATTTATTTACTCTGTGCTGAGGCTGTGAGGTCAAGGTGTGAGTGTGTGCAGCCTCCAGTCGGGGCTCGAGCTTGCTGAAAGGGCCCCCACTTCCCCTGCCCAAGGGTGCGTTCGTTGCCCACCTTACCAAAGCTGCCCGTCAGTAATGAGCAGCAGCTTTTTCTGTTTCGTTCTTTTTGTTTTTTCCACATTGCTTAATTTCAATTTGAATTAAGTAGCATGAAGAACAGCAAAACGCATTTTGAACTGGTAATTTTTCCTCCCTCAGAGGATAATAGATAAATTGGACTGAGGTGTCACCGTCAACGACGGCGTGCAAAGATGTAGCAAAGCTGAAAATAACAAGGTGTGCAGCCCCAGGCTCAGGAATCTTTACTCGGCACACATTGTTCTTTATGAGGGGCAGGGGGTTGGTGCTGGTGCTGTCCCAGGTCTTCGCCTGTTTTCACCGAGGTGACAGCAGAACATCAGCCCGGACAGGCTGGTTCTCCTCGCCCTCTCAGCGCCCGATGTTCTGCCCAGTGTGAATGAGGGCTGTCACCGAAGGTCAACTAGCTGATCATTTTTTGGATTTGGTGCAGATCAACCAAACTGCAGTCTGACATTCTCATCGTTTAAGTTACCAGTCATGGGTACTTTCAACTTGGTGTGCTGAATTACACCTTATGCCAAACAGAAATATATCTAATATCACAAAAGCAATACAATATTTATATTTAAATGCAGTATAGAAATTACTGTGCCACCCTATTATCCATTATGGTTATACATTTTGTATGTTGAATATCATTGCAGGAACTGACTCTACTAAAGTGATATCCCACAAATACTATGACCAAAAGGATTATTACACCAAAAGGATTGTACTTATGCTCTGTTTCACTAAGAGGATAAAGCTGCAACAATATGAAAGAAATGTTGCGAGAAACACTTGTCTCCCTTGGTAAACACTACTGTTCGCTGCCACTTTCGAAAACACAAACAAATAAAACACCTCTGATAATTCCATGAAGTGGGAGGGGTGCATTTACCCAGAAGGCTTTGCGTTTTAAGAGCCAGATAATTATATATGGTTCTGTGAATCTTATCAAGGTCGTGCTCTCTCTGAAGCCTTTATTGCATAATGCCCCTTGCCATGTCTCTGAACTGTCTGGCTCCTTTACCTTCGTTGTCCAATGTACTACTAGCCTAAGGTGTGGCTCCTTCTCCTCGTTTGATGAAAATGACCCGTATGTTTCTAGGGGGGCTGTTTCATACTGTACCTTAAAAAGTATTATATATTTATTCACAAAGAGAAGTTTAAAAATATGGAGTAAAGCTAAATTTATTGAGGTAGTCAGACCGGTGTAGGCAGTGTTTATGGAAATAGGAACTCTGTGTTATCTCTTATTAACATAATTAAATATTAATGAGACGTTTTGGTCTGAGAGCAGCGTTTGAGTATCTGGCTGCTTAAACAGCCTGTTTGAGCAGTCTTCACCAGATCAGCCTACATAGTGACACCACCAGCTGCTTGGGGGGGAAGGGACACAGGAAGGGGATGCCACTGAGACCAGCCGTTCACCTGGGAGGGTGTAGGCGTGGGAGTCAGATTGGTTGTCCACTGAGAGTGCCAAATTGTTTACTGTGAGGAAGTGTGCTGGCAGAGAGGTCCAGAGAGATGTCCAATCTGCACTCGCAAGACAAACATGCGACCCGCGAGGTTCCCGAGGCTGTGCCTTTGCGTGAGACGGCCGAGGATGCTGGCACTCCCCTTTGCATCACTGAGCGAAGGCTGGTGCTCAAGTAGGCTGCTCGTGAGAAACACGAGCATGCATGGCTGCCTTGTCCAAATTCCACATGCAGTATAGATAAAGATCTTAAGTTATTCATTGGTGCCAGTCTGTCCTCTTACTTAGGACAGGTTACGTGGCTGAAGTCTATCATCTCTTTCTGTAGACATTTGCTTTGCGCACGGTATTAATTTATGCTTCCTGGGATCAAAAATTTCAAAAAACGTAGAAACTAGACAATGTTACTTTCAGGATGATTCTATTCAGATATTCCTAAATACTGAGTGGTACATGTTTACAGGAGCTGCACTGCAGCTTTAAGAATAGACAATACCTCTATGCACTAACTTCCTAGTATTATGTAGTGTGCTGTTTATTGTTTGTCTAATTTGGAATGTTTGTTATGTTAGGTAGATAGTCGTCCTCTCTCTCCCCTCCCTTTAAATCATTGATAACTGTACAACTGACCCGTCCACATGGCGGGAGTTAGGGGCGTGGGCTCCCTGCGATCTGGGAAAACCGCATAAAAGTGTTTGGTCCCCTTGGCGAGTGCAGCGAAGCGCAAAAATACGAGAAACACAAGATATAAAGATCACTGCGAGATCGCTGCGAGATATCACGTGAGAGGCCGCCGTAAACGCGGCTGACGTCCTCCAAACCAGCACTGTACATGTATTTTATGCATTTGTGAGTCACTAAACGTTTTGTGTGTTGTCTGCTGGCCTTCGCATGTCATTTGTGACTTTCACAAAACTCCCAAAACACTCCCACGTAGTTTCTTATGCCGACCCCGCCATATATCAAAACCGTGATGCGCAAGGTCGCGATGCATAAGGGTCGACTGTAGGATTTTTTTTGCACTATGTAAATTATTCCAAAAACTGTCTATGGAACTGCAATATTTTTCCTGTCATGAGTGTTGCACCTTGGGTTCAGGATGAACGCGATTTTGTTATGTTGTGTATTGTACATGTCTGGGATGACAATAAAGCTTTACTTGACTTGACATGGCACAGGCTGGCAGCTCAGTGGAAATAAGGAGACCTCTGGGCTTACAAATGCTGGCCCCCACATGCAGGGGAAGATGGCGCAAACAAAGGACGGCCAAACGGTAAACTCTAAGCTCACCCATTATTGGATTTCTGTGCCCCCAGAGTTAGTGAAAGATTCACATTTTATGATGCGTTCTTCCACTTCGTGTAAACAAAATCCTCAGCCAAATTCACCTCGAGCGTCAGCAGGTCCTGTTATTACGTCAAGTGACGTGCGTCCGAGATGGTGAAGGCCACAAGCCCCTTCCTTATTTATTTATTTTACGCAGACCATGCTCACTTCCTGTAATTACACATGACGTCACTTCAGGTCAGGGGGTCAATGGCCTCCCTGAGTGAGCTTAGGTGGGAAAGATCAGTTGTTGATGTATTTTTTTCTGGGCAGAAATGGGACTATTTTACACCCAACCTTCTTAATAGATTTTCAGTGGCAAACTTAAAGCTGTGTAATGACACCAACGATGGTTCTAAACGAATAGCAATGATGATGTGTTGAAGACTTTATCTGATGTCCTGTGATGACGTCTGATTCCTGATGGTCGTCTTTGCATTTCTATGGTTTCAGTTATTACAGGCCTCGCACTGAAGCTGCCCTGGAGAGCAGTGTTATGCATCATGTTTACAGGGTCACAGGGCATGCCAGTAGTACTTATGCTGGATGCAAGCACAGAGCAATCGCACATGCAGTGCATTCTTTGGAATCCTTCAATTTATGGTGTGGCGAACAGAAGGAACAGGGAATTCTGACGGCTTCAAGCCTGGTGCTGCCAGTCTTAAGCGAATCTTCACTCTTAATCACGTAGCAAATGAAAGAAGGGAGAGAAAATAAACGCGATAAGACCAGCAGCTGATTATTGATTAGAAACTGTTCCTGTAAAACGTAGAGGGGGGTTCAGTGTCAGTGGCAGCAGACCGGGCTGCAAGGTGTGTTTCCCATGCTGGAGCTGTGCAATATCATGTACAGCTGCAAGTTCACAGCAGACGGCTCTTCTTGTACAGACAGAACACTGACTATTCTGAAAACCAGTTTGGTAAAATAACACCATCATCATTACCAGTACTTACACTCCCCCAGTGGGGACAAGTCTGTTTTAAAATGAATTAAGAAAATGGCTGAAAAATAAAGTTCAGAACATGACTCAGATGTTATTCTGAACACTTACACAACAGTTGCCAGGGAATCGCTGAGGGGGCGACTTGCTTATTTTTTTGGATTCAAACTGCTTCTCGCCAGCTTCCAGCCTGCTGCCCTTTTCTGC
>JAAGVU020000008.1:7828216-7868084 GCA_011763525.2 Mormyrus iriodes | reverse complement strand
GCCACTGTCAGCATGTAGGGAAGAGCCAAAAATCTCTCTGAGCTCCCAGCACCAGAAAGAGGCTTAGCTCCCATCACATGGGATTCAGATGATCTGGCAAGTTCTTGGCCACTATTTCTATACTATTTCTAAGAAGTCTGCTGCTTTAGGGGGCGGTCACTGATCCCTCTGCCGGGATGGATGTGTGGACCTTCACCATGTCAGGAGCCGTGGGCTTCGATGTACCTTGAAGATCCCCTGTCTAGCTAGCTGAGCCCTTACCGTGCCAGGGGAGCAGGACTCACCATGGTTAGTGATGTTAAACTACCCGGCACTTCCCCATTCAAGCCCCAGCAGGAGCTTTGCTGTTGTACCCTTGAGCAGGACGCAAAACCTTATTTTGTCCATTATAATTTCAATCTGTATAAATGGTGAAGAGCAATGAGTCACTTAAAATAAAAGCTTTGGGTGATTCCACAGATACCCGTGTCATTTAGCTCACAAAGCCAGCGACAGGCAAAGGCATGTTGGGGTGTCGGAGACTTTAATGGCTCAGCTTTCACCAAGAGGAGACGTCTCACGGAAATGAGAAACAAGTCTCTGTACCTGAGGTAGAATGCAAACAGGGGCTTGTAGAGGCGGTGAGCGTCAGGCACGGCAGCGGGGACGGCGGTAAATATCTGCCATATTGATGTTCGGGGATGTGGGAGCCTGGCGATTCCGGCGTATTCTGGGAATATTGTGGAGCTCGACGTGTCGGAATACTGAGATAGCTGTGCACGGCAACAGTAACCATACAAAAACTGGCTACGAAAGAGAAGCGTCTTGCATCAAAGCCCAGGGGATGCATGTTAAAGTGCACAAGACTGTCGTCAGTGCAAACCACTGCCATCAAGCGATAAGTACGATCGTTTACAAACACTAACAGCACCTTCCTGGTCTGGTTTGTCTTATCACTGGACAATCCGAGTGCATTCCAAAGGGCGGGGGGAGTACGGGGGGGGCACCAGTGGTCGGAGTCATGAGGGGCCCTGGGGGAGGGGTTTATTTATTGGAGCCTTGAGTTTCTTGGTGGCCTGTGGTTCTGGCTCACAAGCACCCCCTTGATGGGGGGGGGGGACTGGGAAAAGTTTCTGCTGTAGGATCCTCTCAGGAACCACATCGTCAAGATTCAGTGCATGGAAAAGGCCTCCTTTAGGAGAAGAGCGTGGAGGATTTCACGACCATGTAACACTGCATCCCGCATGCGCTTACGATGGCAAACATTAATCACTTTTTCTGCTCACAGTATGGAAAAGACTTTGCTGCAGGGGGGGTTTTCTTTGATTTTTAAATTTTCCTCCATTCATGTCATGGCAACGACGTATTGCAGTTCTCTTAGTTGGCGTGTGAGTGTGCTGCCTGCCTTCAGAGGCCTGGGTGTTAGCCCTCACCCAACGGCCCTGACATCAGCACATCACCACCGCAGGAGCTGGCCTCAAACCTGGGGGCCGGGGAGGGGGCCACTGGGAGAGACGGAGACAGACAGCCGCAGTCATGGCCGAGAACGGGGACTAACCCTCCTGAGCCTCACAAGGGGCATTGTTAGGGCTCCAAACACCGCTGCCCATCAGCAGAGGGTCTCAGCTGTGTCCGGACAGTGACACTGAAATGTTTTGCATACTCATTTCAGCCTGCTCCCAAAGTCTGCACACCAACAAGAATTCTGCCATTTTCAGGTCCCTGTGCAAAAGGTAAATAAAAAAAAAAGAAAACTATCGTTGTCTAAATATTCACTGGAATGTCAGTTTATATATGAAATAGCATATCAATTTCTCCAAAACCAGCACCGCTTCAGATTGAAAAGAACCAGCCTGTGAAGGACAGAGGGGACTCGTCACCTTAACTTAGTCATAGCTGTACAGCCAGATCCTGTCAGGAAGAAAAGCTGTCTGTTTCAGGAAACTCACACCCCGAGGTCACTTTCTTCTATGAGCACCAGGAAGAAAAGTGATTATTTTTTTTTGTCACATTCTGTTTAAATGGCCAGTTAAAGATTAAACTGCAGGATGAGGAATACACTTAAATATGATTCTTAATAAAATGGTTTACCATTAACAAGATGTACTGTATATTTATGATTACACCTGTAACTAAACTTGTGGTTATAAAATTATAAACATGCAATCGCTGCTCACGTCATCTAACCAGTTTCGAGGACTTTATGATTATTTTTATGTGGTTTGATTGTCTACATTAACACACTGTTGACTCAAAGCAATTCTATAAAAATCACCATGGAATAATTTCCGTCAAATTAAACATTCAGCAGAAACAGGCAGCCGACACCAAGACTTTTTACAATGTATTTTATGATTTTAAAAGCCTAATTATGCAATACTGCCATCTTAGTCTGTCTTCCTGGACACTTTTCTAAAATCGTAAAAAATTATCTTCCTTATCTTTCTGTTGGTGTTTGAACTTGCTTTCTTAGCAATTTAAAATGTGCACGAAACACCCCCACACTTCAGTAAGGCACATGCGTAAACATGCACATTGCTGTCTAGGTGCCCCTTTCTCAGGATAAAGAAGGACTCAGTAATTTGTGGTCTGTGGAATAAGCCTCAGAGTGGGCTGGGAGACAGCCGTCTCTGTCCCATGTGATGCCAGTCACGTCGGGGCCCCCGCTGCCACAGGCCATACCGTGAGATGCAGTGCGTTCACCAGGGGTCAGATGTTTGCAGGACAGCTGCGGACAGGATGGCTGACATGCGTGCCGGTCCAGAACACCACTGGCAGCTAAACACCATACCATAGGCGCTGAGAGGGACCTGAGTGCCTGGGCTGACTGAGTCATGATGTCCTTACTGATCCGGACCCTTGAGGGAGTAAGAAAGTTCTTGTTTTCCTGCTAAGGGGGAAAAGCATATATAACAAGCTGTAAACCGCCGGAAGTGGCGTCCTTCGCTGTGAGCCACGGGGGACGTGTGAGGCGTGCGAGAGGGTCCGTAAGCAAAGTGCGGACGGGTTCGGGGCAGCGGGAAGGCCTGGCTGTGCACCTGCCACTTCCACGTGCCTCCCCCCTCCTCATACCCCATCAAAGAGCCCTGATGGCACCCTCAGCCCCCACCTCCCATCTCCTGAGGAGGCCTATTTCAAATTCAAATCATTGCTCCAAAAATATCAGCGTTACATTTTTGTTTTGTGTTTGTGCTTGTGTCAGTCTGTGAATGAGGTGATGACTGTCCCGTAAGACGGGCTGAGCATATAAACCTGATGGATGCTAAGCCACACCCCCCCACCCCAGCAGAGGTGCTGCAGGGAGGCAGCAGAGGAAGCACTGGGCTGTGAGGGGGGCAGAAACAGGACTTCTGCAGTCGCCCCCCCTGTCCGCTCCTGTCCCCCCAGCCCCGCCCTGCCCATCCTCCTGATCATCACGCCATTGCATAACCGTGCTGCAGTGTCACGGCAGAGCACGTCTTCTCCACCTCCTGGCGCCACCTGCTGGCCTGCCGATGACACTAACTGCACCAGAAGAAAAAGCCACAGTGGAAATGATTGGCAATTTGATTGTTAAAGGTACGAACGACCACCGGCACGCAGCAGAACAAAGCTTTGGCCTGAGCAGATCCTGCCGTATCGCAGGGAATGCACCCTTTAAATTCCGCGTCAGAATCCCAGTGGCTCGTGGCGTTTCAGAGTCGCAGGTTAACAGGTGAGCAGTTACATGTCAGGAGTCAAAACGCAAAACAGGCCTTAATCACCTCCTGTAAAGTGGGTGTTGGTAACAAAATTTAAAAGCCCCCGTTTTCCTGGGAATGTTTCCTCAGCCTTATTAATTTGACCTTTTCGGCCATCGATATGTTTGAGAAGAGCTTTCCGTCCAAAACTCACCCTGGAGTCTTCTGAGGGGAAACGGAAAAGTCGCCGTCCAATCAGAACTGTGCCTTTTTATGTAACACTTCTTAATTACGCTGGTACATTTTCCTCCCCCATGCTGCGCTCCAGGCCAGCCTGTAACCGGCTCCATCTGGCTGCCGCGGACCCACTAAGCGAGGTGACCCGCCGGACTCCCTCCGGGCCGGCGGCTTGATGATGAAGCGAAAGCCAAAAACACAGACATAAGCCCCTGTGTTCTGCTGAAATCCCACAGTACGTCAGTGCGGCTCACGGATTGGGGCTGTAACCAGGGCTCCCGATAATCCCCTCTGGGGGGGTCATGCAGAGTGCGTCTCACACCCCCTGACAGGGGCTCGGATGTCAACCCTAAAGCCAGGCTTCACACCTCAGCCGAAAGCCAGGACGAGGTGACGAAACAGGCCTCAGCAAGCACCATAATGCTCCTGTTATTTAGTGTGGGTGTGACTGTGTGGCTGTGTGTGTGAGGGGCAAGCCTGAGATCTGTTCTCACAGACTTAAAAAAAAACCTATAATAATAATAATAACCAGATTCATTTCACAGGTGGGGAGTCACTTTTTTCTCAGCATATCGAAAGATTTCATCAGCGGTTAGCAAAGTCCATCTCATTTATTATCTACCTGAGCTGTACAGAAAAGCAAATTAAAAAAAAAACAAACTGACAGATACCTTATATAACAGAACAATGATTTTTGACAAAGGACTGAACCAGAGGAAATTCACTCGTCGTCTTCCTCCTCTTCGTCGCTGATGACGTACTTCTTGGCCTTCTTGATGGACGTTTCCTCGTCGTCGTCAGCCTTACGCTTTCCGGAGTGTTCTCCTTCCTGAAACGTGTAACAGGCCCATAAACAGCTGGCTTTTCCCACGTTCTGCCTTTTCCTCACCAGCAGAGAATCTGCTCAGGCATGAAGCCGAAAAGGGAAGCTTCAAAAAGAGTAGCCGACTAAACCTTTCAAACCCAGATGCTGGAAACAGCGCCACCTATTGGTAAACTGTGTGGCCGCACTACACCGGTGGGTGAAAAACAAAATTGCTCATTTAATCTCTCTTGCACAAAAGTACACTGTATCTTACATAGTTTAGAATAACAAATTCAATAACAAATGATTGAATGATTTTTCAGGCATGCAGTAAAGACCAAGGATTAAAATACAGATTAACAATCACATTGAGTCCCCCCCCCCGTTTGCCATATTTAGGTCATTTCAGCCAGAAAACCGCTCACTTTTACATACCCGGCTATCTCTGTGATGTGGGGAAACAAAAAGCCCTTGTTTTTTGCAGGTCCCTGACGGTGGAGCACTGGGAGCGAGACACAAACCCCACTGGAATTCCCCCTGAATGCAGCCCGGTCCCACGCAGGGAATCCCTTACCAGCCACCGCAATGACATCACACTATTGCCAGCGGGACGGAAGCAGCACCCAGAAGACCCACCTCATCGCTGTCGAGCTTCTTCGCCTTCATCAGCCTCTGAGCCTTGTCATCGTCAGAGCCCTCGTCGCTGTCTGAGGAGTAGATCCTGGCCCTCTCCTCTGTCGGGATTTGGGGGGGAGGGGGGTGATAATGAGTGGTCATTCTAAGGAGACCGTATGCGGTTCTCACGGTAGCGGTCGGACGGGGAGGAGCCTGTACCTCGCAGCCCTCCAGCACCCTTGTACTTGCTCTTGATGGCCGCCAGACTGATGGATTCCTCACCCTCCTCTTCTTCCTCATACCGGTCGGGCTCCAGGTACCCAGCGCTGAGGCCTCGCTGGTGCTGCTTCTCCCGCATGCGGCGCTGCTGCGACTCACGGCGGATGGAAGCTCGCAAGCGCTCCTCTTCTTTCTGCGGGGTGGTGGGAAAGGGGGTGGGGCATCAGGACTGGGGCATGGTGAACAGTCACAGATAAGCATGTCGCCACCCAGCCCCAGAAACGGCCCAGCTGATCTGGAAGCACCGGCCCGGGCCTGGTGGTACCTTGATCATCTCGTTTCGCTGGGACTCAGGGTCGCGACCCGCCATGGGCAGAATGCGGATCTTCTGTGTCTTAGAGCAGCGGTCTGCCAGGGACAGGGTCATCTTCCTGTGGGTGGCGCTGTCTGTGGAGTGAGGCCTGGGGCGGAGCCACAGAGAGGAATAAGCCAGTCAGAAAAGGTGGGGCCATGCAACCTCAAAGCCAGCCCTGTGCCTGTGATGGCTGCCAGTCAGAAATGTGAGCAAACGCCTCTCACTGGCTGGTGATTCATGCCCAAGGTGGGGAGACAGAAGGAAGAACTAGTTTTTCCAAGTGGTTTTGGAGGTGATTTTAAGGGCCCCCACCACCCCTGAACCAATCATGAAATGCACTGGGTGGATTTTATGAAAGACGAGCGAGCCATTAACATAGACTCACACTATTAGTGGAAACCGAAAGAAGCATTTCTGTGAACCTTGCACGGCCTAAAACTTCACATCTCTGCATGAATGTAGCCTTGGTTCCTAAATGGCTTTTTGCGCCGAATGGAGACGAGGATGGTCACACCTGAACGTCAGCTTGGTCTTGAACACGGCCTGCCCCTGCAGCCCTGTCCCCTGCCGGATGAAAAGGTGGTTGTGGTCCCCCTGGAGGGGGGCCTTGTACACATCAAACACCTCGTTGCCCAGGTGCAGAGACATGCTGCGGGGAGGAAGGGGGTCACGGCATCAGCATTTCACCCCATAATATGCCCCCCCCCCATCCAGGCGTGGGGACCGACCTGCCATCGGACCACTTGACAATGCGCGCATTGCTCTCGCGGATGTCATTGCCTTCCTCGTCTCGCCGCGTCCGCCACCGGATCGTGTTCTCCACCTGTGAGGGCCAAGGGAGAGGGAGGGGCCCGTTTCGATTGCGTCTCTGCAGAGTGGCCACCCGCACCCCCCACACGGGTCCCGCACGCCCGACTACGGCCTCATCTACCCACCTTGAGCTTCAGCCTCGTCCTTCCCTCTTCATCCAGCATTTCCTCGTCCTCAAACTCATCCTCATAGTACTGCGGGTCAAACGGCCTGCCGGACCGACAGAAAGTCAGAGCGGGAGGGACCGGGCTGTGCTTTGGGCTTGGCATGCAGGGAGGGCCTACCTTACCTGGGCTCCACACTCAGAAAGTTGGGCAGTTTGACGAAGTAGAGGTCACTGCCCAGATCTGTGTTGACCTTGGGGATCTCCACTTCGATCCTGGTCTCCGGGACGGGCTCCTCTTCTTGCTGTTCAGTCTCCATGCCATCGTCATTGTCCTGCGGGAAATCAGCCCAACCTTAGCGCTCCGCGGTGAAGTAGCTACGTGCTTCTCCCCCAAAGTCTGTGTCACTAACCAGTGGCTGTCCCGGAGTTGGGGGCTTCTCGGCATCACTGTCCGATGAGATGTCGTCCGCCTCGCCAAAGAGGTCGTCTGCAACTGGCTTCTTTTCTGCAGAGGGTGAGCGGAGATTCGTAAACTGAAGCATCTTCCATGCTGTATAAATGCAGCCACATACACAAGCCACAGCCACGCCACACGCCGTCTTACCTCTGCGCACTCCAACATCACTGTCCGAGTCGGAGTCCGAAGTTGCTTTTTTCTGCCTCTGTCTGATAAAATCATCCTCGCTGTCACTACCTTTGGCAGAACCTGTGCCGTGAATAAACATGTCAGTGAGACATCTGACAGTCACAATCTAGCATGATGCTGACCCGTGACCATAAACTGTCATCTTATAGTACTCTCACCAAGAACTAGTGCATTGTGGGTCCTGTCACCAATTTGGAGTAACATCCTGATAAATGCTGCTGGGTGTGACATGGTTAGATCAGTGTTTACCAGAACAGGGTTCTACCTGATTTGTGTTCCTGCTCTTCATCTGAGTGCTGAGGCTTGTCTTCCTCCTCATCGGACTGGTCGCTCTTAGCCCCTCCTCCCCACTTCTCATCCTCCGAGTGTGCCTCTTTCCCCGAGGCCTCCCCGTCTGTGTGGGGGGTTCCCTGGCCAGAGTGGGGCGTCCTTTCTTCTGAGTGGATGCTGCCTGCCTCTGAGTGGGGGGTGTGGGGGCTGCCCACCTCTGAGTGGGGGGTGCCACCCTCTGACCTCGGGCTGCCAATATCGGAACGGTGACTCTCCACACCCGACTGAGGGCTGCCTATATCTGAATGGTGGCCACCCTCATCCTCCTCTGGCCCCTCCGAGCCACTGTGCTGCTCAGCGTCCGACTGCTCATTGTCATCCTGCTCAGAGTGCATGCTCGCCTCTGACTGGTTGTCCGACCTCTCGGAGCGGTTGTCACTGCCACTGTGAACGCTCCCACGATCATCTTCGCTGTCATCCCCAAACAGCTCCTTGTTGCTGGGGTTCCCGCCATCTTGGCCCTCGTCATCATCCTCGTCCTCATCGTCCTGGTCTCGCTCGCTCTCTGATCCGTTACTAGCAGACCTCGGCCTCTCCTGCTCCGAGTCGGAGCCGGAGGCAGATCCAGACTCTGCAGTTTACAAAGACTCAGTCACAATCCACAAGAGCACAGAAGTTTTGCAGTATCCTAAAATAATAGACGTATTGCAGTGTGTAAATATTTGTGTGTAGGCAATATTATCTCAGCACAGAGGAACAAGCAGCGTTTAGAATTAAACTTCCCGTCTCTCCTGATGATCCACACATATTGATATCGTTGTACACAACTAGCCTTGTTATTTCATTAGCAGGAGTTGCACAACTCGAGCAATTTAAACGTGCAACACGAGACTCAGACGTCATTCGACCTTCAATCTGCGATCACTGCCAAGCTTTATGCCCGTTACCGTAACCAGGGGCGAACCTGGAAATTCTGCGGCCCCTGTTACCTTGGGCCCCGCAGCCAAATTTTACGTGTGACTGACGTAGTCAAGGGCCCCTGTCAAGTGCTGGGCCCCTGAATTAGTTAGGGTTTCCAAGTACCTCCGACGCCACTGACCTTAACACACTGGGAACGGCACCTACAGAAGTGCAAGTTTATTTTTGGCCACGTTCATGGTGTCCCATTGCGCCTTATCGAAACGTCTTCGATCTACTTTGGTCGAAGGCCAAAGTAACCCTGGCTTTGTTTCCATAACTTATACAGCGTAGCGTAGTTCGATCGTCGAATGACAGCAGTAACACGAAAACAATAAAAATGCAAAAACGGCAGAACAAAATGTAAATAACAACGCCTACAAATTTAGGCCCATGGCTTTATAAACAATTAACGCTCCAGAACTGATAAGTATACAGTTACCGAAGCACCCGATTGGCACGTTTTCCATAAACCCGAGGTCTTTCTTTTAAAGAAGAGTCCGGTTCAGAAAACAGTATTAGCTAACATCACATTATACCGACGTGAATGAGAATGGCACAAACCTCGCTGTTCATTTTCACTGTCTCCATCACTCCCGAACAATTCGTCCATATCCGCCATTTTCTTCGGTTCCCCGACCCGTGCTTCGAACAAGCGGAAGTGATAACAGCTTCGCAGATATTGCTTCCGGCTTACGACAGAAAGTCAGAGCATAGCTAACGCCACTGGGTGGCGCCAAAGTGTTGTAGGTACATGACATGGATAAGGAAAAGAACTGAAAGTGCGTGAGAAAAGACTGTAGAAGACGACAGTTTTAAACGCATTTTATTTAGCTTTATTTAACAGGTTAAAGAGCTTTTGAAATTACATTATGTAAATATAGGTGAAGGCGAGAGAGTACAGCTACGGGAGTCGAGTTCCGTGTATGCGTGAGCGAACTTGGCCAATAAAACCTGATTCTGATTCTAAATGTATTGAAGAATGGATATATTTATTCAGCTTTGTATTTCCTTATATTTTATGCCCTAATTGTCATCGTAATATCTGTCTGTTTTATTGTGGTATTTGTCTGTTTTGTTTATTATCTGTTTCGGCTCTGTTCAGTCTGGGGGGAACAGCATTTTGTTTTTTATGTATGCAAATACACAAAAAATTGACAGCATAGAAATCTAATCGAATATGAAAAAATGCTTTACAGCACATAAATGACACTTATTGATAGATCTGAATTTTATTTAATCGGAGCAGGTAGCGTTTCTCGGTCATCATTCCTCTTAGATCATAGGGCGCAGAGCTGTATTTGATTCAGAAACTTATTTGTTAGTATTTTTGTCAGTGTTGTCGGAATGACCGCTTGCTTACAGACTTTTGGTACTGGCTTCATGTTTCCAGGAACATGGTTCTTGTTGATGGGTGTGTCTTGAGTTTCTGGTCCTGGTTAGCTGGTATCTTGTTCCTCGGTTCATGGTCCTGATTAGCCCGAGTTAAACAGTTGCTTCTCTGGGCAACTGGTGACTCATTCTTAGGTTTGGTGTGATTAGTCTGCTGTTGTTTCTGCCCTGCTTCCTATTTTCTGGCACCTGGTTCTTGTTGCTGGTTACCCAGTCCTCTGTACTTGAGTAGGTCTTTCATGCCCTTCATCAGGTAGTTGCCAACCCAGTCAGCAGCTCAAACACCTACTGGTTACCAGTTTTCTGCGGTGAGCCATCTTAAAGTCTCTGGGGCCAGTGGAAAGAAAACCAAGTGTTATGGATGCACGACCCAGCTTGGGGTGTTCTGTTTCACACAGTTTGAAAGTTAATATATGGTTTCTTTATCTGAATGCTCTTATCTGTGTACTTTGTTGTACATTTGGCGTGCAATGAGTCAGTAAAGTATTCAGCTGCAGAAGTGTGTGTAAGTTTCAGATAAATTTTAAATGGGGGTTGTGTGTCTGCATGAGCCCGGAGGAAATGCAGGTGTCTTTTTTTCTGTGCTCGTTCTCTGGCCTGCCTGGGATAATTATCAACGACAGACCCACACACAGCCTGGGTTACCTCAGCGTTTAAAGACATATTCTGCATTACTGGTGTTTTCAGCTTTGTGTTATATTAAGCAGCACTCCATCTACCTTCAGCCTACTTGTCCTAACTGGTGGGGAGGGGGTGGAGCCTTGAAGCCTATCACAGGGGCATCCCCTGGGTAGGATGTCAGTCCATCAGACACACACACACACACACGTATAAATATATACATACACACAATGTGTTGGTCCTCGAGTTTTCTCTGAAGCTCTCCGAAAACACACGATCCCTGACAGAGATTGCAGGCCCACGTCCTCCTCAGACAGGTGTAGATGAGCTCTGGAGGCTGCCAGGGTTGAAGCAGATGAGGTATGTAAATGTGCATCTCTTCATTTCCATATTGGTTTGTAGGTATTTAAATGTCAGAATGAGAGATGTTTTTTGCAAACCCACAGTACACATGGTACTGTACATAATTACTCCACCTCCAAGCCGCTGACCTGTGACTTTTGCGGCTTCCCTAGAATTACATTATTTGAGAACACACCTCTTTGCATAACTTCTGCAGCTGATAAATAAATGACCTTCATACACTTTAATGGTTTTCTCTTAGCCATGCAGTGACATCATCTGTCGCCACGTGACCAGAGGAAGCGCTTCCCAGCTGGCTTTGGTCATGTTTTTTTCTGGCAACTGACAGGGAAAAATTGTATTTAATTATTGCAGTTAATTGCATCTCTAGCATCCCAAGTCTTTTGGTTCCTCATTACATTTCACAGGCTAATTTAGCATCCTAAAAGCTCATTCTGATGCTCAGTATTGTCGGCTTTGCTTTGGGGCTGTTTCTGCATATACGAACCCATTTGCACTGATAAATTGCCCCATGTTGTTGTGCAAAGCTGCCCTAGCCTGTTTCTTTAAACGTTTGTTTGCTAGGCATCTAGAAAAACAAGATTTTAGGTAAAATGCAGAGGCCTTTTCTAATTGCGTCAGAAGAAAATGGAGACTGTTTTCAATCAGGAAGCAGCTGATTGGATCCTTTGTGATTCATGAGTTATTTTTACATGCTTGTGTCAGCCAGGATCACTTTTTTGCAACCCCATTAAATGTTAACAGCTGGGCTCTAAATATTATGTTACAGATAATGCAAAGCGTGTTCTCAAAGCTGGGGGGGGCTCCTATGATAAAAATTAGAGTCCTTGAGTGGGACACAGGATGCAAGCGATCACAGGGTCACTAAGATCCTTCTCCAAACAGTGTTTTGTGTATTGAAAAAGCAGGAATGGGTTTGAATGGAACAGAACCGGTGGTTTTACTGTGATCAGACGGACTGCATTAATGTATCAGGATTTAGATAATACACATTCTATTTCTTTGCATTTTTGGATACCTTAAGCTACTTTTAGCAACCTTCACATTATCCATTGTCTTCTAACTGCTTGTCTCGGTTAGGGTCCTGGGGGGCCTGTAAACTGTGATAGACAGCACGGGACAAAAGGTTGGGATACACCCTAGAACTGCGGGAGAATCCTGCAAAATAAAGAGGGCATGCAAATCCCACACCTGCTAAGCAGAGGTGGAATATGAATCCAAATCCATGCAGGTGTGAGGTCACCATACCATCCACCTTGACGTTACATGTGAAGCTGCCCAGCTCTAGACTGTAGAGGAGTGAAAGTCTCTTATCAACACTAATATAGACCGTTCCCTATTGTCGTCTTTCTCTTTCCGTTGAATAACCCATTGTATTTCCTGGGTCATGTGACTGACGGCTTTGCTTGCGTCTCCCGACAGCCTGTCCAGAAGGTCCATCAGGGTGTCCTCTAGCCCAATGACAAAGTACATGAGTCTCCTGTGTCCATACCTGGACCGCACTCTCTCTGACTGGTATTAACATTCGCCGGCAGATGTACTGTTGACCCAGTCAGTGTTAGCTCCCCTTCACACAACAGCATAACCTGCTTAAATAAATGAAATTTGTCTGCCAACGTTATTTTCAAGGAGAAAGCTCTGCATTTTAGTTCAAAGGAATGAGAGATATGCGTCTAGCTGATTCACACCTCAAGATCTCCCAAATTTAGGTGTGTAAAGATTTATTGTGATGAATTGATTATTCAGGTGGAGATTAAACTGCATCGATCTGTAACATCAGAATCAGTAGTAATCAATTTTGGGGGGCAAAATCCTCCTCAAAGATACTCCTGCTTCTGGGTCGCTTGCGGTTGTGTTCACGTACCGCAGGTAGGCGTGCAAAGCAGCAGTGCCAGTACACAGATTTCCGAAATGCAGGACGACGGGGAGACTCATTAATATTCGAAAAAGGAAGCGCTACTTGATGATCTTCGTGGCAGGATGCTTTTGGGCAGCTTGGCCCTGTTTCATAGCACAGAATGCTCTCTCTAATTGTTAAGATAATCTTTGCTCCACAATGCTATTGGGAAATGCCCCTCGTTTGTAGCACAGAAAAGTTGTTCTTTTTGTTAGCTATAATACCAATGGCCAAGACTCAGAGGTAGCTAACTAGCTGGCTAAGTAAAAAATAATGTTAGCCTTAGAGACGCACGATATATAGTTAACATATCTGTATTGGGCAATATTCAGATTCAGATTACTTTATTTATCCCCAAGGGTAAATTTTTGTGTTGCAGTAGCCAATTACATAAATGACAGGAACATAGCGATATGTGGTAGACCCAGCAGTAGATATAACACCAAATTACGAATTATAAAAATGTATATACAAATATGCAAAATGTACTAATATGCAAAAATACCTTAGTGTGCAAAATAAATGTAAATGTTAGAAGGAGACTCCACTTCCAGCATAGAGAGGAGTCCTTGCTATAGATGGTTACTGCCTTGGGCAGGAATGACCTCCCGATCTTTATTGCAACATTCTGTTGTCTGGCCAGTAGGTTGGGGGGGGGCGGTGTGTATTATTGTCCATATGCTGAGCAGCTTGTGTACCATCCTTCTCTCCACAGCCAGCTCTAGGGGCTCCGCAGCAGTTCTCAGCACAGAGCCAGCCTTCTCTACGGGCTTGTTCAGCAAAGTTTTTAAAAAGTCTGTCGTATACAGCGAGCACACAAAGGGCTGGAGCTTCTGCTGCAAGCTGCTACTAGCTCAGCGCCATCTTGGAATATTCATGATAGATCAAGGTAATGGCTTCGGTCCAATGGGTCAGTCGTTCCAGCTGATATTTAAATAATATGCAATTATTCAAGTTAGCAACACCAGAGCTAAAGATGCAGCTACGAAATAGCCATTTCCCATAGTGGACAAGGAGGGATTCTGTTGGCTCATTCATCGCTTATGAAAGTTCTCAAAATACCGGCCTGCACCAGCTTTCTTATTCATTATTAAATCTGGCCCATCCCCACTCAGCAAGTGGCTCAGGTGTCAGCCAGTTAGTGGTATTGATGATATTGGACAAAAATATATCGGTATCAGTCAAAATTTCTACATTGGTGCAGCGCTCACCTAGGTGACAGCCAATCGGGTTATGCTTCCTTAGCGTGTGTTCGTGTCTCTACAGGTCAGTAGGTGGCCTTTTTGAACACTTACACTGGCTTGATCTCCTTGTTTAATAATAACAATAACAATTAATTTCCTGAGATTCTACTTTCTTTGTATTCCATTAATGGTGTGTAATTAAGTTCTACATAATCATATTTGTGAAAATTTTCAGTGAATTTAAAAAAGGTTTGAATTTGGGTTATGAAAATAATTGATAAATTGAAGCAACTCATGGTAGAAAATAAAGATTTTCAGTTCATTGAATTGTTCCTTAAATAATCGAAACTGAAACCCCCTAGGGTAAGTATTTTGCACCCCTACTAAAATGAGTTGAGAAACATGAAAATTCCCATGAATTCCTATGAAACCGCATGTTTATTTGTTGTCAGTCAGACACTTCATGAAAAATTGCCTGTGATGGTTGAAGGTGATGTTCTGAACAAGTGCCTGTTTGTTCGCCCTGTGTTGTTCTTTAGATCACCCCCAGGAGTTTGGGATCATCCAGTTACAGAATAGTATCATTTTCAGCCTCTTTGTCCTTCCCCGTGAAATTGCATGGTTCACCAGGTCTTTGCTAAACACTGACTTGCTTTCAGTTTGTCCTGTAGCATCCTATTCATAGTCAGCTGCCAGACGAGTTTGGCAGCCAACAGTCTGTCCTGGGGGGTCTGTCCTGTGCTAGTCATCACCACTTCACATTTCGGAACAGCCCCGCACTCGAATATCTAAAATGCAAGACCATCAAGGAAAACCAACCTGCGTATTTTAAACCCAAACATGCGAGACTGTGACTTCTTGATAGGAATCTCTATAAAATCAGCGGCGTCATCATGCTTCTCATTGAAGACAGTGTTCATATTTCTTTCACTTGGTGACATGTTCCGCCCAGAACCAGCAGGCAAGACAGATGGTTCTCGGGATGAGATGGCTTGTTGTTCTGATTGCGAGGTGCAAGGCTTTCATATAACACAGCCCTCCCAGTTTCCAGCCGCTCTGGGAGCAGAAACCCAGAGAAGACCATTTTATTGAGTTACACGGTACCTTTCTTTTGTTCTTCTCACAGGGGGCCATACGTGTCACTCTCCTGCAATTTCTGAGGCTGTCTAATCACGGCAATGTCGATCTTTCGAAGGGCAGTGTCAGCATGATTCCAATGGCCCCTTGGCGAAAAATTAAAAACAAAAATCACCTCTGTATCAAGCTCTATTTCTCTTATGCTGAAGACACATTCTTTGGATATAGCTGTAAATGATCAGTTTTGACTTTAATCTATGGAGTATTTATATTGCAACATACAGTGGGATTTTGAAAAGCCAGCGCTTACAAAATGATAACTGGCTGATACCGGATTCATCTATGATCAACTCAGATTCATCCCAGTCAATGATGTAACCCAGTAACATAAGAGACACCACTTTGAGAAGCTCATTGTCCACTTTAGCACAATAGGTGACCTTCTGGACCCCATCGTCCTGCCTGAGAAGGGGCCTGTTGTGACAAACCTTGGCAGCGTTGTGTAGAATACAGAGGGTCGCCTTCACCAAATACTGCGCATCCTGGTAACACATTTATACTTTATGCACGATAAATTAGTAGCGTACCTATGTGAACGGCTGGTCAGTTTTTCTTCAAGGAATTCTGGTTAATTATGGCCCCTTCTTAAGGAAGCTGGGCCCCTTTCATGGAACCAGTCACCTTCTGAGGGAAGCCATTTAAACCAAAAGCATGACAATTAAAAATAACAGACTTTTTCCCCTTGTTTTTCTTTGAGGGTCCACTGTCAAGGGCAGCAAGCAGGCATTGTAGTGCACTGAGTTTGCCAAGCTCCCGTTCCACAAAAGGATAAAGGTGTCACTCTTTATAAGGCAGGTGTCTTAGAAGACTTGAATTTTCTTTTTTTGGTGTTTTCTTCCTAGTTTTATGACCGACTTTTTAGTGCGCATACTTTTTTTTTCAAAAATCTTTCTCACACAATTTTTTTGTTACTCAAGATATTTAATTTGCCTTTTGCACATGAGTACATCTTACTGGCACCTGTCAGTGAGTAATACAAGAGAGTTAGACTGCCGAAAACAACAGCAACCATATAAAGGTTCAGGAATACAAATTTATGAAATTAACATTAAATAAAGAACATTGCACTTCATTGTGCCATATTTTTCTTGCAGCAATGTGCAATAAAATCCGGTCCAGTCAAGTTTACTATATCTTTATGAAAGTCAATGCCAACTGTAAGATAACAGCTGTATTTTTCATCAGGCATATTATGTTCATGATTTAAATTTATTGTTGCTTTAGCTACAGCCAAACCTCTATAACTGGAGAAGAACCTTATAATCCAGTATCTACATTTAGTGACATGAGAATGGAACCATTGAGACTACCTTTGTTTTTTGACTGATTTAGAAATTCAGCAATGGAAATGAATTGCATCAATTGCAACTCAGTGAGACCCTGTAACTGTGCGTTTCTTCTTGGGGAATAGCATCCCGCTTTTTACAAAAGTGTCTGTTTAAACTCAAGCTGCATAAAGCAGTTTTGATTCTCCAGCCAGCTGAGTCACCATGGCGGGGATTTAAAGAGCCATGTGTTAACCATGGTACACAGGATACTGTTTAACCAGATTAAATCTGAGCAGTTAAGTGATGCATACATTTAGAAAAATCACTACAGAGTTTTTCTTAGAGAGACATGAAACTTCTTGTGGTTCTAATAGGCTGTGTAGCCTGTATGCTTTTTTATTTATTGTTTTAGCACTGCTTGGTACTGGTTGATACTTCGTTCTTGGTACTGTTGAGCCTGGCACTGTTTACAGTACAGTATGACATGCAAGAGCTGCTTCCGGTTATAAGATCAGGAGCCAGTGATGAGAAAAATGAAAGAGGCAGGAGATCATTGTTGTTTTTCCCTTGGAACTGTTTGTTTACAATATAGTATGAGATGGTGAAGCTCCTTCATACGATAAGGCACTGAGACGAGCTAACTTATTAGTCTGCATTTGGTATTGAATGTTTGTGCAACATTAAGTATTTTACTGTGGATACACAGAATGTTATAAATCTTGTTGGGAAGTTCGTTAAGTCTCTGCCACCCTTTTATGTCTATTTTACTCTATTTTAATATAGGGTCTTGCTTTACTGTTAGCAAAAAATAATTTTTAAAAAACTTTTTGTATAATTTACTTTTAGTATATCAAAAGCTATATACTGAAGGAACTACTTTATATTTCAAGTTCCTTAGCAAACACGTTACTAAAACAGACATATTCTGGCATCTTGGAGAACTGATCTGTTTTGATCACATTTTAACAACTTTCCTGCAGAAGACAAAAACGAGTATTTAATTAATCTACCTGTAAGTGGTTACTAATTTTGCACATTCTAATTTTTATAAGTGAATATGTATATAAATAAGTTGGCAAAAACAATCATACTTTAGGTGCTTTTGATATTTACACGAAAGCGTACTAATGTTACCATAATCAAGATTTTATTCGTCGTGGTGTTTTATTACCCCTCCATAATTAGATATTCACGACACAAGCTAATGATTTCCCTCGAAACAACAAATCCCATAAATCTTTGCTCGATGGAGGCCACTTCCTCCATTTTCAGTGTTTCTGATTGGTGCTGAAAATCTCGGAGGCGGGCTAGAGCACTCCCATTGGTGAATTGTATCGTCAGGCTATTCGACCTGTGACACGTGGTATTGTTCAGTCTCTGTCTTCCTGTGTTGCCGCCCTTGGGCTGAAACAGTGTGGACCTGAAGCTGTGCGAAATACTGCACTACTATTAGTCTGGTACTTATTGCGACCAAAAGCAGAAAACGCGTGTAATCGCTCATTGGTAACTCCTGATATCGCTTTGACGCATTTCGTTTTGGTAAGAAATAAAATATTTGCTAATAATTAGCAGTTTTATCTATGGGTTTTTATAGTAATTTAGACAGATGGCCACAGCTAGCTTGATATATACTTTGTACATGTTGCCTTAAATAGACGGAGATTATTTGGCTGGTTAATGCATTTAAGTATGAAGTTGGAATACATTATGTTATGAATTGCTTTCTGGTTAAATGTACTGTGAAGTCTTCAAGTCAGGGCAAATGGGTTGGATCAGGAAATCAATGGGCGGCAGATAGTGACCGCACTGCACAGCGCTGCTGCCTGTCCTTACAACTGTCATGCTACATTTCTGGTTTTTGCTCATCGTAATCCGTACCTCACCTTCAATTTTACCAGCTACAGCTAGCTATAAACAGCTTTTTCAGCTAATCGACTGCTCGCTTTACGGATCTTCGGCTAGGTCTACAGCTCGGAACACTCTAAGTTGAAATATATGATTTGTCATGCATGAATTATTGCCTAACAACTACCAAACGCTGCGAGTGTGTTTCCTATGGTTGATGTCCTAAGGTGCCGTGTTGCTTATTGCCGTCAACTGTTATTCTGCATTCTTCATATTATTATTATTATTATTATTATTACATTCACCGGCATGTCAAGTCGGTGTAGGAAATACCTAGGCGGTGTCCCGCTTAAGAAACATGTGTTTCCAGCATATCGATTGATTTTTGTATTTATTATTGATGGGCGATGCGCGTTCTCTCCCCGTTTCCCTGCGTTTCTGCAGACCCGTATAAAGCGCGAATAGAGAGCTCTGCTTGTCAACAAAAAGGCAAACGAAACGAAAGGGCAAGTTGTGGTAAGTATGTAGCGATCCCTCCCCGGGACACGGAGCGCAGAACCCGATCGTCTGGATATATGACATTCATTGGCTAAATGGGGCATGTTGCTTGCTGAACTAATAGTAATGTAATGCCCTTATGCCAGCCCCTCAATCAGGCTTTTACTCAAATGACATGTACGTTTTGTTATTTTAGGAAGTATACGGATGTTTAAATATAGAAAGAAGTCTGCATAGCGTTGACTGGTGAACTTATTGGAGAAGAAACTAGATATGCTGTTGTTTATTATTTAGCTGTGTATTTTCAGGCCATATATATTTTATTATATACAAAATACGAGTTTATTACTTAAATATTTATTTAAAGTGTATTTCCTTATCCTGAAATACAGGTATTTCAAGATTTATTGAATAATTATATTTTTAATGGGTGTGTTAATGAAATAGTCTGATCACTCCTTAAATGCCATGTTCATTATGCCAGTGACTTCTAGCTGTAAATGGAATGCTGCAAGTACAATAGGAAATGTTTTGATTTTGGTAGTTTAATGTTATCCTTGTTACAATTAGTAGAGCAGCTGTTGTTTTGGCTTGAGTTCGGAGTGAACTGTGGTTTAACCGGCGGGTATCTTTGTACTACACACGTTCAGACTGCTGCGACATTAGCATGACGTGATCCCTCGATTGCTTTCGACACCTGTGCAAATATGACATCATCTGTTGGAAGACGTCATTTTGCGGTCTTGTTCTGCTCTGTGTGCCGCTGTGAGCGCAGGGCTGAGCTTCAGAGTTCCTCCTCCAGGGGTGACCAGGTTGATGGTGTTGCTGTGAGAGGAGCTTAGGCGAAGGCCCGTAAAGACTTGCCTTAGAGGACCGCTTCTGAGCTACCAGCTAGGAGACCGATGGGGAAACAGGCCCTGTGTGACTCATTGGTAAACAGCTGGAATGATTTCTTCATCTCGATCGCAGTGATAGAGAGCAGAACTGAAGTTAAAGGAAGTCCATCCACCGCTGGTTTTTTCAGATATTGTAGACGCTGTGGTGTTGCTCATTGCCCACCTGACCAGGTTTACCCGAACATGTGAGCAGCAGAATATGGAAGTTACTTTGTAGGGGTCTGAAGTCACCAGAAATCCTGGTTTTAATGCTGGACATTCTTTTTAAAAATCCTGACGCCCAGGAAGCTGTAGAGACGGTCAGAAAGTGAGGATGGGGAACATTAATTATCTTCTCTTGGGAGTTGTGTTTGGGGGACTTCTAAATATAGCCTAACTCCGCCGTCCTTTATTTCAAATAATATAACTCTCCCGTTTTTCCCTCTGAGTTCCGTATTACCTCATGCAGTGCTATTTCTGCTGCAATTGCATGCAGGGAGAGTGTTTCATGGGGGAAGGCTTCTGAGAAATCCTGTGAAAAACCAGCTAACAGGATTAATGTATGTGAAACTTACTTAATACCACCCAATTAGCAGTGTTGGGCATTTCAGGTCCAAAAGCTACAAATCCAGACCAAGATTTTGTTTCTGCCAACCACTTGAGTACTCTGTGACTGTGACTCTTTGTACTCAACCGGTTGGCTGAAACAAAATCTTGGTCTGGATTTGTTGCTTCTGGACCTGAAATGTCCAGCATTGCCAGATCTCTCTGCATTTTGTTTCTTCTATTATTATTTAAAAAAATCATGTGTTTAATCTAGTATTTCCTTATAGTTGTTTGGTGTCCTATGTTTAGACCTTGGATAGTGATCAAGGGCACGATGAAACCCTAAACCAGAACTGAAAAATCACACTGCTTAGAAGCCAAATGTCACAGCTGAGCTCTTTGTCATCTTGGATGTCTTTTGTCTGACCTCCAAGCCTGGTAACTGAAATGAGGTGTCCGCTGAGTGCCGTGGCATAAGATATTCAACAGATCTGAACTCCGTTCAACCTCTAGCCCAGAGTCCGAGCTGACAGCTTGATTCCTTACCTCCGGACGTGGTTCAGCGTCACCTTTTTCCCTTCTACACAGCCTGATCCATCGAGTCTCTGGAGGCCATGCAGCACGCATGTGGGGGTTATTCTTGATCTTAGTCCAGAAGAGAAAGTCTTTGCTTGGTGTCAGTAGTCATATGGATTCATAAATATTTTTCTTCAAATATATATTTACTGTAATGGTTTTGTTTAAGTCAGTACTAGTCAAAGGTTTGGACACGCCAACCCACCAATAGAGGACAGTGATAGAGTGTCGCATTACATGACCTAAACACAGTAGAAATGATTTTGGTTTGACCAGAAAGTGAAGGAAAAGTGGCCAATGAGTGCTTAGCATATATGTGGGACCTCCTTCAGGACGGCTGGAAAAGAATCCCAGGGGGCAACATCATGGAACTGGTATAGCGGAGACAGTACGATCCGGCAGTCCCTGCAGCAGTTGGGGTTAAGGGCCTCGCTCAAGGGCCCAATGGTGGGATCACGCTGCTGATCACGGGATTTGAACCAAAAGCCTTCTGGATCCCAAACCACAGAGCTGTCTTTCCCTCCTCCCCCAACAGATTTTTATCCCTGTTTCCAAACTTTTGACTAGTACTGTACATCGCTCTAGGGTACCACAGGAGACTCCTCTGAGATCAGAACCAGCAACCTTCTGAACACAGTTCTATGTCCTTGGTCGGTATGGTTCAGATCTTCATCTGAGTAGCTTCCTTCATGCAGATCACTAAGACATGATTCATGGGGGTGTTATTCAAACAGAGGTACTTGACCCATCCTTCTAGAGAAATTGAGTAGTCTTCATGTAGTCTATCCCATCTCACTTTCTATCAGAGACGCCAACACACATTATGTACTGGTAGGAGCAAGTTTTGGGGAGAGCACAGGGTCAGCCAGCGTCCAGCACCTCTGCAGGAGTTGGGGTTAAGGGCCTTGCTGAAGGGCCCAATGGCGATGTGGGTATTTGCCCATTAAGGCTGGTTATTATGTAGGTCTGGAGCTGAGGGGTAACCCAGGGAATCCCACAAGGGCGTCTTGCTGGCTGTGTTAGATTCCTGGTACCATCTTCAGGGCTATACCATTGCAGCAGGTTCTGCCAGTTTTACTAAATCCTGACCTCTAAAATGCTACATCTCTGAATAATATCAATTATTTCTAAGAACAGAAACTTTGTAGAAAATGTTTGAATATGCATAAAATATAAATATTCTGTTTATCAAGTATCAAGAGTATCAAAGGACTTAGATTAAATGTGGCCGTGTTCGGGCCTAGTAGATTAGGGCAGTCTAAATTCATCTGGCAAGGAGGGAGTGATCATTTATGTAATGGGTCATGTTCATATTGTCAGTCTTTACACAGCTGATCTTCTAAATGGTCTTGAAATACGTTTAAGGACACTTTTTAACAGGTTGTGCTTTAATTTGCTTTGCTGTATTATTTGTAATACAGAGATTTTGTGTCGGTTCGATGTGAATGATGCATGCAGACATGTTGTGTTCAACTGCATTATCAGCCTTAAAGGGCTTCACCTCCAGCTGCAGGCTCCCCCAGGGTTCACTGTGCACTCCATCCGTCTGTTTCCGCGGGATTCTTGCTTCGGTGGATCAGGGATGGCCTGCTTTTGTCTTGAGAAGGCATACATCTGTTGTGCTCCTCATGGCGATATGGAAAAATGAGGTCATACGTTGTGGGAGAGAGAGAACCGGTTTTTTTACCCACCCAAATTGTAGCTTTTTTCACATTTTAAAGAGCTCTTGCACCGGTTCTCTGGTCGTCGGTTCTGCAGGCGGCCTTCATCTTTCCACGTCCAGAGATATCCTGATAAGGAAACTCTGTAGCTCTGCATCTTAATGCTGAGGCGCCCCAGGCACTGTTACAAACCCCCCCTATTTTAAAAGCAGTTAAAAGCCCAGTGTCTCTTTGGTGAGAGTGTTCCACGTCTGTCGGCTTTCCGGGATGGAAGTGTCCTTTTAAACGAAGCACTAGTCTTTCCTGCAAGACAAGATTCTGGGGAGGTTGTCTCTGTGAATGTGATAGACTGAGCATATGAATGTGTTCAGATGAATTAAAGTGATTGGTGGTGACTTGATTTGTATGTAGGGCTGCACGATATCACTTTGTGATATACTCACGATTATGTGGTGCATGCACAATAATCACCAGGGCTTTAGATAACGGGTGAAACGTGTGTTTGGACTCCGGGTTTCCGGTACTATATGGACATTTACTTACGCTCACAATTCGGTAAGCAGATTAGTAGTATGACCAAAATATTAATGAGATGTGTATTGTGACGCCCAAAAGTCAGTAGTCTGGAGAAATTGGGCATATCCTTATGTTTATTAAATTCAGTTAGCACAGCATGCCACATGCTACTGTTTTGATATATCATGGAAGCGATAAGCACTGAAGTGTCTGTGAAGAACGGGACAGCTCAGCAGCCACAACACCTTTTAAAAGAGGAGATATTGTAGATAAACAAGGGAAAATGATGGTGTGGTGGTACTTTTTGCAGTTTAAAGTCCTACATATTTATTAAACAAAGATGTGCTGAATTTATAAAGATTACAATATGCCTTTCATTAAGTCCTACTTGTATGTCACCTTCATCTTCAGGTCTGCACATTGCAGGAAGCTGGTGACATTGGGCTTCTGTAACTGTCCTGCTTGATGGAACGATGGTGCAATTAATGTTGGTATGGTTTGTATTGCGCGTCAGTTGTGATTCGTTCTTTGTCTTAGAGGCGGGACTGACTGGTGTGGAACTGCAAGACGGCCTCTTTTCCGCGAGACAGCCCCTGTAGTCATGGCACTGCCTTTCAAGAAGGACTTGGAGAAGTACAAACAGATCGACGAGGATGAGATTCTCAACAAGCTCTCCGAAGAGGAGCTTAAGCAACTGGAATGTGCTCTGGAGGAGATGGACCCAGAGGTGAGAGACAGTAAGGGAGATGTGGGGGTAGGAGCCTCGAGGCTGGATGCTGACTGACAGATAAGTGAGCTGATTCTGGTTATGGGGCAGTGAAGCATTCGAGAGGTGTGAGGAGGTGGAGAACTCCTCCAGCAGCCAGTGCTAACAGATGGAGCTGTGACCTGTCAGGGAATCTGTGACTGGAGCAGAGCAGCAGGGCTGGGGCAGGGAGGGGACTTTCTGAATTTTCAGATTAAGATCAGCAGACCAGCATGCCAAGTTAACTGAAGACACTGCGTCAGTGGTCGTCGTTTATTAAGATCTGAAATATGCATGTAACCAGAGAATGATCATTAGTGAGATCCCAAGCAGGTACATTTTGGTATAGAGAGAGCTTGATAAAAAAAAATATATTTCAAATGTAGGCCATATAGCCAGTGATAGAGGGATAAAAATGTCATGAAAGTAATATATCTGGCATTTGCTCTTTCCCAGAATGCCCTGCTCCCAGCTGGCATGCGACAGAAGGACCAAACCAGCAAAGCTGCCACGGGTCCCTTTGACAGGGAGAAGCTGCTGACGTACCTGGAGAAGGAGGCTATGGAGTATAAGGACCGGGAGGATGTGGTCCCTTTCACTGGAGAGAAGAAAGGTGTGTCATTAGTGAAATGTCCTCCTGGAGCATGCAGTGCCGTTTCAGTTTTCCAGGGCGTTATGGAGTCAGCTCACTTCGCCATAAGAGCGATGAGCAGTATTGCATTGTCTCGTGAATATCTCTGAGTACGCTGTCCACACTGTGCAGGGCCGGGCCGGGCGAGCTCTCCGCGCTGTGCAGGACCGGGCCGGGCGAGCTCTCCGCGCTGTGCAGGGCCGGGCCGGGCGAGCTCTCCGCGCTGTGCAGGGCCGGGCCGGGGCAAGCTCTCCGCGCTGTACGGGGCCGGGCTGGGCGGGCTCTCTGCGCTGTGCAGATCTAGATAAATCTGCTTTGTACCATCTGGGCGAATGTTTGTGTGTTTTGGTGGCCATGGATCAGTGAGTCAATTTCCTGGGCGGAGGAGGCTTGTTTGGGTGGAGCCATTACTAAAAATGCAGTGCAGGGTCAATCAGGGGTCACCGCCTGTCACACAGAGCATCAGCGTGAAGGGATGAGAACAATGAAACGGTGGTTTTTAGGGTAGGTTCTACCCTTAGGGTCCCAATCGTGGTTTCTCTATGTCTAACACTCCTGTACTGGTCTGACATACTGGAAAGTAAAGCAGGCTGTATGGTTTGCGATGGTCTGTCTCAGCGTTTGTGCAGGTCGCAGCATCTTCAGCGGCTGCTGGGTTTGGCTTGTAGTGTCTCCGCTTTGTGTGATCAGAATGAACCGGAGGCAGAGAGGCGGGCTCGGCTTCTCCACGCTCTGCGTAAGAGCTCATTACGTAACTCGCCCCGCGGAGCGCGTTGTGGCAGCTATCAGCCCTGACGAAGCCTAGAGAGTAACCGGGAAGGAGAGCGGGCTCTGGGATTTTCGAAAGGAAACATTTCCGTTTGAAGCGTGTTCTGGCAGCCTGGTGCTTTGACTAGAGGAGAGTGTGTGAACTTGCGCGAAACACTTCAGGTTCATTAAATTAAACAAAAAGTTGACTGTGAGAGAAACCGATAGTACTTCAGGAATCAGAGAGCGTCCTTACAGTAAACCTTCATGTTTTCAGTCATGAGGAATCAGCCGTTTGTCCAGAGCGCCGGTGACAGTGAGTGCCACAGGGGTCACACTTACAAATATTAATAAAGGTGAAGGTTACTCAATCAGCTAGAGGGCTGGGCAGTGTCTAGATGAATCGCGTACCTGAATCAGACGGCAAAACAGACCCACGTCTTTAGTCAATGTGGTGTTATGATCCCTTAACAAATGCAAGTCATTTCCAATAAATGCGTCCATGGATTCCTTTAATATCTGGCTGTTTCCCAGACTGCTGTGAGTGTGGTAAGTCTGTCTCTTTGTTTATTTAAGCTGCCTAATGGTCCTCTTAATATGCCAGCCGCTGCCTTTAATACCTGGCTGCACTGCTGACTCGCAGCTCAATTGTCTGAGGTGGGGGCTGTTTAACTTGGTGTTTTTAAAATGAGGGACCTCGAGTCACAAGCCCCCCCCCCCTTGTGTAATGGGCTTTCCTCAGTGGCTGTATGGTTTACAGCTTCAGAGGGTTCGGGGACAGCGGTGGTCCAGGGTGGGGGCTGGGCGAGTTTGAAAGGAAAAGCCCTAAATCTCCCAGTTTAAGAGTTTTCTTTTTGGAGGATGTCCAGCGGAATTCCTAAGCTGTGAGCGCTGGTCCCGTGGGGTATGAACAGGGGGCAGACTGCACACTCTAGGGATGACAAACATAGGCGTGACGCACTCCGCACCTCCAGCGCTCCGCTGCTGTGTTATTTTCCATGATATCAGGCTTGACTTGACGGGACGACCTTGCAGAAAAGGTGCCTGTAGTGACAGAACAGTGAAACTACGACCATTCAGCTCAGCACAGCCGAATGCTGCCCTGAATCTCCTCAGATCCGGGCTGAGGCCTCATATTTGTGTCCAGAAGCACCCATTCCTGCTGGGGAGCAGGTACAGGGCGACCTGCGGCTATATCCCCACGCGTTAATACGGGGTAATCGTTTCCAGGATGGATTAGTGTTGAACATGTCATAGAATTGGAAAGCATTGTCCTTTTGTTATTATGAGGTTCTGCGTACTTGGGCTGGAACCTCAGGGTACAAAGTGTAGGATGCTGAAATGGACCTACTGAGGTTCTTAATGTGAGCCCTGTAGCAAGGGGCTGTAGGTCCTTCCAGATGTTCCTGTTAGCTGTGCGATCTGCAAGCCAGAGGTGGTCAGGCAGCAGCCAGTGAAACCTTTGAACCTGGGATAGATTGTCCGGTATGTGGCTGCTGAGGGGGACGTTTTTCTCCTGCCTGCACGTTTCCCATTGAAGCTGAAATGTATTCGCGTGACTTTGTGTTTTTATATTTCATCATAGCCTTTTGTTTCTAACACTTGTATCCATCCATCCACCTATCGATCCATTCATCCTTCTGTCAGTTAGGGCTGTACGTATTCGGTATGCACAATGAAACGTGTGAATACATTTATTGACACAGGCAGAGTCTAATAAATTCACATGTAGATGTTTGCCGTAGAAAAGATTATGTTAATTGTGGCTGTGAGGTGGCTACAGCTAATGCTGAACTGGTTACAGCCAGTAATAATCAGCAGTTTGGGAGCATTTTAGTTTCCCAGTAAAGTACACCAGCACTGGAGAGAGAGTAGCTGATAAGACCAAGACTGTCTTTCTCCTCTGTTACACCAAACTCTGTCGCTAGAAACGCATCCAACATACTAACTCATTAGAAATGGGTGTGTGTACGACCGGGGCGAGGCAGAAACAGCCCCTGCATGTTAGGCTTCCTGTGACATTTAGGGTGGAAACTCATACCTGATTAAAAAAATAAATTGAGCTATAGGGGTGTTTATCGCTACAGATATGCGAGCAAGTTTGGTAATAAAGAACAGGAAGTTTACTGTATAACAGTGGTGATGTTATATTTTTGATGTTTTAATTTATTTTACACATACATTTTTACAATGTTCAAATAAGCAGGTTTTGTAATTCAGATACGTCACACATTCCCACTCGTGGTGTTTGCACCTTTAATAATAGGCTAAATAATTACAAAAAAAATTCTGTTTACGAAAATTGCACCAGACTGTGAATTTTGTGTACCGTTACACCACCACTATCCATCCATTCATCCATCCATCTGATAACCACTTATTCGAGTCAGGGTTCTGGAGCCTATCCCAGTATAGGGCACAAGGACAGGATTGTTAAAATTATTATGGAGTAAAATTAGCAGTAAGAGGTTAGTTTAATGTGCTATTAAGCATATTTAATTAGCTGTAAGACTTTACTCATTGATGACCCGCTAGTGGTGCTATTGTCGCGCACTGGTTCCCCAACTCCCACTCTGTGGCCTACTTCTTTTTCTGGAGCTGTGCTCTGGCCTCAGTGCGTTCGCCAAGTGCCTGGGAGCCTCCGGGCCATTTGGGCTCTCCTCAGTGCTGGGCTGCATCAGGGAGCCCCACAGGAAGTGCTCCGATAGCAGCAGCAGCAGGGGCTGGGTCTTGCCGCGCCCCTCTCCCGCCGGCTGGGCCCCCATCACATGGCCCCTTCTGTGATGGTAGATGGGGTGGGGCTTGTTTGTCAAGTTCGTTGCACAATAGTTTTCTGGCTCTCCAATGCACGACTGTGTTTTTAAATGATAAACAGAACCGTCGGTTTCCATGGCAGTGCCTCCAAGGGTCACCAGATCTTTGGAAACAGCCTCACCTAAAATCCATCGCATTCCTTAGTGTTAGTAGTTTGAGAAGTTTTGGAGAAATCTTTAAGTATCAGTCATTTAGTGTTTTATGGAGTGCTGATGGTTACTAGAGCGATCAAGGCTGGAGGACCTGTGCGACAGGGTGGTTTGACAGCTGGACCAGTGTGATGGGTAACTAGTTGATAAACGGAAAACAACAGAAAAATGAAAATCATAGGTTACAGAAACATTGATTGGTGTTAATCGAGGACTGGCTCATTGACGCTGGGCAGGTGCTAAGTTGATGTCTAAGGCAGGGGAACCAATTAGAAGTGTTGATTGAGACTGTGTTGGGGTGTATTAAATCAGCAGTGGGTTAAGCAATGAATCATTTCCTGATTAATCAAGAGATAATTAAATGCTATAAGAAGTGTGTAAGTTATGCAAACAGATGCGCTATTCTCAGGATTGGAGTCGACTGATCGATGGAAAAAGAAAGTCAGACAAAGTCAAAGAGACTGAAAGTGTGCTGGCTTGTTTTTTCCTCCTTCTTCCAGTGTCTTTGAAGCTCTGGGATTTTCAGCTTCCACATCTCAGTCCTATTTGAGAATCGGAATGGCGGGGAAAGACGCAGCCTCACCCACTTCCCGCGAGGGAGCTCTTTATCGCCGAATGAGCTCGGTCATTGCGATCTATTCGTTTTTCTGGGGGTCCTCTGGAGGTTGCCATGGTGACGGTTTGCTGGACGCTAATGGTGGGAACGCCGGGCTGGCATGTCTGTCGAGGCTGCGGTGAGCTTCCCGATGCTCTGATTTTGTACGGGGGAGGGGGGCAGCTGTGGCTGGTGGCCCCCTGCATACCCTGGGGGTGGCTGTGTTTGTTCTACAGGGTCTATAAGGCGTCCCAGCCTGTAACATGACAGAATGGCAAGAGGTCAGGGTTGGGGGGTTAAATAAACAACATAACATGTGTGATTTGTGCTCGTTTAAATCTCCATCAGGCACCTTCCTGTGCAGTTTGTGTCTTTTTTCGGAAGGGGGGAGCAATTAAGGATACAGTATTTTTTATTTTTTTACCCTGGAAGTGTTTTGCTTTTCATTGTTTTTATACACACCGTTATTATTAAAAATAATTATAAATCCACGGCGTCATGTTGGATAACATTCTCGCGTTATTGATGGCAAGTGGGAAATCTGGGAAGCCTGTACTGTCTAAGCCGGAATCGAAGCAGGGACCGGAGGGCCTGGAGCGCTGGGCCTGCCAAGCTAGATACTTTCTCTGAAGATATTTGATGTCAGTTTTTAAAAGGTTATCATTTCTTTTATTTCCCTGAAAGTGGATCTGAATATTCCTCGTAAGGTACTTATGTGAAAGATAAGCTAGAATGTGACAGTATAGAGCTATTTCTTTTGCAACTTATAAATTATGCAAGGGTTCATGTGTTGTTGATCTTTAAAACTCTCTTGAAGCGATTAAGATTGTTATCTATTCCTTTGCGACGCTGCTGTGTCCTGTGGAGACACTTCAGTAATCGCTGATGATTTGATCCTGCTTCGCTAATTCCAGCATAGCATTGTGGGGTCAGCTCAGTGTTGCGCTGTGGAAAAATGGACACACAAAGGACACTGGTTGTTGAGAAATATAGTGCTTAAATTAGGGGTTATCTATGTTTTGGGAAACCCATCCAGTATAGAAGGTCAACATGTTCTTTCCAGCCAACCTATCCGCCTACGGGGGATCCGGGTCCATATTCACTGTGTTGTGTTGACCGTGTTTGGTGAGGGGGTTCGAGGACAGGCTTGTTGCCTCCAGCAAGGAGGTTAAATCTCTGGGTTCCTCTAACTCTGATTGCTCTACAGTGCCACCTACTGTTCACCAGGCTTGGCTAATCAAATTCACAGCACACTGATCAAACTGAAGGGTTTATTGGTTTGTCATTCAGAAAAAAAACATGTATGACAAAATCACAGGAGGCGCCATGACGAAACTACTAGCAGTGGGACAGGTGCTGCAAGTCTCATTGAAACCAGCTCACCGAAGCAGTTTCACCCGCAGCATGTAAATAAACCTGCCAGCTTGGCAGAGAATGTGAACCGCAGAAACGTTGACTTCTGCCACTCATCTCAGCTGGTGAAGGCGAAGTATAAAGACTTATGTGTAATACACAATCGGATGTAACTAGTCTAGGGGGTAAAAAAATGAACAAAAATACAAGCACTTTGTGTGCCATTTTAAAGCCTGTGTTGTCATGCTGTGAAACAGGCCAGTATTGTTTAGCATTAGTCCAGTTGGGTTGTGCTCTTGTTGCTATTTGTGAATCATTTATTTGCTGGAATAAGTCACACATTTGCTGCCTGGCTGTGAATACTGCAGTGTGTAATGGTGACATGCCCTGAAGCCTCTTTCCACTGTTTAAGTGATATCGTGATAATGCTCTTTGACAGACTGTTATGGGGCTAGTCGGTCGCCCGGAGCCCCCAGAGAACGAGCACAGCCAAATAGTGAGGTGGATGATAAGAATGGCAGAGGACTTAAGTGAAGTGAAACGTACCTTTCAGAAAGGAGTGTGACGCTCTTGTTTACAGTGACAATGCATTATTGATGTGCAGACTTGATCACATTAGTCCCTATAGCTCTGAAGTGGGGCATGGACAGTGCATGACTAATGTGTGACCTCAACCTGCCCTTAGCATCAGAGACTTTGAGACCCCACACCTGCAGACTTTGTGGTTGTGACTAATGTTTAATGCTTGTTGCTGATGTGTATGAGAGATATCAAACCCTTTGTTTTTTGTTTTTTTTTAGTAAAAGTAATACATTGAGGCCGCTAATTGGCAATACTAATCCTGCTTACAAACAGTCTGGAAGCAGTAAGTGTATGGTGGTGTGTCAGCTGAATTTATACCAGGTATCAGACAGTAGTGGTTTGTTCAGGTGTGTCCTTGACAGCTCTGATAAGGGCCTGGGCAGCTATAACAGGTCTAATCAATCTTCAGTAACAGTGAGAATATTTCAGGGGATCCAGGTGAATGGACTAGATTTAAAGGCAGTACAGGAAATTCAAGGGAAAATTTCAAACTATATTTGTGAATCATGCAAGTGAAATATATTCATTTATTAAACTATATACACACACACACAGTTTTAGCCTACATTTTCTTTCCATTCTTAACCTAAGTTGTACTTTCTTTGGTATTTACCTTAAGTTGAAAGATACAGAAGTCCTATGTGGCGTCTCTCCACCTTGTCGTGAAACGCGAAATCCTGTGGAGCTGTGTTGTGAGATTTGTGCAAAAGCAACTCCGCCCTGATGGTAATAACGAAATGAATAACCTTGTGTTTGAAATTCGGGTAATATGTCAGTAAATAGTATCTTAATCAGATTTAATCGTTTGCAGTTATTATGATTGTGCCAAAGCTCCGGCTGATTATAGAGAGATCTGTGTCTGATTAACTTAAGAGCCAATTCAAGACGACAAGCTAGGCAGGCATTTCAGTTACCTCATGAGGAAAAATGTCTGGCCATAATTTCACTACATGGTTGCCCTGAACCTTACGTTTAATTTTAATTTAATTTAATCCTGTGGAAATGGTGACATAGTTTAAAATGTTTATCTGTGTGTCTTCCTGACCCTCTGGTCTGGCTTTTCCAGGAAAGGCGTGGGTACCGAGACAAAAGCCTGTGGAGATGCGTAAGGAGGAAGTCACGACCCTTGACCCGGAACTGGAAGAAGCCCTTTCCAGTGCCACAGACACTGAGCTCTGTGACCTGGCAGGTAAAACAAACAGAATGAGAAATCCGTTAAGCTGTTTTGAGAGAAGACCGAAACACAGAGCTTCAGTCATTTTTCCGGGGTCTTGCTTTCGCGACCTGTGTCAGAGATGGATTGTTAGATGTTGTTGTGGACTGCTCTGGATAATGCACCTTTTGTTTTGGTCATTTATAATGCAGCTGTGTCTAGCTGCCATTTTATAGCCAATTTCAGCGCTACGGGCATGTGAGAAAATAGAACAGCAGACTCTATTCAGTCCATTTGATTCCCAAAGCCAGCGCTGGCAACAGAAGGTGTCCATTCACAATTAATGTGCCCTCTGTGCAATGCAATCAGGTCTGGTGCCTGGGGATTGGGGATGTACCTGGTCTGCCTGAAAGGAAAAGTCATCTAAATATCTAATCACTCAGTGATGGTCATTTATGCCGGTTCTGAATTGAGCAATCCCTAGTTGAAAATGTTGGGCCCCGCCTGTCGCAGTTCTTAATGAATCTCAGGCTCGGAGCCCCTGAGCGAGCATGGAAAGTGGTTCCAGATGGCCTCCATTGCTACTGACGATTCAGCCCTGGACACATTTCAGGAGGTTTCCATCTTAACAGGCAAATGAAGAAAATGGCAACCGGGCCATTATCCCCGCCTGTCTCAGTTTACTATTAGCGAAACTCATAGCGATTTAATGTGAGAAATCGGCTTCCTTTTGTAGGATGTGGGGACCTCTCTGGCACACCATCGGGAATCTCGCTCAGGAGAGTGGATGGGGGGGTGGGGTGGGGTGGAGGGGGTGGACGTTTGTAAGCTTCCACTGCCGGTAGCTGTGGTTACAGGCTGAGCTGTGGGTCTTCAAGCTTGTCCGTTTGTGCATTGAGGACTTGACGATTGTGTGCCGTGGTTGACGGACACGGTGTGCCTTGTTGTGTTTCAGCGATCCTGGGTGTGCACACGCTGGTGACCAGCACGCAGAGCTACGATGGGAACGGCAGTAAAGAGGCCTACAACAGTGAGCACTGGAGACCAAGGCCTACTGGCAATGTGCCATTTCGTTATTATTGTTGTTTTTCTTAAACCTGCTGTGTTGAAAGTTGTGAACGTGTGGGTTCTGCTTCCCATACCATCCGACAGATGTCGTTAAAGGAGAGAAGGTCAAGCCCATTTTCGACGAGCCGCCCAACCCCACGAACGTGGAGGAGACCCTACAGAGGATCCGATCCAACGACGTGTCTCTGATGGAGGTCAACCTGAACAACATCAAGGTGCCCCACTGCCTGGCCTCTACTGAGGGGGGGGGGGTTCGAAAGGGCAGAGATTGACCCAGAAACCAAACCGGATTTCAATGTGCTTCTTTTCACCTCCTCCCAGAATGTTCCTATCCCGACGCTGAAGGACTTTGCCAAGGCAATGGAGACGAACACGCACGTGAAGAAGTTCAGCCTGGCAGCGACACGCAGCAACGACCCCGTCGCCATGGTGAGCATCCGGAGCGAGGCGTTTCGAAACGGACCCCTGAGCAGCATTGAAGCCTCTCACCTCCAGGCTTGGGGCATCGATTCTGCCCCAGAATTCCATGTTTAGAGCTACATGATCTCCCACGGGCTCCCATTGGGTGTGCGCTCCAGGCTCGTTGTTACCAAGTATCAAATGTTGTATCTTTCATACTAAGAAACTCCAGTGATGGACAAAATGACTCTTCGTGAACCATTTGCTGTATTTTTTCACTAAACTAGATGGCGCCCTTGGTTTGCTTTGGGGCATGCGTTGTGCACCATCTAGTGGGGTCATAAAATACAACAAATGGTTCATGAAGCACCATTTTGTCCATCAGTAGGAATGTTAAAGTTTTTGTCCCAAAAAATTCTGCTTCACAAGAGGTGGATGCATCCATAACAGCATTATAGAATGTTCCCAGGGTAGAATTGAAAACTGCTTTGGTTTTTGACACATTGCCCTGTCTGTGGATTTGGTTTTTTGTTGTCTCCTCCATGACTCCATTTTCATGGACCTAAGCATATCTCTTGGGTGCCATCCACAGGCCTTCGCAGACATGCTGAGGGTAAACAGGAGTCTGAAGAGTCTCAACCTGGAGTCCAACTTCATCACCAGTACAGGCATCCAGACACTGGTGGACGCCCTGCGGGATAACGACACGCTGACAGAGATCAAGATCGACAACCAGGTAGGGGCCGGCGGCCATGCAGCCGGGCGGCCCAGTGGGTCGTCACCACGGGCCGTAAGCACTCTCATCCTCCTCTCGTCGTCATAGAGACAACAGCTGGGCACCAAGGCAGAGATGGAGATAGCCAAGATGCTGGAAAGCAACAGGAGCATCGTGAAGTTTGGGTATCATTTCACCCAGCAGGGCCCGAGAGCCAGGGCTGCTGCTGCCATCACCAAAAACAACGACCTGGGTAAGCGAAACTGGGTCCTGCTGTGTGCGATGCAACAGTGCCACTTAGGGCTCGCGCTGGTGCCTGCTGCCTGTAAGCACCACATATAAGAGTTCTGTATTTTCCACTGCTTTCATTCATTTCATATTCAATTCTCATGCTTCACATAAGGTCCTTTCTGGCCTCAGCTGATGCGGTAATCTCTCTGTCTTCGAGCCGGGCTGTGAAGCGAGTACTCCTCTCCTGAGTGGAGTGCCTGGCCTCTCCTTCGTAAAGACCTTTCCTATCCATTCAGGCGGTCTGGCTGATGCCTAAGATCTCAGTGTCGCTCCAAAGGTCTCCACACCTTCTGTTGTATTATTTTTTAATTGTTTTGGTTCTAGCGTCTTCTTTCCCATAACAGCCACCTCCCCTGTTTCCTCTCTGTCTGCATATCCCTCATGTTAACAGCATGTACCTTTATCCATACTCGGTCTGCTAGGCAAGCGTCTGATCTAACTGGATTTTAACCGGCTGATTGCGCTTTCTGTGCACCTTGGATGTGTGTGCGCTGTAGCGCATGTATCTGCACGTGTGTGCACGTGCAGTTTGGGTGTGCTGTAGTGATGGACAAAATGACACTTCATGAACCATTTGTTGTATTTTTTGACCCCACTAGATGGTGCTCTTGGTTCACTTTGGGGCATGCTTTGTGCTTTTTTTTTTTACAGAGTGCTCCATCTAGTGGGGGTCTAGAAATACAGTAAATGGTTCATGAAGCGTCATTTTGTCCATCACTAGTGTGCCATGTGGACATATCTTCCCTGGGACAACCACCAGGGTGGCACTCTCACCCCCCACTTGTGTTGCTTTGTCCAGTCCGCAGGAAGCGAGTGGAGGGGGACGCGTAGGGACGCAATGCCCACCTGCCAAGTGCCAAAAGGTCCACTGTGGAATAACTCCAGCTGTACTGCAAAGTCTCGTGCCAAAAGATAGGGCACAGCATCTTCAACGAGCACCTATCTGGGAAGAAGAGACATGACTGGAATAGCCCTCCCCGTTAATGTCAATACTGTGGTTACTAATGTTCTAGTCATTGTTATTTTACGTCGTTTAAAAAAAGATAGTCTAGTGATTTTCATTTGAGTTCCATTTCTCTCTTACCTCCTGAACTGCAGCCACCTCTCTCCTCTGAAAGAAAAGGCAGCCACGGTAAACATGGTAGTAGCTGGGGTTTTCCTGCTCGAGAACACCGACGTGAAAATGCTGAAGGTCCCCTAAGGCAGTAAAGGAAAAAAAAAACGTCTGAATACTCATAAGGCAGTGAAGCGTAGGTTAGGAAGAAGGCACGACATTCATTGTCCTCGGGGGGGGGGGGGACACACGCTCACACACACTTGTGTGTTTGTGATGTCATTTAAATCCAACACTCCTGTCTGACAATGTTAATTGGCTCTGAAAGTGCATCACTGTTTAAAGAAAACTGAGCGTCACCCTCTACGCGTGGCAAGATTATGGTGCCTGTCTCGGTCACAGAGGGCACAGCCATGATCGGAGGTGAAGAAAACGCGCGCACACACACACACACACACACACACCCCATTGCCCTGCCTTCATCAAGCTGTAAATACATTCACCTGCTCCCTGTGGAGTGACAGGTGTCTTGCCTGTCCTGCTGTGATGTGTGGGCAGCGCAGTACTGTACTTATAAAAACGTCCCTCTCAGCCACAGTGTGTAAATAACATTAACAGTTATAGGAGTTTCCATACAGGCGTCTCTTTTCCCCTCACCTTTCCGGGACGTTTTAGTCTGTGTTTTTACGCTGCCCTAGGAAAAGGGATCGAGATCAGCAGCAGCAGGAAGTTAAATCTGTGTTTTTCATCCTGTCAAAGGTTTCTTTAAAAATCCCACAGTTTTAATAGGCATCGGCCACAAAATATTAACACGTGAGGTCTGTTTATCTGGAAATCGCTCGAGCTATTTTGCTTTTTATAATGGCATGCCAAAGACCCCAGTTTTAACATTCACACCTCATTCCAAGACCCTGTTACTGTATTTCAGCCTTTTATTGAACATATATATAAATATATAGATATATAAACTTTTAAAAAAAGAAAGGAGAGTCTCTGTTTTTATCTCAAGTTCTGTGGGGGGACACGGTCGCCACTATGTGACATGTGCTTCTACCGGAACATTGTGTATCTGTGGTTCTGATGTACCATGAATGTTGTATATTGTACGCTACCTTCCGATGCATTGGGTGAAATGCTCCACTCCAGCGCTTACCAAGCGGCTCTGACATCCTGAAGTCAAAGCCAAGGCCACTGGCATGTAATCGTGGTGGACTCATTTCATCAGAGCTCACAGCATGTTGTTGAGCTTTTAAACACACAACTGGATTACGCCAGGCATCATCTGCACGCTTTAAGGTTGGGCACTGGGACCAAGTCACATGGGGTGTCCACTGTGCGTTATCTGTGTAACTTCTCACAGGCCTCATCGAACTCTTCATGTTTAACGAGTTTTAATTGTGCTTTTTTTCCCAACTGTTTTTTTGTAAATGAGCCTTGATTCTGTCTGTATGAACTTTCAGGATGATGTAATCAGACCTTTTGGTAATGATAGGTTCATTACAGATGGCATTAAATCGGGGATTTCTTTTTTGAGGAAGCGCTATGACCTGAAAACAGACTGGTCCTTGGGTCTGCCTGTGAATGCCCTGTGATGTTAGGTGTATTATGAATATATCCATCTCTGGTGAAACAATTTTTGAGACTCGTTCTCTGACGTGAATGACTAAATTTATAGTTAGTGCTGAGATTATGCATATGGGTATTACTCAATGTCTGGACTTATACAGAGGAAATATTATTTACCACATAGTTCAATGGCACTGTTATTAAAATGAAACTTAACCAATAATAAATGTTTTTACATATCACAGTTCTGCATTTATTTTTATGGTATGTGTGTGTCTGTGTCTCCCTGTAGCTTTAACTGAACGTGACCTGAAATGCTTAGAGCCACGTATCCATACTCTAGGGGAGCGAGTCCGTATAATGAAGGGTTTGTGTAATTCTGTGCCCTGTTTTGAAGGGCTAACAGGAAGCAGCTCTGACATCAGCTTTTGTGCGAAGGATGGTTTTGTCATAGCGGAATGAAGGATCACACCCAATACTGCCCCCAGGCCTCTACCCGCCATGACTATCTCACACCATTATCTCCTCAAGGCGACCAGCTAAGTCCAAGCTGATGTACTGCCTAGAAGACCATGCTGGCGAGGGCCTAATTGAAGCCAGCTTCACTAATTTGTTTATACATGCCTTTTGGATGTTGTAATGACATGTAATTTATGTGCAAGGGAAAGTTTGCAATCAGTTTTTTTCTAATTACCCAAACAAGCACCCTTCCGGCCTTTTACCTGGTGTGTTTAATACTAAACAAAACCAGCTGTTTGCTTTGTTACAGACAAAAACAAAATTAGTGTTCACACATACAGGTATACGAACATTTTCCAGTGACAAAAATCAATGTATCTGGAATAATTACTGTTGGCTGGCTACTTGTGGCATGCCGTGGAAAAGGGCCTCTGGAAGCAGGGATTTGGGGCCTCATTCAGCAGCTCCGCGTTCAGATTAATCACTGAACAGGTTTGCTCTCTTCAGTCATTTGAAGCTGCTTCTTCAGAGCTAAATGTGACTAACAGAAAGGTTCCCTCTGCTGTAGGATTCAAAGGGACCTGGGACCTGGGAACTGGTAAGTTTGGACTGGAATACGTTAGTTGGGCTTTTGGAAATCACATTTCATCTTCTGAGGCGTGATAGAAACAGGCACCCCCTCCCCCCGGCTGCGGCAGTAGTTGTGAACCTTTGAACGTTTCCCAGTGCCTCTCCATGCCTGCTGTCAAACCTCAGACAGATGACTCCAATTTTGGCGGGTAAATCAGTGACATCATCACAGGGCAGCAGTCATATGCCTGACAAAATGTGTAATTATTTTGCTGGGTCAAGTGACATCATTCCTAGGGCAGGGCAATGAAGTGATTAAGGATGTGGAGAAGCCCTTCTTTAGCTGATCTCAGCACGCATGAATCTCCACAGTAAATTACCCACTATTGTAAACTGATCAGAACTATAAACTGCATTAGACAAAGGCACAAGTTAATGACCTGAAGGTCGGAGGAGTCCACACAGACACGGTTTACTGCTGTAAACAAGACATGAGAGCCACCTGTCTTTCAAATCAAGGGCAACATCAGGCCTATTTTAGGCGGGCCTTAAGCGGGCTTTACTCCCCCATAAATGTATTTTAGCCCCCCAAATAAATGTGCATTTAATGGCTTAAGTCATGAATAGTTTGCCATCTACCCCCCTAGCCATTCATCTCTAACTACACCCCTGTTCCAAATTACAAGCTCTCCTTTTGTGATCACATGAAATGTGTGTTTTCTCGTAAAAGTGGGAGGTGCTAGAGACACTGGACAGGCACCGCTAACCCATACCATTTGTACTTGTGAATTATCCCATTTTTGTCTAGGCATGTAATGGCTTGTTTAGATGTTGTAAACCTGGATTACAATATGCTTAATTTAAAAAATTCGACTGAGCTCACCTTTCGTTATGGATATAGAAGTTATTTGCCTTATAACACAGAAACGTCACTTGAGTGTAAGGAAGTAAAGCATTGTTTCCCAGTAGAGTCCTCCGGGACCCACAGTCGGTCCATGTTTTTGCGGTCTCCGAGCTCCCTGCCAGACAGTCCATGTTTTTTGCTCGTAGGGAGCTGGGAGGGAGCAAAAACGTGGACTGTCTGTAGGTCCCCAAGGACCGGATTGGGAAACACTGCAGTAAAGGGCCAGTGAATGGGATTAAATCCTCTCCCTAGAGGGCAATAATACATCTATCCATTTATCTCAGACTGGATCTTGAGGCAGCCTAGGGGACAAGACAGGGGCGCAGTATATTTGACCCCACCACTTGCACTTTTCTGCTACCCAAGCCCGTACACCAGTCATGCTCCAGAGCATTCGAGCGACTGTGTGTCAGGTAATCAGCTCCGAAACCCCCTCCATCCCATATACACACGGTGCTCCCACAATATTGATAATGACATTTCCCTACCATCCATACCCAAGTCTGCACCCTTGAATTTGTGGAGAATTACTCTGAATGGGGATCAGCAGACTTGTCAACATTTTTTTGGAGTGTTTGTATTGTTTACCAGCTCTTCTAGGCTTACTCACAAAATTCAGGAGCGATTTTATAGGCCTAATATTAGTTGACTGTATTTCACTGCTTTTATTTATCTTACCAACGTTACTTACAGAAAACCACTGGAAAACAGCTCCTCTGTATATTAAATTGCGCTGAGTGAGGTTACAAACTTTGCTGCTCAATAGCGTCATCTTCTGTCACTAAGAGGAAAAGCCTGCCAAAAACGGATTCGCCTCGGGTCCTTGCAAACACTGTCAGCATATCAGCTGATAACCAGTAGGGGTCACAAGAGTCTAAGTTTTGTTTTAGCCCGCTAAAACAACCGCAATCTTGAATGTGAATCAGTGGGGGTTGGTGGCTAACTGAGGAGGTAAGGAGGCAGGGCCGGCCCGTGGCATAGGCAATATAGGCAAATGCTAAGGGCGCCATCCATCCAGGGGGCGCCACAAACGGAG
>JAAGVU020000008.1:7815030-7828116 GCA_011763525.2 Mormyrus iriodes | reverse complement strand
TGCCTATAACGGAGGGGTGGGGGGGGCGCCGCTGGTGATGCTCGCCTAGGGCGCAAAATTAGTTTGGACCGTTACTGTAAGGAGGTAATACATTTGGCAATATTACAACAGTTAATTTTTCCAAGGAATAGAGAAAATGTATTTTTAAGTGGCAATAAAATTATAGCAATTAGTTATTTCAAAGTTTCATATTTTGATCACCAAAATAGGGGAATTACCACCTCATCTAGCTCTATGGACTAGTTCTGATTCTAACATATTTATAAAATATACGTTTTAGCTGGTAGTTTGACATTTATGAAATTGTCGAACTGAACAGTAACCTTTTAATTTTGAAATGAAGGCAGATTAAATAACTGTTTTCATTTACACAACACAAGGCTTCCTTGACATGAGGTAGTTAATTTGTATTGACCTCCTGTATCATCTCCTGTAAATTGCATGCCATTCATTACTTGTTTTGTGCATCTTTCTTCCAATAAAGCTTTACATTCAGTTGTTTTTCTGGGGTTCTGAGTGTATTGACTAACCCTAAGGTAAAATCATTTGACCTTTGAGACTAAATGGACGCAGAGGAAACAGGCATTTTGCTTCCTTAGTCTGAGACGGAATGAAACGTTAAATATTTGAGTGGAAATCCTTTGGCATGTTGTGTTTTTAGCAGTGATGTAAGAAAGGTACATGTTAAAAATACCTGGTCCCTGTACAACATGGAATTGCTGAATCATTTTTTAGCTGGCCAGAGCAAAGGGATTTTAAATTGTATACAGTTGCTCCAGGAAATGCAAATGACCTTTGAGATAAGACCACAATGAAATATATTGTCTACAAAAATAGCAAAGCTACTGTTGAAACTTATTTAAATACTATAATTTAGAGGACAATGCTAGAAACCTTGACACCTTTTTAAAAAGTAAGGGCTTATAATAGACTGCTGTTTTTTGCTCTTTGCTTTGCTGCAGTGATAAACAGACTAAGAAAGCGCACAGCCTTGCAGTACCAACTAATGCGGCGTTTGCCATTTTCGTGCGTTAATGAATCCCAGCCAGACTGTAGGAACATGTCAAGCACTTCAGGACATTTCCTTTACAAGCCAAATTGGAACATGCACTGGTTATTAGATAATGTCAGAGTGACAAAGTGACAAAGTCAACCTAAGAATAAAGAAACTGACTCTTTGGTTCCTCTAGTGGCAGAAAATGAAATTTGTGCTGCATTTGATGACACTGGCAATCACCTTGGCTGTCCTCAAAAAACACATCCATGTATCTGTCTTCCAAACAAATATATCACCCATCCTTGTTCTGTACAGACCATCCCAGGCAGCATAGGGCACAATGCAGGGGCACACTATGAACTAGTTGAATATATATAAAATTATAATATATTGGTACTTTCGTTTACCCTTTATTTAGATATTTGTGTACTTACTCTTATATCCAATGCATAGTAAAATATCAGCGCTATTAGTGTGAAATATTACAGGTTACCGGGTAAAAAAAACAACAACAGCTAAGTCTTTTTCATTTTGTATATGTTTCTATTTTTATGCTGCTTAATGGATTATTTTTGTTGCTTTCCTGATGGGAAAATGTTAAAAATTATTCTTCGACAGGGTGTGCCGTTCCATCGATATGAAAAGCTGTTAGATGAATGAGCCTGAGCCATGTGATGGGCTTTATTTCAGTGTTCGAGAGAGATTTGGATGTGTCTGTAACAGAGTTCCCTAAACTGAATTATCCCATTAGTCACTGAGCTGACAGACCATGATTACAATGGAATCAACTGGAAATAAGAATGACATTGAGCTGTTCTGGCCTTCAGGGCCACTTTGACAAATGGGAAGGAGCCTCTTGTTTCGTGTCACAGTCTGGTTGTGTCTTTTACTGCTAAAAAATCTGCTGTTTGCTTCTTCAAAGTCACCCTCACGTTTAATTTCACACAAATTAAAACAAAGCAAAACTAGGTTTGCTGCACTCCTGAAATCCACAGATTAGCCCCTCCTCTAGCAGATCTGGGCTAATTCTTCTTGTCCCATTATGAACGGTCAGTTTTGGGGAGACTCATTTTCTGCCATCAACCCCAAGTTGAAGATTTAGTAGCTTCTGTGTAGCCAGCTGGTGGCCCAGTAATTACGGAAACAAGTTTGTCATCTGAATTTTGTTGAGCCCAGGTTTTATTTTGGATCTTGCTGTTTCCACAACTGAGCAAAGGACAGGACCTTATGTCACGTTGCTAGAAACAAAGGACTCGAGGGCAGATCTCTGGAGAACAAAAGGGACTTTATTAAACAAAACAGGGGCAGGGAAACAGACAGGACTGCAAGGGGTAAAAATGGGATGGCTTGGACTGGGAAGGGCACAGGCAACAGGAGGATTGACCTTAATGACCAAACTGGGGAACACAGGACTGGGAAACACGTATATATGCGGGACTAACAAGAAACTGATACGATTCAAGTGTTGACATTTACTACATTAGAATCGGGGATTACGAACAGAACACAGCTGGGAAGAAACAGGGGGGTTCCGGCAACCCCTGCTGGTCATACCGAGAGATGGACAGGACTGGCCTTTTGTTACCATTTCGTCTGCAGGCCAGAGTTAAAAATAACAATAATGTACACTGTTTGCTGAGTATGTGAATAAAAGAATAATTAAAGGGAGTAAAATCAATATGAGCTGTGTGATTCTGCATGGCCAGCAGGCAGATGATGGTTACTAATACAACGAGTCTATCTGTGCTGTCAGAAATGAGGTTCCTGAATGTCCTGTGAGGTTCTTTTTCCTTGGCCATCCAGCCATCTTCCAACCTCTTACTCAGTACAAGGTCACGGGGGGGGGGGGGGGGCTCAAGGCCAGACCACTGCAGGACCACATACACGTTCTCAAATAACATCAGAACGTTAGCAGCCAATTGGCCAAGCTGCCTGTCTTTGAACTGTGGGAGAAAGTAGGAGTCCCTGGAAGAGACCTGCACATGAGGAGAGTGCATGAACTCCACACATACCATTGTAAAGGTGTGAAGCAACAGTGCCACCCACTGAGCCACTACGTCACGCCCTGCAAAAGCCATTTTTATACACTGGGTAATCATAGCGTCGACTTTGTCTAGTAGCCTTGTTCTTGCAATATGTTTATTTTTTGTGTGACATGAGTCTGATTCTGTGTTTCGCTCACATAAATGCCTGTATCTGCAAAGTTATCATGAATGAATGGTGGCACAGTGTGGTGCCAAAAGTTAATAAATATTAAACTAATGAAAATTCAAAACAAGTGCAGTTGTTCCAGACAAATAAAATTCAAGAGAGCACAATATTATGGGAGCTTTGTATCAATAGCAAGAACGTGCCTTGATGACATGAGGATAGCGAGAAGCAGTGAATAAAATAAAACGTGTCTGTCTTAAGCTTTTGATTGGTATTGTATGAATAATTCATCCCTTAGAAATATTATATTTATCGAGAAAGAACTGAGAACCTCTTGCTGGAGAATTACCTGCTGTTCCGATCGACCAGCAGAACAGACAGAGCAACTCATGACACATATAATGCATTTAACAGGTTTGTCTGGATTTCTGTTCAGCAACATTTTTAATGGCTGCCTGCCCCCATTCTTCACATAACTTGTATGATACGATTCTTATAGATCACTCGCATTAATTAGAACTCACATTAATTTGAAATTCAGTGAAACTCTCACAAACATTATAGTTACAGACACGTGAGTGAATTTTTTTTCATAAATTCCATTGTCGTTGTATACTTTATACCCCGTGATTAATCTTATCAGTAAAGGATGGAATCATTAGGAGAAATATACTACTACCCCAGAGTATAATTAAAAAAAACTACAGTCTGTTGCAGTGATGCGCAATACGTAGGAATAGTGCGCAGTCCTTGTAAAATTCCAGAAGGAAACGGAACATTTTTCACTCAGCAAGCTGCATGATGTCTGTGGTACAAAAACTATACCCACCATGGGTAAATTAAATATTATGGGCGATCTGGTTAGGATCCCGTGAATTGTTTTCAGGGAATACTAATTACTTTTCATTAACTCTTCAAATGGGTATGAATGAAGCCATTCTGATATTTCATACGGTACATCTTAATATTTTAATTTAGCCTCTCGTTGTTTACCTTTTTAAAACAAAGCTACACCAATGCATCATTTTAGAGAAATACGTGAGGTAAAAATACTTGGGACAAAATTTGGAAATGGGTGTTTAAAAAAAACATTTTAATTAAGTTGCAGCAAATACGTTTTTGTTAAAGACTTATAAGAAAAAAAATCGTGTCTTGTCAGTATATAAGTACGTCCTCTCTGTGTATTTGCATGTCATCTGTATTCTTATTGGTGTCTTTCTTTTAGCTAATCTAGTGAGTATTTGTGGATTATATCGTTATGGATTATCAGGAATAGGACATTTAATTTTTTGCTAGTCTGGTGTTCCACAATCATACAATAATTAATAGTACTGAATTGTTCTGTTACACGGCCTGGCAGATAAAGTTCATAACTATTTGCAAAGCGTTACAGCGCAGTAACATTGCTCTCATCGATTACTGATTAATATTAACAGTTTAATGCAAAAACGAGTAAAGGCTTGACGCAAATGGGGCGTTTGTGATGTTAATGAGCGGGACACCGCCCCCTGCTCCGCTTTGTGTTCCCGTCGGAGCCGGAGCCGGAGCAGAGCGGGGAGGGGGAGCCGAGCCTCGCATCAGCGGCTGGGTGTCTGATAGCGGCACGGCGAGCCGGTCCGGTCCCGCAGGCAGTCCGCGCCGCCGCTCCCGGAGGGGCATGCCCGGCTCACACGCCCGAGCGCCGCCTTCGCACCCGCAGTAAGAGGCCTGTCTCCGGTTCCGTTCGGTTCGGTAGCCGCATCGCCGGAGGGAGGAGGAGCCGCTGGGCGCGTCGGTACTCGCAGGCCCTCATCGCACAGCGCAAAGAAGATGGCGGAGTTTTCCCCCGTGCTGCCGCTGCGCGACGGCGCCTGCCGGCCGGGCCAGCCCCTGTTCCCCCGCTCCCGCTCCGGCTCGGAGTCGGAGAGCGAGCTGTCCCAGAGCCTGGCCCGCACCAAGACCCGCTCGTACGGCAGCACGGCCAGCGTGACGGCGCCATTGGGGGAGAAGTACATCGAGCACCGGGTGGCGCACAGCGACACCCTGCAGGGCATCGCGCTCAAGTACGGCGTGACGGTGAGGTTCTGCGCCGCGGCTGTCTGCTGCACCGTTTATTTGGAAAACGGAGACGTACGGCGGTCAGATCTGTATCACAGTATTTAACCATATTAACATGTAAACTCTTGCGTCAAGACGTTACGCCGCCGTGCGATTAACGGCGGTGCTCTTCTCTCCTTTATCTCTTAGTCCTCTGCGCATTAACGTTTTCGCTGTGGGCTCTGCAGCCGATTTATTATTTAGCAAGTGCAGCTGCATCTGTTACGGTATATTCTTCATGTCGTAATGGATATTACATCTTTCTGCGGTCTGCCAGTTATGCTGAAATAAGCCAGCTCGGGGGTCCCCTTTGCGCGTGGCAGCTCTGGGGGTCCCCTTTGCGCGTGGCAGCTCTGGGGTTCCCCTTTGCGCGTGAGACCTCCTGGAATCCTTTGAAATGCCATTAGGGAATCATCTGGTTCAAACTGTGGAATAGCCCATGAAAATGTGGCACGTTAAGACCATGGAGTTCCAGCAAGGATCTGTGCTGTTCAACCATACGTGAAGGGATTGAATTGCTTCAGCACAAAAGTTTTGGGGGAAAATTTGTTTTGATGAAATGATACCCGACAGCTAAAGTTCAAAATGATTAATAACCTTCCTAAAGTGTTTGGTGTTTGTCATCTCTGCTTTGGTATGTAGTATTGCCTTGTGGTAGGTGAAAAAGGCTTGCATCATTTCGTGCAGTATTTGACAACAGCATGATGGTTATGGCACTGCAGTGGTAGAGGGAGGACTGAGACCTCTTCTCATGGCTGAGTTTTACAGTTTCTGCCTTGATTTAATGCATTACATTGGGCTTGATAGCAACCCATTCTCTTCCTGCGTCTAACACAGATGGAGCAGATAAAAAGAGCCAACAAGCTCTTCAGCAATGATTGCATGTTCTTGCGGAAAACTCTGAATATTCCAGTGGCCCCTGAGAAAGCCACCTTCCTCAATGGACTGACTTTAGAGTCACCAGACAGCGAGGGCAGTGACAACTGCCCGGCCCAGGAGCGACCTCATGTGACCCCAGATGGAGGGGACACCTTGTCCACCCCCTCCTCGCCTACGGCCAGCCCTCAGGAGACACGAAACCGGCCCCCAAAGCCAGAGGAGCTCTCAGCTCAGGACTACTTACAAAGGCTGGACTTGCAAATCAAAATATCCAAACAAGCAGCTCAGAAACTTAAAGAGGAAGATGATCGGTAAGAATTTTCCTTTTATGTCATATATATATTGGAGTTTTTCAACAAGTGCACATACCTTTAATTGATTTGTATGTCATATAGTGCCACATGACTATTATAGAAATCCTCTTTCGTTGAACATAGTTTTTAATTAAGCAATTAATTGTCCTCTCTGCTGTAGTTTTGCTAGACCCTGTTGACCGTCTGAGCTACATCCACAACTCTTGTAAACATGGGTCATAGTTTCATGTAGATGCTACCAAGCAAAGGAATGACCACCCCACTTTTTTGAGAACATTTAAGCTGCCTTCCTCAGGCGCTTCATTAGGGAGAATTGGTTGGTTTGTTTTGTAATCGATCGCATCCACGAATATTTTTGTCAGCATTTTCATACTCCTGCACGTGTGTGTGATCATGAGCCATGGAAAACAGGCACCACTGGGGGTTAACTCCCTTTTCTGCAGTAATGTTGCATCATTGTATGACAAAGCTTCACATATCTGCTATCCATGAGTGTAACCCGTAACTGAGAGCTGTTAGCAAGGCAGGGTGCCTGTGGAAACACATTATTCAGAGTTTTTTTTTGTTTGTTTGTTTTTTTTTAGTTCACAATTTGCAACTGGAATGGAGTGTTTAAAAATATGGCTATTAAAAAATTGGCAGGAGGCATTCTTGTATTATTAATGTTAAAAATGAGTGCTATTTATTCTCTATTAATGTACTGGATTCTCTGCTGATCGAATCCTGTAGTACATTGCAAAAGGTTTAACTTCACTGTACAAGTCTTTTCATAATTTATCACTTGGCGGTAATGGTGGTTGGTCATTGATGTTTCTAACATCGTGGCAACCGGTTGTGTGGAATTTATGTATGGAAAATGAAATGGAGAGACAGTTCTGTTGTGAACCTGCTATATTTTCTTCCGGAATTAATTCTCTGTTAGCGTAGCGGAAGTGCGCTAATTCTTTTTGTTAGGCGTAGCTGCACTGGAGCAGAATGACGTTGAATAAATGATGGCAAATGGAGCAGGAGTCTGAGGGACGGCGAGGCCAAACTGCCGGGAAAGCTGTTTATCGCAGGATGGGGATGGAAGAGGGTCACGGCAGGAGACGCTGACCCAGACAAACGCCGAAATTCTGCTTTCTGATGACGTGGTTGAGGAAATTGGAAAGAGAGACGTTTCAAGGTGGAAAAAATGTCATGGATCAGCGCCTTGTGTGGGCTGTTTCTTCCAAGGACTGTGTACAGGTCTTAAGGTCACATACAGTGTGGGAAAATAATATATAGTGACTAATTTCCCCCCCCCTCCCGCTCCCCCCCCCCGACAGCTGGTCAAATATATAATATTAACATCTTTCCTTCCTTTTGTGACAGACTCTGACTGGAGTGTAGCCAGTCTTTTATTGCCATGTGTGTTTGTTCTTACGTCTTGTATTTTTATTTCTGTGTGTTTACAGAGGCGATGGCGCTGATGGCTCTGACCCGATGCCATCTCAGGAAGAAATCTGAGAAAGCAGTTTTATTTTTGTTCTCAGCCTCTAGCCGAAACAATGACATACCTGACACCAGTATCTCTTTTGCTTTCCAATATATATTATTATTTTTTTTTTTTACATCCCTTTACTGAGGTTCAAAACAGAATTTTAGTTCGTATCCCCATGTTTGCATTTTGACACGTCATGTTTTTGCCTTTGTTGTTGCTGTTGGTTGTTGCGTTCCTCTGAGGTCTTCGCGTCGTGTGAAAGCTGTATGATTCTGACATCAACACAACTGCAATCGTGCTGTGTGGTCCTGAAGCTGCAGTACAGTTTATTTCCTATGAAAGCACGGGAACGCCAAACAAGGAGGGGTAATAGCACTTTATTATGGCTGTCAATGTGTTTCACTTAAAGCCTTTAAAGATAGTTGTCCTACATATATACAGGTCTGTAATCTGTCTTTATGATTCATTAGGAGCTGTGGATGATTGGAAGCCCTGTTTTAAAATTTATTTTGCTTGTTCAAAATCTATTTACGAAAGGGACAACTTTATTTTAAAGGTTGAATGTGGTGTTATATTGTGTGACAAATATATATTTTAAAATATTCCGATTTTATTGTTTTATTGTGCTTTTTTCTTTTTGGGTGGCAAAAAATAAAATGTTTAAAATCAATCTTCTCCAAGGTGTGCTTCAGTCACCAGAGTATTTTGGACCTTGTTTTTACAGGAGACTGCTGGGGAATATTCCAGGCAGTTAACAGGCGCGGTCATGGCTAGCATGTAGGAACTGCGTTGCATTTTCTAAAGGAAGTAATTTACTACAGCAAGTGACGCAAAGTGGCATTGTCATGTACTGTTGGGTCCAGTCCACTGACCATTCAGTTTATGGGGTTCCAGCTGAGTACAGACATGTATGGTTCTCCACAGCTGTATGTTAAGCCATATTTTCTCTGTAGAATCAAAGATGTCTGTGCTATTGATTAAGGGGAAAATGTTACTTGTAAAAGGAAAGGACTACTCAGGAATTCTGGGGTATCTTCAGACTTCCTGACAAAATGCTCACATTCATGGCTGGTATACAGAGGGTGTTTTGTCTCTATAGAAAGAACAGATGTTATTCAGAATTCTTTAGGACGCACCAGAAACCAGTTATGGAATTTTGAGATGGAATGTGTTGCCCTGTGCCTTGGTGTTTGTGATGCCTAAAATCACAGCATTTAAAATTAAAATCAGTCACAAATGACTTGAAAACCAGTGTTTCTCAGCCTGGTCCTCAGGGATCCCCATGTTTTTGCTCCAGCTCCCAATCTACCAGACACTTGCTGGGAGGGAGCAAAAATGTGGACTGTCTGAGGGTCCCTGAGGACCGAGTTGAGAAACATTGCTCTAAACTCTACCTCCGTATATCAAGGTAACCAAACGGGCGTCTTTGCTCCTGATGGTCACAGATGTTTCATTATAATACATCTAGCAGTTTTATAATATACTGACATTTCGCTTTTACTATCAAAGTTCACTGTTTAACACATTTTCTGTGCTGCTCATGTCAGAATGTATGGTAAACGACGTTTGATTATAGTACAGTTATAATTGTCATAATACTGAATTACTGTAACAAATATCAAAGCAAGCAATGGCATGTAGGGTAACACAGGCTTTCTAACTCTGCTTAGAGGCTAACCTTTCTTGCTATATACCAATTGGAACTTGTTTCTGTTTTTTTCTGTTAGATTTTAAAATCTGGCCAGTGTAATGCTTAGCTTTACTGTTCAGACATTCTACTACAGTGATGTACAGAGTGATTCCCTCCTAAACCCACATATTGCAATTGTCAGGCTAGAATTTACTTTCTAAAAGGCAACATAACTGGACCCAGCTATACAAATACAGAAAGGAAATGATTTAATGGCTTTTTCATTTTGGAGAAAAAAAACACACATATATACATTTAGAAATACTTCATTATGCTTCTTAAAACTACAGATGCTCTGTTTGTGGTGTGGCTAGTGGAGAGAGCGAGTCTCACACACTGAGGAGTCAAACAGCGCCACCTCTTGGTTTCCAAAAGAGCTGTTCTCAACAAAACCTTGCCAGAAATGGCAAATCATGCTCAATGTCACCGATTGGTATGCATTTTTTTTGGCTGAACTGAAAGTCATTGTACACTATTTCATATTTTTGTGCTAATTAAAAACACCTGCGTTGGCATGCTGTAGGGTATGAGGTGCTATGAATGAGTATGAATTCAACATCCATGTTAAGAAAATGTTTGGCCACTATTTCCTACTGATCGGGGTCTCTAGTCTATCCAGTGGTTTTCACATCCACTTTGTTGTCTGTTAAATTTTTCAGTATCTTTTGTTTCAAGGAGCCCCCCCACCTTTGCTGTGCCCCCCACCGGTTTGTGGGTAGCATATTGAGGTGGTAGCCAGCTAATTCAGCAGCATTAAATAGTCCACTGATACTGACAGCACTGTACTGTCGCTGTATTATACAGGGTACTGCAATTTGAAGGATGTATTCAACAATAATAATATGATTATTGCTGTGTTACTAATTTTATATAACCAAGTAGGGGTAATCCTTTAGGGAAGTGTGAGGCAATTAGTTCCATGTCGATTGTTTATCTTTGTTGTGCGCTGTGTTTTGTTTAGTGACTGACTCCTGCCCCACGGACCCCAGGACACCCGCAGGTTTACATGCTGCTGTAAATCCTCTTGATGACTTCGCCCTCGTCCTTCTGCAAGATGCCGTTGTCCACATAGGTGTCTACTTGCTGGTCCATAAAGTCCCTCAGCTTGGACAGGTCGTAATCTGGATAGAGAAGTCTGCCGTTACTGCAGGGTTATTGAGGCAAGGTGAATTATCAGCGAGGTTTGAACAATAGAAGCCTGACAGCCATGGCTATTAAAAGCAAGTGTGGAATGGTGTGTTCCTTAACATTCCTGTACTAGAGAAAAGTCTGGTATGAAATTAACTTCCGTATACTAATTTTGGCCTTTTGTGTCCTTACAGTAAAAGGCAGCTGGTTAAACTTAGTTTGCACTACTTTGAAAACAGTTACGTGTTTAACAGAAACTCATCAGATGATTTTCCATGAGTTTAAATAGGGTACATTCACACTATCGTAGGCGAATGAAATCTGATTTTTTTTTTTTTTGCCTGAATGTGACTCAGATCTGATATTTTCAGGGCTGTGTGGACACACATCTGATCTTTTCAAATCAGATTTGAATCACTTTTAAATGTGGTCCTAGATTGGAAACGTTTCCAATTCATGGCTATGCTTCATGAATGCGAATGGTCAGATCGGATTCCATGTGTTTTTTGCCTATTTGCATGCACCGAACGTGTTTTTTGTCATTGGTGACACAGACGACATGTGCAAAAATGCATCGATGTGTGCATGAGAACCCGATTTCAGAACAGATGCATTCACATTAAAGTTAGATACAGGTCACTTGTAATTACGAATGTGAACCATCAAAATAGGCAAATCCGATATGAGCAAAGAAACAGAATTGGACAATGGGGCTTGTAACCTGAACGTAGCCATATATGTCGACAGACCGTGCCGGCCATGGCTTGGCACAATTCACCCCCTGCCCTCCTGTGAACTTACATTTTGTTTATATAGGAGACACGTTTTTCCAAAGCAATATCCATTTTTGAGAAAGCAGGGTCAGATGTCAGATAGTCTCTGTAACAACTGGGGGTTAAGGGCCTTGCTCAGGGGCCCAATGGTGAATCTGCCCTGCTGGTCATGGAATTTGAGCCAGTGATTTACTGAGCCATACAGCCCCATTTGGCACCGAGGGCGGAAACAGCTGAACCTATTTTTGCTGTAAAACCACATTGGCCATTATCAGGCCTCCCTGCTCTGCATCAGGCGCAAATCAATAACCGAGTGAATGGGGATCTTTTCCCAGACATCCAGAGAGGCACTGCTGCATGTCAATGTGTCTGGACTGGGGGGCAAGGAACCCTTAGCTTAGAAAAGGGAATTCTGACCGGCCCTGAACCTAGATGGACAGCATGTAGAACAGTCTCTGAGCAAGGAAATACATACAGTCCCAGTGAGCGGATATAATAATGAAAGAACTGGCTGTAAGCTGTATGTGGATAATGGCTAAATTAGCCTTTTACTTTTTGGCTCAGAGAATGCCAAAGAATTTATGCGACATACGCCTGCAGCGGTTTACCATTCTCCAGCATGCAAAGGAATCGCAAACAGAGAGCTGCATTCAAAGACAAAATTATATTTTTTACAAGAGTAGAGACTTAATCTTAGGTGCTCCCCGTGTTTATTTTAGCATCATGTGAGGGTGTATTTCAGCGCAACCCTGAGTGGGGGGTGGGGGGGTCAGCCTTGAAGCCATTTTATAGGCTTACTTCACTTTAATTTGATACCTTTACTGTTTGCTTCATATCTTTATTTTATATCTTTACTAGAGTTGGACACAAATTTCTGTTTGCAACCATGAGCTAATTTAAAAATAACTGCAGTAAATTAAATTCCTAGACGTTTCACCGTTCAACTCGGAGACCGAAAAACATCGCCACAGCAGAAGCAATTAACTGTAATGAGACTGAACACAATGGCAGTTACAAGGCTCTGAAGAAAGGCTTATGCAAATTACAGGTAGTTAGTGAAAAAGAAGCAGAGAAACACAGAAGGCTTGTATCTCAATAATTAGCGCGGCCTTTCTGCATTTCTTATAAATATTCATGAAACCTCTGGGTAACTGAATTGTTCCCTTTCACCAACTTTGCTAATTTCAATTGCAAATTTCACACAAAAGACACTAATTTTCCTGCAGTGGGTTTCAGCACAGGCTTTTCTGCTGATCGTGCTGGGCCCTCGGGGCAGAAGCAGCATTTCCCCTGGATTAAAACAGCGCTAACGTGACGGTGTCCAGTAGATTATAGTCCAGGATTAGCACACTGCAGTTTATTCACCCTTGGTTAGGGGGGGGGAGTTAATGGTTTCTAAAATATAGATCATTTTCCTTCATGTAGCAGACCCACGCTGCTAAAGCTAATGAGATTGTGACATGCTGTAGATATAGAGGTCATTAACCTGGATCAGAGGAGCTATGAGACCACTGGGATTGGATAAGACGCAGACGGAGCAAAGCAAAGGTAGAGGTTGCTTTGTGACGCACGCAACCGCCGGCTGAGCCTGCTGCCCTGTGGACAGAGCCCTTTCA
>JAAGVU020000008.1:7804582-7814930 GCA_011763525.2 Mormyrus iriodes | reverse complement strand
TACCATCAATCTAGTACTCTGTTGGGAAAGTGCTTTTTTTTTTTTTTTTTAAGTAAAAGGAAAAAAGAGTATACCAGTATACCAGTATACTTTCAGTGCTCACCTTCCTTGTTGGTGCCCTTTTTGTGCTTTTTGAGCCAGTCAATATTCTTCCTGATGGCCTCCAGATAGATTTCCGACTTCCCTGGGTGGCCTGAGAGAGAGAGATAGACAGAGAGAGAGTGTGAGCAAGCGACTGAGCGAGCGTCTAGGTGCCCCAGTGATCGCAAACATAAACAGGGCCTTTGCGTTGACGTAACAGCGTTGCAGTGTTGAGTTTCAGCTCTGCTTGTCTTGCAAGCTTCAGGAAGTGTGGTGACACAGTACGAAAAAACACATCCAGATTCACACTCACTTTAAATCAGGGGAAAAACATCAGAATTGGTTTAGATGGCACCATAATCTCCAATGTTGGTGTTCGCTAATTCACTACAGCCGCAAAAGCATTATGAAATTATTTTCCCCAGTGTTTAGTGGAAATAAAAAGTAATATTTCAAGTAGCACTGTCCTGGTTTTCTCTCCCTTACCCAAGTGTGTTTCTGAAGCCAGTCTTGGCCTGAAATCAGCAGGCCTTCCTCCCTTAGGGACTATCGAATGGGCAACATTGTTACAGATGTGCAGTAATATCAAACCTGCCGTCGCCGTATCAGTGTCATAGACTCCACGTTGCTCCAGACAGATTGAAATGGGAATCGTGGAAATTGAATCTAGCGGCTGGAGCCAGGCATGGGTGTCCGTTAGCTATCGAACGCACCCGTCTCAGCGACTGCCTGGCCGTCCTTGGTGGAGTCCTTCAGCGACTCATACTCCTTCTGCATCCGGGCTGCCGCTTCCTTCGTGTTGTCCACCTCATCTCCGCCTCTCTCTAGAACAAAGAGCAGGAGCTGAGTGCGGCCTTAACGCGAGGCGCGAGGCGGTGACTCCATCCACCTGCTTACCTGTGGGTGGTTTTATGTCCGGTTCTGCCAGAGATTTTCCAAGCTTATTCTTTGTCTGTAGAGCAATCATGGCGTCCAGGTTTTCTGCATTAAAGCACAGATTGACACTGATTTCCAGGCAAAGACCGAGGTATGGAATTATGAGCAAATTTATGCAGACATGCAACATTTTCAAACGTACTCATGATGTTATTATGTTCACACCATACGGCGATGATATCGAATTGTGGGAATAGCCCAAGTCACAACACCTCCGGCAATCTAACTGGTACCTATTCTGACTTGTTGTTTTGAAGCTGTTCTTCAGGGCGTCAAACCCACCTAATCATTTTTCAAAAATGTCATTGTCCTGACCCCTTCAGGTGAACATTGTGAACGTCAAATGCATCAAGGCCAAGCAAATAGTGAGTCATCTCACCGCACGTGACGTTGATTAGCAAACAGCATCTGCAATGAGCTGTTTCCAGGCAACGAAGACTTTGATATGCCGGTCTTAGTAGAACTTTAATGCTTACGTCACTGGAAACCCACATCTCACACAGGGAATTTTTATTTAAAGGTCATGTTATTTTACTAATCGTGTTTATGAGTAAGGAGTCCTTAAGGAATTACATCAGGTTAAGTATACTTCAACATTTGTAAGCGTCTATGGGAAGAGAGACATGTTTCTGTTGGAACTGTGCATCTATTTTGCTGTATCCTGATGTTCAGTCCACCTTCAAGAAGCCCCTCAAGACCTATCTGGTCCATGAATTCCTCTACTAGCTTAATACCTCTTTACGTTCCGTAAATGTTCTCATGCTGCACTACTGGTCCTTGAATAGTCTCATAAGGTTTTTGCCTTGTTAGAAGTCAATGTGTAGGTCCCGCTCCCAAGCTGTTTGGAATTGTACCTGGGCATTCATTGGAAGCTCAGTCGCACTGATGCCTAGTTGACTCCTTGACTGCATGTCTGTATTCGTTTGTACGTCACAATGGACAAAAGCGTTTGCTAAATATGTAGAATGTAAATGTAAAATGTGTGACCATCTGAGTGCCTGAACTCCTCTGGGAATGCAGACATTATTGAACTGTCTTTCCCCATGATGAGTTTAAAATCATCACAGATGTCCTTCGTTACTGGAGACCCCACATTTATCTGTGTTTTTTGTCGAAGCAGAGGCACTTAAATGTCCAATAACATCCCCCACCACCCACTAGAGTTTAATTTAAGGCACTGTTGACAGAAGATGAAAGGGCTCCAAATCAGAACAAAAATATGTCAGGCTGCCATACTCCACTCTCCGTATCTGTATGAGTGTAACTTCAGAGACATGGCTACTCTGGAGAACAATACATGCAAAACACTCTCCCAATCGCTCAGAGAAGACAATAAAGCCTCATTCTCTTCAGAATTTAAGTAACTTTTGTTTGTAGAGACTTTGCAAAAAGGAAGTCAGTCATGGAATGTTCCAGACAACACTAATGAAATTAAAATGTAGTCTTCTTGATTTATCACAAAACCTTTTCTGTTCTCTGGGGCTTCTTTGTTGTAACTGGCTCCTAAATGCCTCTCCTGTGTCAGCCAAAGGTCTCACACCGTAAATCACAGAGATCTGACTTAAATCCCTGTTCCTTTGAAGGATTCGATTTTGCCAAAATGTGTGTGATACTTTTTATAGTCTTATTTTGGGCAATGAATTTCTGTTCTTAAGTCTTGTGCCTCCATTGTAATAACTCATCCAATTAAAAAGACAGTCTGCATACCCTATGCTAAGCTAATGGATCAGAGCCGTATGGTTTCTCATCACTGCAAACACCCTGGGCATGAACAAAACCCTGAGCCCGTACAGTGCCAAGGTGCTGGGTTTTTCTGACAGGAAATTCTTTGCTCGCAACCGCCCCAAAGCGACAGCATGTAAGCCTCAGGTCTTACTGAAAGTCAAACCACAATCAGAGACAATGATTCTAAAAAGCTATCATTTAAGAACAAAGATTGCAGTACAATACAGGGACTGATTTCACAGAGCCAACCCTAAGTTCTGTACTGTTTTTGATCCGTCTCTTAGGTCCCACATCCTGAGTTGTAAATCCCATGCACTCTTACCGAGATAAGACACTCCTTCCTCCGGTGTGATGGTGCCGTATTTGACCATCATCTTCACAAAATCAATCAGGGTTTTCATTATGGTGATCAGAGTTTCCCTCTCCTGTGCATCTTTCTCTTCAAAACAAAAGAATCGGACAATTCTGTTGAGTCAAGTTATTTTACGCACAATCAAAGATCTATGTATTGTACAAATGTGTGATCTGTCTTTGCATTACAAGCAAAGCTCAGTTAGTTGAGCAGCATGCAGAGAATGCGATCATGATGACAGCAGGACAACTGCCTTCTGCTCCACCTGAGCTGAGGCTCTTGAGGAGGTTGTAGAAGTTGGGGAAATACTGCAGGTCGTCCAGGCCCTCTGTGGTGCGCATCTCACTCCTGAACTCCGACTTCCTGCGTGGCGCCCGCACATCGTCCACCGTGTCATCACGTGCCCGCTCCCCTGGCTCCGCCATCCCATCCTCCTCTTCCGCATCACCCCCGATGCCCTTCCTCGCGGTCTCCTGCCGACGACGGAGCCGTGAGTTCACCACATCGTCGCAACTGCTGCTGGTTTCTAAGAAATCTGTTAACTGTGGAACTTGATAATCGGAATACTGGAAGCCTGAACTTCTTGAAAACTGTTTCCCAAACAGAAATGCTCCTGTAGGTCAACAAATAAAGCATTGTGCAAACGATGCAAAGATTGTGGATTCAAATCCTCGGGAGCACGTATAAATTATAACCTTTCTCTCTAATGTAGGTTGCTTTAGATAAGAGCAGCAGATAAGAGGTAAACAATAAGATAAGAGTTACAAGCTCAAAATTAACAAACGATATCAATGATATTTGCACTTTCAGAGTTCTGTTCCAGATCTAAAGCACATTGCAAGTTCTGCATAACCAGTGGTGGTAATAGACAGATTTCATATTTCAACTGGGGGAGCCAGACTGGGGCCAGTTGCTCTCTTGGGGGGGGAGATGCATTTGACCTTAATGTCCTCTCAAGTATTACTTACACTAGATTGCCAGCGTTAAGAAGCAAAGGACAGTTTTAAAAACAGATGAGTTATTTATGCAATGCTTTGTAGTAACATTTAACAGTTTTTACAAATGCGTAACTCTCTCTGATTTCTTGTTTAGACTGTCTTGCTTCCACCAGCTTGATTATTTTTTTCTGTCGTTAACTTCGCTTTTCACCAACTGAAGTGACTCGACCACCTGGCGCCCCTGCGTTAAGCGTCTGTCAAGAAAATGTGCTTGCGTTTCTGTTTCGCCTGTTCCCAGCGCACAAAATATTAGCCCAAATACATAAATGTAAATAATAATAATAGTAATAATATTTCATATATTTCAGACCCAAATAGTATATGCATTTAGGGGGGGGCCACGGTGGGGGCCATGCATGTCGTCGCGGGGGCACTGGCCCCCCCGGCCCCCCTCTAGAACCGCTCCTGTGCACAGTCCTGTCCTCCTTATCTGGATTCATAAGCTAATGCTAATGGCTATTGTGCCAGTGTCAGCATGCAGGCTGGTGTGTACCACCTTCAGGCCCTGGCGCTGCTCCACATCGTTGGTTCTGGAGATGGGGAACTCCATGCTGATGTCGTCAACTTCATTTTTTTTGGCGTTCTTGGTGATGAGGTCTTGCAAGGCCTCAGCCACCTCATACTCCAGTGTGTCGGCCTGGCTCTCCGTAATCTGAGACGAGGAAGACAAAGAAGCAGAGAGTCACACTGTCCGGAAACTAGTTTCGGCAAACCTGAAGCTCAAATGAAACATAACTGGAAGCTCTTTCATCCCTTTGCTGCTCAGGCTGCTTGCAGTTAGTAAATCCTAACACAGTTCAGGGAGCAAGCGCTCCAGTTTCACGGTCAAATTCGAACTCCCTCATACCAGTCCGAGTTTCAAGAGCTTGGAGACGATCCGGTCGAAAACTCCCCTGTCGTCCTCCTCGTATATTTTGGCTGCGATCTTTTGAACAATGTCCTCTGCTGTTAGCGGAGTCCCGTCAAGCTGCCGGAAGCTCTCTGTATCATCTGCAATGGATAAAAGGGAGGCTTCAGCCTGGGACTCGGGGGGTGGGGGGGTGGCGATGTCCGTCTGGAAAATTGCTGTCACTTTGCCCATGAGATGTTTCCTGGCTGTTCAGTAAGTGGCTGCCATCTCAAGAGGCCCCCTCAGTCTTCACTGGGCAGCCTAGGAGGAGGGTGGAGGGGCAGGGGGCGGGGGGAAGCTCGGATCTTGCTACCCTAATGGGTTTTCACCTGCAGTCCTGCCTTCGTGATGCAGTTATGTTACATACACAGGGGACACATGCCACATGCTTATTCCTGCGTATTTGCCACTCCTGAGAGGACGCTTCCTCTTATCTGCTAGTCTCTGTGTCCCTGTGCTTAATGTTGTCTGTCTCCAGCTCCGTTCAGCACGACAGCACTATCAGTATAAAGTTAAGAGGACACGAAATATTTAAAGTATTTTAATATTTTTGGACTACCTGGGCTCTATATAATCCTAATAGTCACTCTTGCCGTTTACTAACAGTCTAAGAAACATTCCGTCTTGAATCATTCGGCAATTTCCAGTACTTTAAAATAACATTAATCCACATGCAGTTAACGAGATTCAAAGCCGACTGTTTCCAAGCTGCTCAGGCCTTTGAATAAGCCGACAGCGTGGGCAACGCGCCAGCAGTGAGACCAGGGCAGCGGTCCAACTGCACAAGGTCAAGCTGTTTGGAAATCCAGCGAGGGTAGGATTCAGCGGAGAGTGGTTCATGGCAAATCCCTGCTAGGACACCATGCTGAAAAGTGGATTTACTAACTATTATTCCCCCAGTACTCTGAGGCAGTGGCTACCTCAGGGAGGCTCACAACCTTAAAGTAGTAAAATAAGATCAAAAGCATTAAATACCTACTATTTCCCAATTATAATTGTTTTTTTTTTCACAAAAATAATTCGATAGCTTAGTCTGATATGTCAGATAGATACTGCACCATTTTCCTGTTCTTTAGCCCCAAGCCCAGCCACCTTTACCTCGAAATCTGTAGTCCATGCCGTTTTTGGTGGAGTCGTAGTCGTCCGCCAGTCTCCTGCTTTTAGTGGAGTCAGCATCGTCCGGGAGATTCTGCCCATCCCAGGCTGCGGCGCCGGGGCTCTGCCTCTGCGGACCATCGGCTCTCTCAGCCGGGGACCTGACAGTGCTGAAATGATTGCTGTCAGCCTCTATTCCCGGCTCCGTTAAGTCAGCCCGTCGTGTTTTTTCTGACGGAATAAAACACGAACAAAACAAATAGCTCTGCATTAGGACTATTCTGCGATTTCACCATGCTTATTAAAAGGACAGCATTTATTACGTACATAGAGAGGGTATTACAGGATCACGGACACCAAAATGATGTATAGATCAGGATAGAAAGTACGCACTAATTGGATTTAATTAGTCATGACTGAGCACACCTGCCGTAATGCTGTATACTGCACCGTAAACACACAGCTTACCGACTGCCTTAGCTTTGCTGACACTGTCCGCTTCTGCAATCTGTAGAAAAACACAAAATATGTTTCAAAGCGTGATTTCACACATTTCACTTCATTTTTAATCATATCGTATAACACGCCTGTTCTGCAATCTGTCGAGATGTAAAACACAGTGTTACATCGGTCCTCAAACCCCGCGTTTTAACATTGTATTACAGTCTGCTTTTAAAAACCGCAACTAAATAAAAATAATTTATAATTTTTATTTTTTCCCTTCATATTTAACCGTTAAAATCTTACCTGCTCTTGCAGTGGTCGTTCTTCACTCAGCTCTCTGTTATAGACAGCCTGGTCTGCAAAAAAAAATGTATAGTAATAATTAATACAACAAAGATTACTTAAATTAACCGCGATTTGTTCGCATTGTCCCATCCACCTTTTCATAATCGAAATTCAGCAAAAAGGCAAATCAAATATTTCCATTGACGTACGGTGACATTTTAATGTCCCAAACAGGAACGAACGCAAACTACCGGGATAATCGATCCAGTGATTGTACTACCATTAAAACACAACGCATTCGATCCACAAGACATTATTAAAGACTGTCTCTAGTTTTAAAAACCGATTTAATCAATTGACTGTTTTGTACGACACTTATTTTATTCTCACCAAAATTTCGACATTTTGATCACTGGCCCTGGCATAGTATATATGTATGCTATAAATGTCAAGTTAAATATGTATATTTTTAAAAACGTGTAAGGGATAAAAAGGTGAAAATGTTTAAAAGGCGATGCCACCTACCATCACTCAGTCCAGGTGTAGGAAAGGAAGAAATGTGGCACACAGTTAGGGTGAAGATGTGAATGATGATTAAAAATCCCCTGCTCCTGGACGCCATCCTTGCCGCTCGTCGTGTCCGGAAGATGGGATCCCCAATAAGTAAACTGTTTGATGCGTTCTTTATGCTTTAAAAATATCCGGCAGATTTGTGATTGTTGCGCTTAAGAAAGACCCGCTTTACACCCGACGGGAGCCTCCGGGTACCGCTGTTTCCCAGCCGCCGCGGCGGAGCTGTCGCGCGTCCGCCGGTGCTGAAAGCAGCTCGCCGGCCGCAGATACGGTACCGTCGCAGGGTGTGCAGCCGCCGGTGTGTGGCGCTCCAGCTGGACAGCCGATCCACCGGCAAAGCCTAGCGGCGAAGGGGAGCGGAGCAGGCGGCTCTCCGCTGTGCGCCAGCCCCCGCTCCGCCTGCGTCACGCCACCCTACCGCTACATTTTTACCTGGTGACGGCGATCGAGCCGCAGATAGATGCAGGTTCATGGCAGGGCCGGATGAGGCTGCCTTTCCAGTAAATTCTGTAAAGCAATCTCGAATTTCTGTCGATGCAGCTACAAAGCATTGCATATACTGTCAATAAATTGGGCACATTGTATCAGCGTGTCTTTTCTGCATTTTAATAGCACTAATTAGGAGGGTGGGGAAACCCCTGCATTTTCTGTTACAGCAGGAATTACCGGTGTGTTGACAGCGTGATGCAGTTCGACTAATTAAAGAAATCTATGTCGTTTATAAAGACAAAATAGAAAAATGACTGCGTGGTCATCAATTCTTGCGCGCATAGTACGCACTGTGCATGATTTTATCTTGTTTTATTCGGATTTCGATGATTACTGAAAAGCTGGTAGTATATTTGCGGTCCGGCTGAAAAGCCACGCAACTGACCTTGACACTTATCAGGTATCTGCCCGATATAATAAAAGCTTCGCCAGGCTACATGTGAGTCAGTGAGCATCTCCACTGCCACGACACCTTAATACCTAAAGATAACATGCGGTCTGACTTTCAACTGACAGCTTATCTTTGGTGAATGGAGGCTCGGGTCTTTGCCCCCTCGCATCTGGATTTTCTTGTCCAGGCTGCCAGCAGTGAGTAACCATTTTTTTGTCAGTGGGGTTAACTGATATAGCGCCTCTGTCTTTCTGAGAAAAGGTTCTTTCTTTGACATTGTCTTGATCCACCTATCCCTCCCTGTCACCTGTCAGCTTGTAAATGCTAGCCTGAAATCTGAGGAACTGTAAACCGATTTAATCAATCGATGTAAAAGGATACGACTATTTTGTATGGCACATATTTAAACTTCTCAATACTTTGATATCATATTTGACCGACTTTAACTGAGTGAATGGTCTCCAGGATTTTTTAAGACAAGGCTTTTTTTCAGCAAAAATCTTTTGTTGTTGTTAAATTTTAATTAATTGTAACTGTCTGGATGAGGCAAAGGATATTTTGGGACCACTCTGTCTGACTCCCATAGGTTCAGAGTGACCCAAAATCCAGCTGGCCCAAAATATCTTGTGCTAGACAGCATCATGATTGTTGAAGACAATAGCGTGGCCAGAAATTCTGGCCCCCCGACAGAATGTCAAATTTCATGTATAATTTTACATCATAATGCAAGTCATAATGCAGGTCTGAGACATGTCCCCTGGAAACACAGTGAAGGCACTTAAAGCTACAGGGTCCTCTGTAGGAAAAGCAAAATTTGACTCAACAGTTTTCCCTGTATACAGAGGTATTAAACATAACTGCTGAATCCAATTTTATCTTATGCTCAACTAAGTGTTATAGTGCCATCCATCTGTCCATCCATGCATCATGCATGGTGCTTCTCCAGTACAGCGTAATGGTAATCTTGGAGCCTAACCCAGTGAACATTACTCTTTTTTTTAAATTGCAGTTTTGCACTTTGTCAATTTTTAATACTAGATGCCGGTAAGTGTTCACTCAAGGGTAAAACTCGAAATTTACTGCTGAAACCGTAATCAGTGGTGAGAAGTCCAGGTTAACACACATACGTCATGCAAAGGACGGTTAATCCTCCCAAAAATGTTAACTCCCCCATGCTTGACCAGTCACAGAGGGAGTGGAGGTGTTCCAGGTCCCACGGCCATCTGGATACTGCCCCCCCCTTCCCACTCCCCACTCCTCCCAGCCAAACTGCCAAGTCGTTTGCTGACAGAAGGCCATCCAGCAGCAGCCTGTGGCAGGGATAAACCGTGGACCGGCAGGTGGGAGCCTTCCTGTGTAGGTTCGTACCAAAATATTGAAAAATAGGTGGAGATGAGGTAAGTGGCCAAACTAAAGGATGCACTATTCAGAGCCTGCAATTCAATGCATGCAGACAGAGTGAGCACCAAGCGTTAGATTGGCCCACATGGCTGCTCTAGGGTCTCAGAAACAGGCAACTTCCTGGAAGTTTCACACAGTAAAGTGTTCAGAGTTAACTGAGAATGGTTTGATGAACTAAAGCTAACTAGTGGTGTCAAAATGAAAGCTGAGGCAGACAGGCTTCCCTGAATATGCAACGCATCAACCCTTGCAGCAGTTCTTGGGGCAAAAGTGGATGATACCCAGTACTATTTAGCTGTACCTAATGAAATATCCATAATATCTATATTTTAGTATAGCTGTAAATTACAAATTTGGGGGCAGCATGTAGCTCAGCGAGCTAAGTCTGTGATCGGAAGGTCACCGTTTCAAGCCCCACCTTGGCATAATAGTTACATATCACTGGGCCCTTGAGCGAGGCCCTTAACCCCCAGCTCCATGGACATGGCTGCAGGTGGCTGCCCTTTCTACCAAGCTTGCTCTCCACTACATATGTGTCTGTCATGGGGAGCAAGATGGGGTAGTTGAAAAGAGAATTTCCCCACGGGGATCAATGAAGTGTCATTATTAAAAGCTTAATATTATAAATAGACATTTATGACTTTATTAAAGTCTCTGGAAAGAGATACAATTAGATAATATTTGAACCT
>JAAGVU020000008.1:7793632-7804482 GCA_011763525.2 Mormyrus iriodes | reverse complement strand
ATTCATAAATGTAAATTTCTTGAGATAAAAAAAAACAAACTTCCATCCAGCATTTCACCGTGACTGTTTTGGAGGTGGCTTAATATTATAAATAGACATTTATGACTTTATTAAAGTCTCTGGAAAGAGATACAATTAGATAATATTTGAACCTTATTTAATTAAATTACCACACAAAATAACCCTGGAGGGGATTTCTGACATATAAAGATATGATGTGATTAGCTGCCTGAACATGGGTGGCATGCAGCAGCCGCCTGAAGATCACTGGTTTTGCCGGGCTGGGTTACGGTTGAGTGAGGAGCTTGTTCTCCAGCCGCGTGTGGACTTGGGCTGTAACGTCTCACGGTGAGCGGGTTTGCTGGCACCGCGGTGGAGCGCATGCTCCTTCGGGTGCTGAAGGGATGTACTGGGCTTGAGTCCTTTATGTCGCCCCCCGAGCCCCTTTAACATTTGCAGAAAGTCCACCCAGTTCTCGCGAAGCTTGCATTGCTTCAACTGCTGTCCCCCCCCACCACCCCAAAGCCTTACAGTAATATTTTGTTATAACAGTTTAGTTATTCTGTAACTAAATAAGTTTCAGGCAGATTTGTGTATTAACAGAAAGTTTTGTGTTGAATCAAGAATATTTAGTTGAAGATTGCTAAGTGTAATTGTGCAGATTTTATTGTGATCCTTGTGCAAGGTGGGTCTTTGGCTATAGTAAAGGCTTATTTGCATGTGACTCAGGTACAAGCCCAAAATAAACCATCTGTATTATGAGGACAGACAGGAAAACCTTTGCTTTCATGCTTTCAGTCTGTGTGGGTTGCTGGGCCTCTGAAACAGCAGCCAAGAATAACAGCTGCTACATTCAGCTTTTTAAAAGTGCAATATTTCGTCAGTTATATTTAGAAGGTTGCCTTATCAATTAAAAAAATCTCTGAGGGCGGTTATAAACTTCTCCTGCTCCTATTTTTGCCATTAAATTGCCTTTGTTCCAGGTTTCCAGAACCTGAATGACGTCAGCAAACAATATGAATAAATAGCAACTAAACCGAACCAGCAGGAGGCACTGTAAAATGCTGAGTAAGCACCACAGCCTGCCAGGTACAGTGGTATTTAGGATGCCCTCCTACGTGTAACTTTTCGCCGCGACCATTAAATCTGAAAGTGTGTTGTTGTGTCGATGTTTTATCGCAAGGGGGCGCCAACAATTTAATAACCACTTTATGTAAGTAGTGTTCTCGCATGACGGCTCAGCCTTTGAAAAGCAAGGCATTATTTGGGAGGAAAATATCCAAATGTATCTCATGTCTGAATTTTCTTTTATACAGCAGATCCACCTACTTACTTAATCGAGTGATATCGCTGTTCCCTTGTTTCAGTTCCATTAAGTAACGTTCAAGCCTTGGTTATGAAATCTGACGTCTTAATCGCGAATCATTAGTACAGTACCATTTAAAATAAATTTAAGCTCTGCACAGGAGCACAGTATTAAGTGTATTATATATTATCATACAATACAGAGATCGGTTGAAGTTTGGACTAATCCCGCGCTTTTAAAATAAAAATGAAAAAACGTCACTTGTATTTTTGGCAGGTTTTTTTTTTTACATTGTTGAAAAGTGAGAAAACAGATGTCTGGAAGATGTTTAGATAATGTGCTTATAAATAGAAATCCCAGTGACAGGCGGCATTGTTATGCTGTCTGGCTCAAGCAACTCATGTCACATGCGACTGGGTTACATGAAGATTCTGGCAGCTGATGATGTTGAGCTCCTAACCTGTAGGCTATAGGTTCAAGTCCTGGTATGGCCCCTACTGCTCTAGCCTTGTATAGTAGGCACTGATTGTCCCAGTGAAATATCCTGCTGTATAAATGGTGGTGGGGAGTAGGAACTTGACTTGCTGCGGGTAAAATCGTCAGCTGATCAAGTTAATGAAAAGCTTAAAAGTAGTACAGCCACACTTTGGTTCAGTTTTTAAGCCTGGCCCAGTTTCCAGACATCACATTTTAGAGTCAGTGAACCAGCTGCAAAGATACTGTCAAATGGCGTCTGAATCATGAGAGTCTTACCTGCCAGTGTTTGATTCTGTCTATTTTGCCCGATCTTCCGTTTAATTTCCAAGAGGATGCATGAAAAGGAGTGCAAACTTAATAAAACCCTTCTATGGGGTGTCTTTTGTGTGACCCATAAGTTTTCAGAAAGCTCCACAAAAGAGTTTAGTTATTAAATCTTAAGCAGATTTTGGGTTTGGATATCTTCTGTAGGCTTATATATTGAATACACCTCTCTGTAGTAAATGTTTTTAAATTTTCTCCAATAGTGTACTGTGTCCTGCTGTCCATCTTACTCTGGGGGAAATGCTGGTTCTTGCAGGTTCACTTATTGGTTGACAGCATGTTTGTTTGCATCGTGCTCCTGTCGACCAAGTTGTCTCATAAATATGCAAATGTAACGTAACGGTTAGCGGTAAACCCTCCTGGCTTTCGGGTAGAATGCCTCTTCTCTGGGCTGGTGGATATTTGTCTTATAATTAGCCAAATCAAAGGAATCAGAGGTCAGTGCTGAGGGAGGGTGTTCGCCTGCCTGTGTGCCCTGTGATCTCTTCACGACAGCTTGATGTTGCCACTTGAAAGAACACATTTAAAAAGAGGCCACTCCCATTCAGGTTGTGTTGTTTATATAAATGACAATAACAATCACATTGACAATGCTGTCGCGCACACACAAACACACGTACAAACGTATGCACACTTCACGTACGGGAGCACATAGTTGATCACGAGGGCCTGGAGCATTATGACTGTTGTGGGGGTCTTCCGGCCCACTCGTTTGACAGGTTGGCATTCCGATTGGCATTCAGAGTCAGTGTGGGTCAGTGGGGTCCAAGTATCCAAGATGTCCCGTAAAAATTTTATAAACAATGATAAACTATAACAGATCACATCCGTATGTATTTATGCTACATTGTGATTATGAAGCTAGACCTGTCTGCCCCTTGCTCCAAATTCCGCATAATGACACACTCCATAACAAGTAAGGTTTCATTGTACATGGATCTGCCTATATTGAACAATGGGGAAATGCATAATCCACCATGCGTGACATGATCATTTGCACAGGGACCAACGAGAACAAGTCCACAGTGTGTAAAACGCTATTTGGCATCACAGATCGGAACACTTTTCCTATCGACGAGTTCATTTCACATAAAGGTAGAACAAAAAAGAGTTACACTCTAAAAAGGACACTGGACCCCTGTAACCTGTTTGTTCCATAAAAAATGATACAGAAGATGTGATGGAGCTTCAAACGTAGAACAAAACAAAGCGAGTGGATGAAGAAGATCGAGACGTCTGGGTCAAAGCACGCCCTCGTCCAGGAGTCTGTTTATTCCCTCACAGATCTTCTCCAGGTAGAGTCTGTACTCAGGGGAACCATAGAGAACAGCCAAGAAATCCACATCAGCAAAGTGGTTGAAGACACGGTCGATGCGGCCGTGCGAACGGACGGTCAGGTGGCGCTCCACCAACTCGTGCAGAAGGTCCCTGCACTCCAGCAGCACCTCGGAGAGAACGTTCCTGTCGAAGGTGTAGTCCACCTCATGGAAGCTGACAGCTGTCATGGCCGCCTGGTTCATCTTCTTCTTGAAGCGCTCCACCGTCTCCAGCTCCTCTGGGCTGAACTGGTGGTTACGGTACAGGATGCCAATCTTCAGCGCAATCTTGATGACGTCCTTCGTGATCTTGTGGGCCTCCTTCTTGCTCCGGGTGAACTCGCGTGTAGCCCTGTACAGCTCGTCCAAGATCTCGCTGCTGGTGTCATCGGTGAGCAGGTTGGCTACTGCCATTGTGGCCATCTTGCTCAGGATCTTCTTCTGGGCCTGTAGAGCCAGGTTCCTGGAGTTGAAGCTCTCCTGGCCTGCATGTAGACAGTGGAAAAATCGAGTGACTGTTAGCACCCATTGGCACTGCTATGTAAACATTCGCTCTTGTTTGCCTCCCACTGAAGAATATTTTAAGCAGAGAGTACAGAACACTCGTAGGACCCAAACATTCGTCTTGGGAAGCCATTCCAATAACAGAATCATGTGTCAGCCCTGAAATGGGCTAGTAATCAATTAATCTAATCATCAACGGTCATGTCAGTGCTGTGCCTTTAGCATCCAGACTATTGGTTCCAGTTGGCTCCAAAAATGTACTGCATTCTAACACGGCTGGATTTGCTCATTGGATGAAACGAGCTTGTTATTTTGCTCTGTTTTTGTTTTGCCATTGAGCGGGTGGGATTTAACTACAGTACACACCCATAAAGAGGCTGAATTAATGATTTGGACACAGAATCTGATTAATATGTCTGTGCTAGGGAAACTGTCTAACCTCCTGATTAATGCAATGATGGCTAAAGGGTTAAACTGTGTCAATGGCACGTTGAGTGCAGACAGAAAGCAAGAGCAGCTGTGGCCAAACTATATGATGGATAGAGTATCAACGTATGTGGTCTAAGCCGCTGTTAACGATGCAGTTTTGTCAGAGCATGTGAAGGTATCACTTGTCATGCACTGTGCTGTATTTTCGCACTTTTGAAACCCTACTTTCATTGTCATTTGCTGTCTGTATGTCGCACTGCGGTCCCGGGGAAATGTTATTTCCCGGCGCTGTTATACAGCCCCTCCTCAGCGTACGATCGGGTCACGTTTCGATGAACCCATCATAAACTGAAAATATCGCAAGTCGAATATGAATATGATATGATAAATCACACGGAAAAAAATGCCGTACGATACGTTGTTAAACGCTGTTTGAGATGTTTACGCTCACGGTCGCCATGAAACTGGAACCGTGACCGGCATCACCCCGTATCAGTGGAAAGTATCGTGCAATATGTCGCCGGACAGGGGACAGATCAAAATTCAAAGCTTGATGACCACTAAATGTGCATCGCTGTCTCTCCATCGTAATTTCGAAATATCATTAATCGACCCATCGTAAAGCGAGGAGCCTCTGTACCTGGGTATATGAATGGGTATATGAATGGGTATATGAATGGGTATATGAATGGCATGTTAATAAACCCTGTTGACTTCATGTGAGTCTGGGCAGCTTCTCCAGCAAAGAAACAATATATATAGAAGGTGAATACATGGCTTAACCATTCTAGATTGTCATTTGGGATGTGTTGCATACATCAAGGTACATGCTGATTTTTCACTTTGATTAAAGACCCTGACATATTTTGTTGTGTGACATAATATTGTGAGAGAATGTGAGCAGAGAATTTTCTAAAAGTTTGTAGCAGGCAGGTTCACTGGAGCTGTAGTGCAGTCGGCAGCAGTAATAAAGGATTTTGCAACCAAACAACATGAATTAGGATCAGAACTCCATAACAGCTGGATCAGTTTTTTAGTGATCATTTAGTGATCAACAGCAAATGATCATTTAAATGTGCTGTGGGTCATACATCTCTGTGCATTAGATGCTGGGAACTCTGTATATCAAGACCTAAAAAAATCATTTTGTTTTAATGTATTTTCATTTCATTGTGGAAGAATGACAACTGAGATTATGATAGACCTACATTTTCTGTAAATATTTCATAATGTTTGGATGTCCTGCAGTTATGCTGAGTGGTAACTGATCTTGGCTGATAATATATCAAGTGCTGCCATCGAAAGGCGTAGGTGGCACATGTAACAGTTATGACGTGGTTTGGAGGCTGAGGGGGCCGCTTCTGGAAAACTGGGGCTTTGGTGACTGCCTGTTCTCCCCGACGGAGTGTGACTCGTGGGCAGAGCGATCCAGCGGAACTTGGACGCCTGCAAGCCCTGTTTATTTAGTGTGTTCCGCTGTGGCCCCGATATGAGGCGGTTGTCCCTTACACATCCCGGGAGAGTGTGACACACTCAGAGGGTGGGCAGAAGCCTGGGGGTGTAATGTGGGTGCTTTTCTTAACCAGGCTTCCAAGTGCAGATAGAGACATCTGGGGAACATCAGATAGCATTGCTCTATTCTCATAGAAGAGTAAAACACTGGTAAAGGTCAAGTATTTGAGTTTCACCCCCTGGATTTTCCTGTCTAATCTGAAGTAGAAAGAGTCACGTCAGGCTGTGTTCCATCGTCCAGGCAAAGTTACCTTGAGTCCATAGAAATGGCTGGACCTTGAGCTGAGTATAATAAAAGAATTGCTTTAGATAGTTTCCAATTTTATATCACAGGTGCAAACTGGGATTGAATCTAAGTATCCTGTGTGATCGGCCAGCAAAGATGCAGTACCTTCAGTCTTTGGACTCAAAGGGATATTGTTTTAATAAAAAACATATATGTACCATAATACCACAGGCATCCTGCTATAAAAAGTCTGGGTAAATTTCATTTTAGCGAATACAAGGAGCTCATTATTACTCAGAAGTGGAAAACAGTTTTACAAGTGAGGCGTTCACTGGAGTTGTCTTCCAGCCAATCGGTGCGTCGATTGCTTCCTGGCAGTGAGCGTGACTGGTGGATTTGGGGGGGAGGGGTCTCGCATGGCGCCCAGAGTGGCTCGCCAAATGCCAAATGGCGTGTCTGGGACAGCGCTGTCCGCTGTGTGCAGGGTGACCCCTGTTGAGACTGAAACCATAGTTACTGCCGTGAAGCTAAACGTTACAGCACTAACCTAGCGCTTTAGCCCGGAACACGCACGGCCACAACCTCTGCCCAACCATATTTTCTAGGTTGCTTTTTCCCTCCAGGCTCAAGCTGGGGGTTTCACCCATTTTTAATGTACGGTGCACAGTGCCGTTGCGCTTAACCACTTTTGTTGATAGTCAAATCAAATGCTTGATGCCTTGTGGCTTAGGCCTGTCCTCCCTTGTCCACACATTGTCACCCGAATTTGCAGTTTGAAGATTAATTTGCCTCAAGGCTACAATGAATCGGATATTGACTGTTTGAACCTCTGGTCCCAAACTGGGTAAAAATACCTGTTTCATGGCCATCAAGGAAACGGGCACTATTAAGAGAATGCATATAATTTATAAGAGCCTGTGATGGCTATAGAGGTGGGCATGAAGAAGATGTTTATAACCACCTAGTGTAGTGTTTCCCACTCTGATCCTTGGGGACCTTCAGGTGGTCCACATTTTTGGTCCCTCTTAGCTCCCTGCCAGACAGTCCACATTTTTGCTACCAGATACTGGGAGGGAGCAAAAACATGGACTGTCTGCAGGTCTCTGAGGACCAGGTTGGAAAACACTGACCTAGTGAATACAGGTTAACCAAGGTAGTGCTGACAGTATGAGTGCTGGTAGCTGCAGGAAGCTGAGAGCAGGTGCCTGGCCCCAGCCCCATACGGCTGCTCAGAGAGAGGCTTCTGGGGGCCGCGCGCCAGGGTTCTCATCTTCACACCATCTTTCCGTCACGCTAATGTGCGTCTGTATTGCTAATTGCCATTCTAAATTCATCTGCAGGCTGAATCCTTACAAACAGCATCTGGCAGGAAGTATCCAGTATTCAGAGAGTTTATTAAATCAGCGACACCCCTGTGGTGCTGGTTTCCATCCATCCCTTTTCTGTAACCATTTGTCCTATTCAGGGTCGGGGGGGTCCAGAGCCTATCCCAGAAGCTAACAACCTAGGATGGGGCACCAACCCATCACAGGCCACACTCATACTCCATTTACTCACACACGCACACCCACGGGCAATTTGGCAGCCCTCGATTAACCTTTGCGTGTTTTTGAACTGTGTGGGAGGGGAACTGGAGTACCCACGGGGAGGACATGCAAACTCCACCGAGAAGGAGCCATGGTGGAGACTCAAACGCTGGTCCCAGAGGTGTCAGGTGACAGTGCTGACCACTGCACCACCCCAGCTCTGATTTAATTGTCAGGGTAATTTCACTCTGTATTTGTGGTAGTGAAACAGGCAGCTAACATGCAGAAAACACAACCAGAACATTTCCCTCCCAATTATATCACCATTCCCAAATTTCTGTCTTCCGCTGATGGTGTATTTGCCAGGCCTTTGGCATAACGTCGGCTGACAGGGGGACTGACTACTGTATCGTACTGCTTTTAACATCAGCAGCAGTGGCTTGTTGGAGCGCCTCCCTTCAAAAGACCTCTGCTTAGCAGACGGGCTGTTTTCATCTCCGCCCTCGTCCCTCCTCTTCCTCACTGAGCTGCGGCGTGCGGAGGCCACGCTCGGACGTGCTGCGGGTTTGTGTGTGGCTTGTTTGATGTCTGTCTTTGTTTCTTTCTTGCGTTGATGCCCTAAGCTGGAGGAAGTTCACTCACATGGTTTCAGTTTTGTCTGGAAATGGGTAGCCGAGAAACCTACCCCAGGATCTTTGTTTCTCCTGTGCGTTGCAGAGGATTTTCTCGAACTGTTTGCTATTTCTGCTCTGCCCTAATTTACAGTAGATCTGCTGCTGCTATACTGCTGGAACACCGGGGGGGTGCGGGGGGGGGATCTGAATTCTTCCCCCTAACAGGAATTCTTTCCAAACCAAACATGCCCGATAGCTGACTGCAGAACGCTTACTGGCCCACAAATGTTTACTCCACATAGTAGTAAAGTAGACCACTTTCTAATCCAGCAATGAGCTTCCCTGGTTTATGGGCCTATCGACCTCCCTCCTCGAGTGACCCCTGCTGACCGCTACATGGACCTCTGTCCCTAAGCGTCCCTCACCGCAGTGCTGATTACATTTGCTCATTTGTGTGTCTGACTTCCCCTCCACTAATTACAGGACCCCAGTGACCAGTTGTCTTACATGCATGTTTTTACATGCATACATTTTACACGTATCACACTCGCAATATATAATTAATATGTAATATACCAAAGGTCACCTTATCCATGTCAGATTGGTCATCTTGGAAAATAATATTTTTATATAGTTAATAGTTAATTCATCTTAATTGTCACGGTGCTGCTTTAATTGCTCATATCTTCTCAGGTTCCTTCCACATTAATGCCTTTAGCCAGCCTCAAGCAGTCAGCTGTTTGTGATTCGCCCCCATTGGGTGCCTGACTTGTTGGTCAGCAACTCCTGCATTCCTGGGTCAACGTCCTGAAGTTTAGGGTTGCCAGGGACACGGGAGCTGTTTGTGAATATTATGAATGAGCTCGTTCTTCATTTATGACCATGGACGAAGGCAAGTCGCTGGCTCAGCCTTAAAAGCCGTACAGAAGGGGCACAGGGTCTGATTTTAGCTGCCTTAGAGTGTTGCTTTATTAGTCACAACTCCCCTCACCCTCAACAAACGCCTTCCAGTTACCCGCCAGATGAGGCTACATGTGTTCCAGTCCAAACTCTTATTACATCCCTCTCTCTGACTTTGCAAATGATCTGTTTTGACTCCTACAAAGTATTATTACACATGTAGCACCAACATACGGGAGCCGCTGGTGTCCATGTGACTGCCAGTGGAGGCTCAGGCAGGAGTGTGGCTCACAAAGCGGGCAGGTGATTTTTCTGAAAGGAGCCTTTGTCTGAAACATCCACGTAGGAGCACAGCGATTGTGCATAAGCAAAAAATACCATTAGCTGCTGTTCCCTCTGCCGTATGTTCTGCCATATGCATCTTATAGTGAGACTCACAGTTTGTTATTTCAGAAATAATGCTGGTATGGTTTATTTTTCCTGAGGCTCTGAGGTACCGCTGCCCTCCAGTGGTTGGGGAAAAAATGACTCCCGGCATGTGGATCCCAGACACAAACACAGGTCGCACACAAACCAAACTTAATCCCCTTCACCAAGTACAACTCTCAAACTTTGCAAATGTGATCGCCACAAGGGGGGGAGGGGTAATCACGAAGCTTCTGGAACATTCCATGGCAATTACATGTCACCCGTTCTCCTCATTCTGTGCTCTCTTTTCACATCTACCTTTCATGAAGTGGGATTTGCGGCCTTCCCTGCCACAGCAAATTGATTAACATTCTTGCCAGTAAATCTCAGGCTCCGACTGAAAGTACGGGTTATTCAGTAACGTCTGACTTGTGGCGGACTGAAAACAGACATTTTTATTATCCTCCCTCTGACTAACGTTCAGCCCGTGTGAGAGAAAGACACAGCACATGCAGGACCTCTGTTCTAAAACACGCGTAACAGATTACGTGTGCCTTCAGGAGCAGGTAATGAGGGGAGATTGGCGCTGTGTTTATTTTTAATGGTGCCCCCTGGTGGCAGCCTGAATTAGTAGGTCTCCTTTCACACCCCTTGACAGCTGTGGAAACATGAACCTGGTTGTCTGGATGAAGGGTCACGTTTGTTTCTTTATGTAAGTTTTCTGCAGGAATGTGTGTGTGTGTGTGTGTGTGTGTGTGTGTAGGAAGTGTAGGCATCTTCCAAGACAGTAGGGATCCCATGAGTCAGACCCTCCGATTCCTTCAGAAATTTTCCTTTCCACCACCAGATTCTGCCAGGGCACATGAAGGAGCAGAAATCAGGCAGCGACCTGAAGCAGAATCATTTAACGGGTCATTTCACAGTCAGACGTGTTTTCCTGAGGTGTAACGCTGTGCGTGTGAGCATGTGAGGGCTAAGGATGGTAACGATTAACCTGCTTCCTGAGGGCCACCTCTGAGACGGTTTGAGACAAGGAGTTTGCAAAACCATGAGGCAGCAGTCTTTTCCTGGATGCCTGTTTGGAATCTGAACTTCTGAATTTCTGGAAGTCGCTTTAACTTTATTTATACACACACAGTGTGTATTAATGGGTAATTATGGAAATACGGTGATCCCTCGCTATATCGCGCTTCGACTTTCGCGGCTTCACTCTATCGCGGATTTTATATGAAAGCATATCTAAATATATATCGCGGATTTTTTGCTGGTTCGCGGATTTCTGCGGACGATGGGTCTTTTTATTTCTGG
>JAAGVU020000008.1:7764702-7790208 GCA_011763525.2 Mormyrus iriodes | reverse complement strand
CACAGACAGACAGGCACGCAGACACAGACAGACACAGACAGACAGGCACGCAGACACAGACAGACACAGACAGACAGACACGCAGACACAGACAGACAGGCACGCAGGCACAGACATACACACACTCCTCCTGAGATGGCAGAGTTCTACGTGCCACAATCCAGGCCTGATATTTAAAATGATGTCCTGCAGATGCATGCATAGACAGGAGCTGCTCGGTCTGTGGTCTCACGCCTCACCTGCGATGTTCATGTGATGCTAATCAATGCAGTTCATTCTCAGTTCACTGTATCATCATATAGCATCCTGGAGCCCTTAATCAATAAGCAGTACAGAGCATAGTCCTGGGTGGGGTTCTGTTCTCATGCTATCGGGAGCTTTCTGTTAACCTCAAACACCTCTAGGTGTCCCATCGGGCCCAAAGTCCTGCACCTTTCCGTTTCACGTGCTCGATTTACTGAAATGCTGGTTAAGGTGCCCTTTTATTGTTGTTGTTTATGAGGGCGACCAGGATCTCTGCGGTCAAAGTCCATTGATTTCAGCACTAAAAATGTAAATGTGTCAGGTGCTCAACATTTTTATGTTTTATGTTCCCTAAGTTATTTTGAGAACCTGTGTATCTACAGCTACAATCACATTAGTTTTAGCTTTAGAAATATCAAGACATGCACTGTGGCTGAACTGGTTTGGACTCACATTTATGTGTGTTTCATAATATAAACATTCAGTTCCTATCCTCTGTTGAACTTAAGTGTGAAGGGAAGTTCTTGGTTGCGGTAGCGATCAGTTTAACCTCTGGGATCGTTATCACTGGCATAGTAAGGCAGTGAATTTTGTTGGCTAAGTATGAAAAATCCCCTTCGCACTGTGCTGCGGTCTGTCTGTAAGTTCTGGAGCCTTTGTTTAGTGGCAATGCAATTCAGAACCGCTCTGCTTGTCCTCAGAGCCTCTGGTGCGCTGTTACAGATTACTGCTGCTCAGAAGCGACCCCCCCCCGCCCCCCCACTATGACTCTCGGGGTAAAGACCCAGAATTGTTATCCGGGCCAAGGATTTGGATCCTCAGTCTTACTATACTTCTGCCCAAAATACACAAGGGTTGACTGCACTGCAAATGAGTGAAATAAGGGGCAGAGAGCAGCATGGGGTTTGACCAAAAAAACGAGAAATCATCCAGGCTTCAGGAAATGCCAAGGCCTGAGCCCTGCCACATGCCAGTCAGCATCATTACCAAAAAGCTCTGCAGTGCCACCCGCCAAGCAACCACATAATTCCTCACCTTGGCTTGTTTTTCTCCCTCGTTCATTTAAGTGACGCTTTTAAGTGCAGCGTGTAGAGGACAAATAATCAATCACAGCAACTTGATTCTATTCATGTGCTACGTTCTCAGACACTCTTGGACCGCGCCTGGTTTACTTACATCCTTTTATATTACAGTCAGAGCCTCACTTCCTGTCTTCCTCCATTTCTCTGGTCATCAGATCGAGGGCACCATAGGCACGGAGTGCACTGCCGGTTAGCTAGCCTGGGTTGTGTGGTGGTTTGGCTAACTAGCAGTGCTGTAGCCGGCACAAGGTCGCAGCAGTGACCTCGGCTCGGTGTAAACTGAGAGGGAACCACAACAAGCTCACAAACCACAGGCACATTGCTCTTGTACATCCAGAAGCTATAAAGTGATTCAGTAAGTGGACTGGACCTGGTGGCTTTTTCTGTGCAGTTTACTGGTTGGCTGGTTCTGTACCGGTTTCAGTCTCTGGTCACGTGGGAAGCTCACCTTCCCTGCGGATGGAACGGCAATGCTTGGTGCTCGAGATCTGAGCAGGGCCCAGTCTTCAGGATGACCAATCAAGCTGAATGATTATGACAATGTAATGCGTTCCTCTTGTAATTTTTTTGTTCTGCAAGCTAAGAGCGCAGTATCAGTAAGACAGTAAGGAGGAACTTTGTGTGGACCAGTGGCTCTTCTCCATCACCACAGGGACACTGGGAGTGAGTCCATTGTGTTTGTCTGGCTTGGTTATTGTAAGGTCAATTACTGGTGTGCTTCAATCTGTCGTCGTTCTCACTTTCGAATGAGCAGGGTTACGGGAGGGATTCCTGTGGCTCTGAGAGCCTCAGGGGGAACAAACAGGCTGACTCTGGCGGCAAACGGGGGCTTTTGCCCTCCTTCCCCAATGAAACCTGCCTTGGCTGTGTTTGTGTCTTTCTGTAGTATCCAAACCATCTCTTTATGCACCCCCACCCCCCCAGATACTTCTGTAAATGTCAGCCGGTGGCCCCGGTTCCGAGCTCGGCTGAAGTGCACGGTCATGCAGACAATGCTCCCAGCCTGCCGAAGAGGACGCCGGCGTCCGCTCGTCACGTGGAATTGGCGCTCCCAACCAGCCCCGCCCACCTGCCTGCCTGGCCAGTACCGAACACGGACTTGGCTCCAGCCGGAACTGGGCCAGTCTAAACCCGATTTAAACATAAAACACCCTGGGGAAAAATTAGAATTTGCCCTTATGTCTCTGCGAATATGCCAATGGAATGTTAATGCGTGATCAACCATAGCCTGGCTGGCTTCACCTTGCATGTAGACATAATCTCCACATGGGAATGTACTCATATTAATCATTTTCCTACCATTCCTCAAAAACCTTATTAAAATTATTTTCTATATTTGTTAAAGCTTTTGTTGCATTAGGAAACTTATGGCTTCAGTAGCCAATAATTGGACACGCAGAGGCCCACTAGCACAGACCGTTATATGGTGGCTGGTAGCTCTGAACTTGAACTACAAGAAATGATGCCCATTCTTCTGCTGTAATGAAAAGTTGCTCATGAAGCTTCTCTGTCATCGGGGCGTCAGAGTATGGTGACATCTGTGGGGTGGATTAAAGACCGAGGCGGACGGTGCAGCAAGTGTATGGCTCATACGCCAAGCATTTAACCCGGCTCCGCCCCCAAGCCTGCTACATGTGTCACGATTAGTCATCCACTTTAGCGTTTCGACTCGTCTCGGGGCTCCGAGGAGACGGCCTGATAGGGGACGGGGGTGACGTGCCCCCTCCCCAAGTGAGCATAGTTGGGTGACAGCACTGGATTGTTTTTGCAGGGCTCCGGGACTCCGCCCACCCCGTGTGACCACAGTCCAAGGCCCGAAGGCCTCCCGCCCTGTTCTTAAATGGGGAAAGTGGCAGCCATCATCGTTTGTCTGAAAGGAAGCACGGTGCATATTTTACGAAAGCTCAGCTTTCCATGTGCCGTCTCCCAGCTTTTCTAAAAGCCTTCCTTTGGGAAAAACTAAAAAAAAAAAACGAGCTAGCAGAATACCCAAAGTTCAAAAGATACAGATGAATGGAGTGTGAGTATATGAATATGCGATGTTTGCTTAGCATTCCCAGCGACGGCGTTCCACATCCTGCACCGGTCCCCGGAAAACACTACCCTTCTGTCTGGTGGCCGTGGTCTACGTGTATGTATAGCTTCTGAGGGCCCACTCCAGCTTGGTGCTCTGCGATACCCTGCACATGCTTCTAGGAAAACTGGGGTTTGACTGATTCCTGTTTAAGTTTAGTACTGTTAGAGTGGCCATTCTCTCCTGTACGTTTTTAGGTTATAACCAACTTAATCTTCTCTCAGACAGAGAAATCGTTTCAACTAACCCTTGATGCGTGGGAAGCATTGAATCACTCGGTGTGGGCGCCCGACACCTTAGAAGGACATCTCCCTTCAATGCCGCGTGTCTCACTCTGTACAGTAGCACTTTGCTTCGAAGCTTTTTGCTGAAGCCTGCTAAAGAGTGTCGTAAATCTGACTCCGATGAGATAATCCACTGGCTTTGAACTTTGAAAAGCCAAGAGTTATTAGTGTAACGTTTGCCAATTGCCAACAGAAAATACGCCTAAGGAGGTATTATGCTTTTGGGACTGAACCATACATGAGACCTGGGTAGATATGTGGTCTAACTGAGGCGTTTCCATGCTGCGTGCCGGTTCCAATAGGGAATTGAAGACAAGTCCATTTGATTTAGAGGGAAGCCATTTTGCCCTCAGAGGGCCCAAATGAACCTAATTGATTGCACAGTATGGGGCACCATCTGCACCCAACCCATGCGCAGGGTCCAAACTCTGCTTAAGTTGCCCTGCCGTCTCCTGGTAAGATAAAACATTGAGTAACTAACAGCGGAGGCCTGAGGCTGACGAGCACGGACACATTTGCAGACCCCCCCAGATTCTGAAGATGAATGTAAAATACAAAGACAGCCATTGACCAGATTCTGGCTACGACCAGAGTGCTAAGCTGGATTAAGGTGTCAGAGTGTGAGTGACCTTGTACCGCGCTGTGTGGTGATATCATACTGTTCAGAGCACTGGACATCAACAGAGCGGCACTACAGAGTGAAACGCCAGGCTCATTAAGGCCAATTGTCCCCTTCTGTGCCCAGCCTCATTACACCAATGTAAACACAGAAAATTCATTAGATTTCTGACTGAATTAGCAGCCCTTAACTTCCTCTTTTATCCCATACTGTAAAAGGCATGAGTCACAAAGTTTCTTTTGGTCTTAATTCCATTGTGCCTTTTTAATCTTTGCGATTTCATCTTTTTTGTGTGCCTGACTTGCCATGCATTTCAGCTGGTTTACTAATCGCGATTCTGCAATACTTGTTAAGATTAGAACGTGCTGTAAAAAAAAAAAACCTGTGACGTAGTTAATAGAAAACTTTGGGATATAATCTTTATGTTTAAATGTTCAGTGCCAAACAATTTTGCCTTGGTGTTAAACCTTTTCCAGCCCTAACTTAGAGGCAAAAATACCAGAGATTCAACCAATCACATGCAGCAGAAATATTTTATATATATATATCTTTATGAAACAGAATATTTATGTATAGCAAAGACCCAATCCAGTTTGATTTACGGCTAAATAAAATGGGGGGGGGGGCGGGGGTTACGATCCTTTGAAGCCTGGAGTGTTGACCCAGGGCCCCACAGAAAGCGGCTGAGCCTTCCCCTGAGAGCTGCCTCCACACGCCACCGTCAGAGCCCACCGGCTGAAAGTTTGTACAAGAGCCAGGGCTGGTCTTTTAAAGAGCCCCCTTACCTGGAGAAAACTCCCCCTCGCTGAGTTCTCCGGAGTCGGAATCCATCTCTCCCCCGAAGGACCTCTCTTCCTGCAGATGAGCTCCTCAGCCGGCACTTCTGTTCTTGTAAATGATTTGTTTGTTTGTTTGTTTGTTTCGTTTATCTGCAGCTGTGCTCCGATCCCGGCTGCCCGTCAGACTGCCTGCTTTTCAGCGGACTCCCTTTGCTCTCTCTAGCTTCCTCCCACCCTCTTTCCGCCCTCAGTCCTCCCTCTCTCTCTCTCTCTCTCTCTCTCCCGTCCCCCGTCTTCGTGTTCTGAATCTCTTCCCCCCACCTTCCCTGTCTGACTCACAAGCCAGTGGCCTGTAAGACGGAGAGCGGACTGGACCCTGCGTCCACACTGTAACTTCTAACTAATCTCTTGTACTTAAACTCTTTTTCTGAAGACATTTCAACACTCCTTTAGTTGCATTTTGCAATACCTTTAGCTAAATAACAGCACACCCTTTTTTTTTGCTAATTCTTGTATATAAAAGCACCTCACCTAAAAGCAAGTCACTTCTTTGTTTTTGGTAGAAGGTGCTGAGCTGGAATCCACCATTTGCTTCTCACTGCAAATGTTGGTGCTGAGGATGATGGACCTGATGTGAGGTGCTCAGATCCTCAGAATGCTGGCAGACCAGCTGTCTCTGTAATATTATAGCCTAGCCAGCAGTAAGCCACATTTCTGGCCGAGGCCATATGGTCTTACAATACTGTTGTAGTAGCAGTTGGTGTGCGTACAACCAAGAAATTGTCACTTTGATTGTCAATGAGCAGTTTAAAATATTGCCATTTTCTGTCCTGTTTTCTCAATATCATCACCTGAAGTGGCTCCATACAGAAAACTCATGTTATTAATGTAACTTTCTGCTTGGCTCATTGAGCTAACATGCATCCTATTTTAATGTACTTGATACTGGCTATTGTAAGATCCAGTCATTGTTAAATGACCCTAGTCATGAAAACTTCCTAAAGAAATCTAGGATTACATAATTAAATCACTGCAGAGAGGGAATAGCAGTTACCGTGGCACAACTGAGTTGCCTCTGCATGCAAATTCTATTTCCTGTCTATTATAGAGTTTGAGTTTTGAGTTTTGCAGCTTAGAATATCAACATTTCACCTGATGGTGAATGAAGAATAAACACAAACCACTGTTACTGTAAAGTAATCATCTCAGAAAAGTAAAACGTGCGATTTAAATATGGTGATTTTCTCTTTGTTAGGAATTTTAAGTTGGCCTCGTCCACAAACTGGAACTCAAGAAGCATAGCTTTAGGGTAACAAGTGACTTGCTCAGTGACTGATAAAGGACATTCCATGAATCCGTGGGCTCACTGACTGCAGAGTTTAATATCCAACTTTTCAAAAGAAAAGCCATTTTCTTATGGCACAGATTCCTCATGGTATGATTTATCTGGAAATCTAGTGATGGGTAGAACTTCCTGAGACATTTATATAAAGTCCGGGCTTATCCTGTATGTCAGCTAATGAGCTATGAGAATACTTTTGATTGCAGGTTCATTTGTACCTGTTTCGCAGAAAAGTTTCTGTCACTAGGAAATTTAATGTATACAACCTCTCCTCCATTAGTGGCCAAGTTCCGTTCCAATGACCAGGTCGTTAAGCAAAATGCTCGCTAAGTGAAAATCAGCCTATGCGTGACCGTGACTCAGCTTACGACTTTACTTCAACCTTCCATACTTAATCTCTTTTATGAAGTGGACGTTTTCAGCAACATTTTCTGTATTGTACCTCCAAGATCTCTCCCACTCCGGCATGCATTTTTGGCAGGTGTATGAAATTCGGCCGCAAATGCGCGCATTGGTCCGATACGCTGTCAATACGGAAGGCGCGCCAATGCTGCGCAAACTCTTTAGTGACACACCCATATATAAAAGGAATGTTAATTTCAGTAATGATACTGCTTTGCATAGAATAACTTAATTTACAGGAAGCGCTGAAGTTAATTCTTGAAGGGTGACATGCTTATAAAACCACTCAGTGACTTAGACCTGCAGTTGTACTTATACCACCACAGCTCAGGCTAATTAATGCTAATGCTAGCACAGTCAGTCTATGCAAAATGGGAATTCTGAGCGATTAATGATACTCTCATTCAGATGCCGTTTCCATGGCAACAAAAGCTGGAACCTCAGCTGCCAGCTTGGAACTGTATCAGATAATTATTGTCGCAAGGCCTCCAAAGTGTTCGTGACATGCTATGCTGCCCTTCCGATCTGCACAATCACCTCGTTCGCCCGTGTCGTCGCCGTGGCTCTTGCTTAGATTGGCAAACCAGAAGAGAGCTTCCTTTCTTGCATGCACACAGGATATATTACTTTTGTCCTATTCTTTATTTGTACTGCCAGAAAAAATGACAGTGATTAGCATTGCTTCGCATGTCATTAATTCAGCTTGATGTCTGTCAGGGTTGCAGGTAATGAAAGTGGCAATATCAGTATTACGTTGCCTTTAAGACTTTAGGATGGTTCCCTTCAATCTTTACATGTTGTCACTGAGTGCTGTCTGTGTTGCCATGTTTAGTATATTTAACTGGGTTTGGTCATATGAGGTTCAACTGAAATCCCGTATAAATATATGTCAAACATCTTTTCCAACAACTATCTGTAATTTGGTTCAGCTTTAGTTTTCTTCCGTGAATTTTCTAGACTGTCACTGCTACTATATAATGTTCTGCACTGTCAGAACGGCTCGTGGATCGATGGAGGACGTGTCGAAATGGCTTTATTCTGTGTATTAAAACCTTATAGCTGCAGTATTATGTCCATTGTGTTACGGCTGGAATGTCTCCTAATGGTTGGGTTATGGGCAGAAGAGCTTTTTTGAGCGTCTCCTATGAATGTACAGCGCATTTGGTATTTTTATGGAAGCTTGGGGCCCTCATCCTACATGAGAATTTTAGTACAGTGAATTATGAAAATGAATCAGGTAGTTATCTTATTTCAATAATGACCAGCAGGCTAAACATTCATTCCCGCACGTTTACACCTGACCTCGTACGAGGAACACCTGCGGCTGTGTTCAGGTATGCATGAGGCCAACAGACACCCAAACTCCCCACCTTCCAGGGCTGTTCTGTCTCAGGTCTGCAGATACCAGCGGTTTTCGATAAGCAGTGAATTCCAAGGCCAAGAAACCTATGTTTGGATCACGGTCGTAAGTTTTTTTTTTATTCATCATGCATGCGCTTCTCCAGTACAGGGTCACGTTGTGTGTGTTCGTTGTGATCAAGTGGCTACAGTTCGAGACCCGCTTCTCTGTCTGGAGCATATTATCAGGCCCCGTGTCTAGCTAGCGAACAGAACAATTCTGTTGGACTTTGTTTTGTTTTGTTTAGAGGACCCCCACCTCTCATGTTCATTTGGTATGGGGGAACATTCACAGTGCTAATGCTAATCTGTTAGAATTATTTCTGCAATATCTGCAAACACACAAGCATGAAACCCAAAAAGCGAGAAGCTATTTTTAAAGATAATGCCCTCTCCCCCCATTTCTCTTCCCATTTTACTCAGCTCAGTGATGTTAGAAAGGAAACAAAGCTTTGAAATTTCTCAGTATCGGGTCATTTCTTTTTAAACTGGGACTGAAAATGAACACAGGAGTCAGTGTTAAAGATGCAGCAGCATTAAAGGTGCATGACTGTATCAATTCTGTAGGTCTTTGTGATTCAACGGAGGCTGCGTGAGCTGTAACATTCTGTTGATATTACACAACAGAAGCAAAAAATCCCCATGTTTACTTCTGGGTTTGGCATGTCTTGTGTAATCAGTCAAAAATGTTGTGTTTCATCCAAAATCAGAATTACTGAATGTAGAAAAAAAGACAGATACTGTGACAAGATAGATATTCGATACTAACAGGCACACTGACACTTCATAGCTATAAATATCTATAGCTAAAAATATCTATATCTATAAATGTATAGAGAAAGTGAAGGTTTTTTGCAGCTTAGATTGTGAGCTTGGGATTCTTGATGATAAATATTTAAGGTTTTGGCATATAGTTTGTATTTTACCTCACTGGATCTGGAGGCTATTTTCACTTGCAATCCCTGTTTCAGAGATAAGCAGACTGGCAACAGATACGTCACAAGCAGCATTATAAAGCTTCTCTTAGTCTTTCCTGAGTGTTAAATTAAAAGCAAGAGAACTTGCTTTTTTAGAGAGATAGGAAAATAAAAAATGTGCTGGAAAATTGGTAAACATCATTTTGCAAAAGGTGATCTTTTACTGCACCCAGGACAGACATGACTGCGGAGAGATAAGGCCATCAAATCACATAATCGTCATCATTAAGCATTTCTAAGACACTGAGCTTGTTACCTAGCACCCACTGTGTCCTGGTCAATGCCCCCAGCATGGGGCATGTGGGCTAAGAAAAAATAAGTTAATAAAAAGAAACTATAATGTTTTCTGAAGTAAGTTCTTTGTGTCTGCAAATGTCACTGCCATTATATGATTTGTCCTCCTGTTTGTGGAAATGATTGATGTGGAAATTTGATTAGTTTTCCAAAAAACTTTTCTTACCGTATGTCAGTGGAGCTCAGATACTGGAGTAGGTACTGCATCTGTGTGCAAACCTATGCATCCAGATATAACTGAAAGTGTTGTACTTTTTATGGTATGCCATTATAGCCTAAATAAATGACTGTATTCCACTGTTATGGGTTAATATCTTAGATAGAGCTTGATGAAAGTGACCAGTTATTAAGAGGTTGTGGACAAAGCATAATATCACCATAAACAGGGCTGCCAACTTCGGTCAGCTGACTGGAGTGAGATTTTCAATTCGAGACAATTCAGCACTCGCATTTACATGTATGCAAGAGTTTTATTACCTTGTAATTAGTCTGTAGGGTTTGCAAAGTACCCCTATACTTTTGATGTAGCTAATTTTAGGGTTTTAATGGAATAATATAGTTTTGCCGTAAGATTCCTTGTGTGAGAGTCTGACAGCGTGATGAGTGCCATGCCAGACGCGTGAAGGCTGCCAGCCCTGCTCTAACTGCTGCGTGCATTTGGGCTATGGCTGCTCAGCCTTCCATCTGCAGAAGGTCCGTGGTTGATAATAGGGGTTCAAACCCTATTTTGGTGCCTGTGTCTGAGCTCAAACCTTTAGCTGCAGTGTTCACAGCACATAGTGTTTGCATCTCTGCTCCTCAGAGTTCTCCGTCCGTTCAGTGCTTAAGGTCAAATTCTAATACGTGTGATGCTGTCTACGGGACTTTGGGGCACTCGGTCATCAAAAACAAGCAAATATTTCCTTAGCTCTGCATGTTTCTGAAGTAATTTATGCATACTGGATGCATTTTACTTAATTAAAGCTCTTTGATTTTTTGATATAAGCTCCAAATTGAAAATTGGACACTGTAGTCAAGTCTGTCTCCAGACATAATGTTTTTTATTAAAATACCTGTTATTTTAAAAAAGAAACATACACTGAAAAAGTGAGGTGATTCATTGTCGTTGTTGACACACCACAGCATGAAAACGAAATGTGTCCTCTGCATTTAACTTTTTTTTTTAAAAAAAAGAAAAGCATGTTTTACTGTTGTATCAAAGTAAGTGCCATTAATATTGTGAGTGCCAAACAGTATGAGCCAGTCTGAATCCTGTGAAGTCCCTGATTATTTGGCCTGTTTTCTCAAACTACAAATGCAGTGCTGTGTGGCACTGGGAATAGCCTGTGAAGTGAATAAAGCAGTGGGGGTGTCAGCTTGTCCCCACAAGGAGAATGCTGGTGCCAGGGCATTGTGTGTCAGGAGACTGAGATTTAACTCTGATAACCGGCTTTGATTTTGAGCTATTTTAATTATGAGCTTCGGGGTTACATGTGAAGTTTGACGTGTATAATTTGACCTTAGCTTTCTAATCCAGTGCATCTCTAAGCTGGTTCCAAAAAGAAGTACCACATTATTCTGGGTATTATGTGGAAGGGAATTACTGTAGAGACTGGCTTGGATGCGGGGCTCAGGCAGCTTATTTACTGAAGGCATTGCACAAAATACTGATGCATTTTACACTGATAAGTATGCACTGATACACTGATATTACACTGATAAGTATTCAAAAGTTATGTCAGTGATCTTCGTTCCATCGTTTGTTAAAGTATTAGGGTTTACCAGTAGAACAAGAGGTGACAAGATTCTTGTCTTGTCCTCTTTATACTCAGTTACTAGAAAAACTTGCCTTGCCTTGAAGTGTGGGAGTGCAGTGGATTTCTCCAGTTAAAGGATGAAAGCTTTCAACATGAGGATGGGACAATTTTCTCATTTTGTAGTTTATTTTAGCATCTGCTTCATCTCAGGGTACCGGATTGAGACACATAGTGTTAATGGCAAAAAGAAATCCCCTTCCTAAAAGAGAGTCCGGAGTTGCGTCACAGAGAGCCTCCTTTCTCTGGAAACTGGTGCTTCGTTCGACATTTTGACGCACACGTAATGCGTCATCAACGCGTCCGGCCGCTGAGTCAGGTGCTGGCTGCAGGTGCCCTCGGTTACCTTATGACTTATTCAGCGTCGTAATGCCGGCTGTTGCTTAATGTCTCTACCGATGAGTCTGATGCAGATTCAAAACGCATGCTGTGGTATTTTTAAGGCATCCGGCAAAATAAATTAGCATTGCCAGCTTTTGCCTATGTCCCGTCATGCAGGAAACCGAAAATAGCAACAACAAAAAAACAAGTTTCCCTTTGATGATGATTTTTTTCAATTGGAATTTCACAGAGCTTTCCTCCTCATCCAATAAGTAAATCCGTCTTTTGATCAAATAAAGCACACGGAAAACTTGCTGCGTTAAACCAAAAAACGTTTGTGATATCTTTTTAAACCTTCAAGTGAGGAGGCCAGTAGAAATCCGTCTGGGATACCTCATCCCCAGAGGTGGAAAGTTCAGATCCAGAAAGTACGAATCCTGACCAGGGTTTTGTTTCAACCAACCAGCTGAGTACTCTGTGACTGTGACTCAGTATGCTCAACTGGTTGGTTGAAACAAAACCTTGGTCTGGATTTGTACTTTCTCGATCTGAACTTTCAACTTCTGCTCATTCCCTTCAATAAGGCTGGTCCAGTTTCCTTTGAAATGTCAAACTGCAAACTCAGGATCCCTATAGGAAGCAACTGTGCCTCATCAAAGCAACTTTTGAGAAAGGTAAGTTAATGTTCTTGTTAACTTTCACCTCATTCTGAGTAAAAATATCAGTTTTTCTAATGCTTCAGTAGTGGCATATTGACAGGCTTGCTTCCGTCTTTATTTAGAAAAAAATATATATAGAGCGTCGACTTCATCCGTACTGCTTGACAGATTGACGTTTATTAAGCAGTTAATTCATACTGCTGCCAGTCACGATATTTTGTATCTGCACAAAAAACAGTATGTGCCCTGCTTCTTTTGTGTGTGCAGATCCATTTAAGCTTGAGTGTCGTGTTATAGTGTAAAAATGAGCGGGGCTGCAGCGCTGGGGCCCATCTGTGATGACGCTGTCCTGGGAGACCCCTTCGGCCCCGGCCGCGCGAGCGTCTGGCATTTCGGGGCCGTCTCGTGCCAGACTGGTGCATGCGTGCTGCTAGTTGTCCAGGGGTCGATGGGGGGGCTTTCAAAATGTCTCCATTTCAAACGGAAGACGGTCATTTAAACCCGATGCATGTCTGTGGCCCCAGTCACTGCCACCTCGGTGCCCTTTACAAAGCTGTGCCGACTGTATTGAGGCGCCCTCTGCTGAACAATCTGAGAAGCGCACCCTGATTTTGTCTTTCTTTTCCCTCGTTTTATTAACAGCCATGTTGGCCACAAATGACTCTCTGATCCTCCTTAGGGTAATTGTATTCAAACCATTACTGCAAATGATAAACCCTCGAATCAGCCACAGGCCATGTGAAAAATATGAGGTGCAACAGGTAGCTTGTTGCAGGAAGTAATGGGTGTGACGCAGTTGCCGTGGGGGGCAGTTGGGACACCCGGGTCATCAGGGTGGTTCCTGTCGCCATGGAGACCCCAGCCCGCGTGCAGGGGGGGATGGGATCCCTGCAGGGGCGATAACGGAACTTAGGAAATGTTTGTTGTAGAAATGACAAAAAATGAAATTATTTGATTTTACCTGTTACAATTCTAAATATTGATATAAATACACTGATAAATATAATAAACTGGAAATGGCTGCAGACGATGAACAGACTTACAAATATAAGCCATTTCTTCAGTCTATTGCTGCGTTCCTTTTACCTCGGAGGTCGGAGCTGGCAATGACGTCACAGCCGCGTTAACTGCATGGCAGTGCAGCAAGTGGGAAAGGGATTTAACACCGGGGACCTGTTTCAAAGAGCAGCATTTCTTGCTTAGCCGGATAACTTGTCGTATTTAAGGTACCCCATATTAAATTGCCTTTATCTTTGTTCACTTGCATTTAGCCCAGACTATCTTAAATCCGACAAGTTATCCGGCTAAGCGAGAAATCCTGCTTTCTGAAAGAGATCATGATGCGACTGCCCCGAATACATAAGAGTGCACCGGATACAATTTGGTATGAACTCGGGATGCAAAGTTTCTAACATCTTTGCATCGTTGAAATGAGATGTATTAATGTAGAATAGTAAGTTAAATCATTTTGCTTTATTAATCTCTTATTTAGGTCCCATCGGTTGTCTATTGATGTTGTGGGGGCTGCCGCATTATGCCTCCAGACCACAGGAGTCCGTGTCTATTATCGCCAACCTGTTTCTGTTTGTAAGCTGCTCCGCGCAAAGGCAAACTTTCTTTGTGTCTGTTTTTAGGACGATTAAATGTGGCTCCTGGCTCGTCCGACTATTAGGGGAATAAATCCGCATGTTTATATGTTGAAGCATGTTTGGTAATGAGCCGGATGGAAGTTTATTTACTTCTTTTAAAAGATTTTGTGATATGTTTTGCTGTTTTCCCAATGATTGTGTGTGTGTATGTAGGTATGTATAAATAAATCACGGTGCCCGCTATGGTTAAGTTATTTAGCAGCGAGTTCTTTTGGGGCAAATACGTATAACTAAGCCAGTAACTGGTTAAATATCACTTGTTATAATTTTGTTGTATTTGGCCATGTTTTATGGTGCCAACATTTAAAAGTTTAATTTGTGACTTGTAATCTGTTGCGCCGCAAAGCAGCTCGCGTCTATGCGTCTATGAAGGGACAAGAATGACCTTAAGTTTATGGGAAAGTGCGGAAGAGTCTTTAATACGGCCGAAATTAGTTTATTTTTTGCTTTGCTGTTTTTTCTTAAAGTAAAAACGTTTCAGATTTAGGCCAAGTCTCCCGCGATGCATCGAAATAGGGCTGAATCATATCGCAATAGTAGTTGTCTTCGTGTGTATCTTTAATGTATCGGATTGTTGGCGATGCAGTGAGATGTGTATCACATCAGCTCAGAGATGGTGATGCACATCCCTAGTGTTGCTTGTATGACAAGACATAAGTACTAATAAACAGCATATAACTGCATATTCTGTTCTGCTGATAAAGGGCCAGGCGTCTCGGATGCTGGGCTCCGGGTTGTGTCCATTCCAACTTCTCAGGTCAAACGGAAGGCAGCATATATACAGGGTAAAACTGACCTGCTTTTAAACATACAGCTGGAAATCAACCATGACTCGAAGCAGTTTAGAGACTTCAGGGCCGTACCTGACACTGTGTTTTCTCCAGATAATCCAGCTCCCTGTGCATGTACGGAGACATGCTGCGTAGGTAAATTGGTACGTCTAGTTCGTTTTTGATGTATTACTACTTAAGTGAATTTGTGCCTTGCAGTGGACTGGCCTCCCACCCTGGGGACACTTCGATTTACGTCCTGCGCTCCCTGGGGTCGTCACTCTTATCCTGAGTAATTGATTTTATTTAAAACAGAAGGCAGGATGGGTGCAGTTTTAATGGAACTGCAGCTTGAGGAAAATCTGGTCACGTGTCTTGGGCACCGTCAGGACAGCGGCCGCCTTCTTTCCACCCTTTGTGTGACATTTACCCCTTGTACACATCAGCATTAATAGTGAGGAAACCGAGAACAACAGTGATCTGTGTGCGGATTAAATGGAATGACGTTTCATACACAGCACTGTGGGGGTCTATATTTAGTAAAAAACATCTTTTTTCATCAGATCTGAAAATAACTTTTATTACATTTTCTGATGTTTCCTTCTTTTTAAGCTCAAGTTGCCATTTGCAATTTTCCTGGTGCTGTACCAAAGAAACAGTGCTTGCTTCTTCCTCCCACATATAATGCTCTCAAAGTTGGTCTTCATAGTAATGTAAATTAATCTTCTAATTTTACATGTTTATCTTCACACATGGTTAATGAAGAATGGTACTTCACATCTACCTAAATTTGCATGTTTCAATTATGTAGAATTGTACGTGGTCGCCATGTTGCATTCCGTAGAAATATCTGGATGAAGCTGGCAGGAACTATAAAAGATAACTCTTCAGTACAGCAGTGACATCTCCGAACTTGACAACCCTTAGAATGGTTCTGGAGACGAAATGGGGTCCTACCTGGTACTATGCAGAAGTACTTAATAATGTTGTGGGTTTTAGTGTCGTACATTATGTGCTGCAACATTAACTTAAGCAGTAAACTGTATATTTAACCCATAAGAACCCACTGTGACATGGGTGTCACCATGACTTTAAATGTCCTGGAAACTTTCTTACACAACTTTATTCTTGACTTTACCTGATTAGGCCCCAAAATGACATGTTCGTTCAAACAAATTAACTTCAAACGAATTTAAAAAAGAAATTAGAAATGTGTTCTGTGTGGTCCATTTGGTCTGTTTTATATTCCCCGTAATTTTCCTTTAAGGGGAAATGGGTCCGGATTCTTATGGGTTAATATTTACTAAGTATGGTCGTATTCAGTGTAAATATACTCTGCGTTGTGCAATCTCACCGCTATGTTTTGAATTTGCATTGTGATTTTACTTAATTTTTTTTAGCGTCTGAATATTCAGTCTGTGGAGAGGCTACAGTTGGGTCAGTAGATGGCAGAGCTGAGCAAGGTTCGGTTTGCATCTTGGTGCAATGTGAAGCCACATAAATAAGACCTCCTCAAGATACAGAAGGTGTTACAGATGCGGAATGAACGATTTGTTGACAGCAGAACAATTGGAAGTCGTGATTTTTGTAATTCATCCATATTTCTCTTGTAACTGTTCATCGAGTACGTGATCTAGGTGCGCATGGAACTTGTCCTGGGGGGCACAGGGCACAGAGCGGGGCACACCCTGGATGGGACGCCTGCACATTGCTTGGGCAATTTAATGGCACCTAGTGCCACCCTCTGAGCTGCCATGCTGACCTGGTCTGCAGTGCTGTGCGTTCAGGACATGCTCCATACTACTGAGAGTATTATGACCTGTATGCTCTGCATTAGGCGTAAACAGCAAGTCTGAATATACCTTCCCGAAAGCTGACCATTTCTCTTATGATTTGGTGTCATTCTTGACACAAAAAGCCTTTTCTGTATGCTCAGAGAATCTTTGTGTTGTTTAGTCTGAAACGGGGAACTTGTGAATTCACTCAGCGCCCACATCCTCCGTGAAAGTATTTGGGGTGTTGAACTGGGCATCTTTGTGTGCCAGCAGTGGCTTGGCTGGGTCTCCCCACGTGGTTCTAAAGACTTGGATTCTTTGGCCTGAACAAGCAGGCAGCTCTAGGGTTTTTGGTTTTGTGTCGGCGATGCTTGAATCTTGCTCTGTTAGAGCGTTCCCACACAGCGCCCTGGAACGACGCATCAGCTAACTGCAGCCAGCGCTGTGTCAAATCCACACAACGTCTGTGGTGTCACATTTTGTTGTAGACTTATATGATGCACAAGATGCCTTCACTTGCCAAAGCAGTGTTTAGACATACTTTCTTGATTCAGTTCTTGTTTTGCTAGAGGAGGATATGTGGGAGGGATGAGTGTAGCATCATTTCGTCAGTACGATGCCAGGGCAAAGTGATACGGCCGCAAAATCTGGGTCGAAAACGTTTGTACTTTTTATAACTTGATTCGTCTTCCTTTTATATCAGTTGATAAAAGTATGTTAATTAACATAATCCTCTCAGCTACGACTTGTTTAGTTTCTAATGCTTCTCTAGTAATTGTAGTGCTTTCAGATGTTCTTGTAAGTTGAAAACGTTAGAGTGGATCTATCAGGTCTTCATTCTCAGTATCAGTCTCAGAAATGAAACTGGAATTCAGTGGTGCTGTTTGATGGTGGCGGTAAGAGGAAGCCCTTCAACTTCAATTAGCTAATGGAACAGTGATGCAGCGAAAATACAGATGGAGGAATAATTAATACAGATCTCCCCGTTTCGCTTCTGACTGTTTGAAATGTATAAAATATACATGAAATAGCTGCCCTAAGCAATAAAGGTCGCTAGTGAGTGTGTTTTACGCCCACAGTATTACACAGCACCTCCTCCTGGGCTTCTGAGGAAAACGTCATCCTTTCGAAACGTCACCGCCTACTGCATCCACCTCGGCTTTTCAGATGAGATATCGACGAAGACCTCTTTCCAGTTTCGTGAGCCCCCCCCCCCAGAGCCGCCGCCCACCTGGCACACCGCCTCGACCGCCGCGGAAGGTTCTCATGAGGAGGCCAGCTGGAGGGACGTCTGTGCCTGCAAGTGTAGGTGGCTGCAGCGATCTCACTCTGTCAGTCCCACGGAGAGCTCGGAGGCCCCCGGTGAACGGCAGTGGCTTCTTATCACGAATCGGGCTCAGCGTTAATAATCACTGAATATCCGTGTCAGTTCATTGTCAGCGTTTTCTGATCTAATTGCACAGAATTTATTTGCGCAGAATTTATTATTCGTATCTTGAAATATATATTTTTTTATTAGCATAATATTCTGTGTTCCCGATATCTTATTTGTATACAGTGTACTTCTGCAATATATTTTTTCCCAACCTATTTAATGAGAGAGATCATAAAGGTTTCTAAGAAAGTTCTGGACTGTTTGGCTTGGTAGGTGTTTTGGGCAGATTGTTGGTGAATTGCATTTGAAATCCAGCTTTGAAGGGATTTGTGTTTAGCTGGGATTAGCATATCAAGACAAAAAACATCCTTTAGATGGTCTGACCATTGAGGCTTTTTGTTCCCAGCAAAACCTGTCTTTCTGAACCTCAGCTATAGCACTTCTGTCTCACAGGGCGATGCTGCTCTGAGCTGCGTGCGCTGTGTTCGTTCGCCTGGGGGGAATTGGTGGGCTGTGTCGCTGATCCTGCCAAGAATGGAATATAGGCCCACTCAAAACTGAGGCGTAACTGTTCGAGAGGCAGGGTCAGCCTCCCCTGTAGGCACCGTGTTTGGATCAGTTTCAAGAACATGACTTGCCTTTGCAGAAGGGCTGTCAGTGCCCGTAGTATTTAAAAGAAACTTTCTGAGAAATGCGATTTTGTAACTTTCTTTGATTCGTGTGTATTTGTTCAGAATATGATTGGCTGACAACTATTCAGGCAATGTGAGAGACATTCTCTAGTCGTATAAGGTTGAACTTAATGGGTCAAAGGGCTTTAGGCTACTGTATCAGACTGGTTTAGAGGTCCTGCCTCGGTATAGAGCGAGTCTGCCATACACACAATCGTGCAAAGAGAGGTTGCTAAGGATTCTGCCCTGAGTTAGTATTTGGTTTCTTAACTTGTGCTGTCCAGCTTCGCTGACTCTTACCCAGGAGGTGCCTGATTGTCCTCTGAGAGCCTCAATCTTGATCAATAAATGCATTAATCAGCTGCTCATAAGAACAGGACAGGCAGCTTGGTGTCCTAGATGTGGCCACCCTGTCTGGACACATAGTATTACTCGCTGACTCACACGTTGGACTGACGTGCAGGGGCATCAGAGGGACATGGATGAAGGGTTTTCTGACAGATTCAGGTGGCCCAGCACTTAACAGGGGTCCTTGAATATGTAAAATTATATGTAAAATTGGACAAGGGGGCCCAAAGTGATAATTTGTCTGGGGGCCCATAATTTCTAGGTACACCCCACCTGACATGGATCCATGAAATAAAATGCCACTTTCTAAATGAATGATGGTGGGAAGAGGATTACTCAGCTATCCAGTCACTGCTGGTGTTAATACCTCAGGGCACCCTCCCCGGTGGAAACGTACAAGGCCTCATTAACAGGTCCCTAAGTCCATCTGCCACGGGCTGACTGTGGAGCTGTTTGAAATGACTTGGCACCGATCGTGTTCAAGCAGCTGTGTTTGATTTTGGCAGTGTTCCCTGACACGGAGGTGCAGAGCAGGAGCCTAACAGGCATCAGAGAGACGCCTCAACTCCCATCTTAACCAGGTTGAACTCAGTGAATTATATGGGTAGCAGGACTGATTTTCTTGCAAAGGAGCCTGATTTAAGGCAGAGTGAGTCCTCTAACAGGGTAGTAGAGTGTTCCCCTTTTGCTTCAATTTTCGGCCACCTCTTTCTTCGTGTGTGTGTCGACGTATCAGTATAGCCGTTACGTTCTACGGGGCTTGAAAAATCTTTTTCCACAGACAGCTTCCTGATAGGACCAGGTCAAAAATAAGCCTGAGGAATTGAAAGCAGACGGATCTGAGATGGCGGCCAGCCTGAAATGTCACAGGCAGAGCAGGAGAGCAGGTCAGAGTGCCCGGCGTCAGGCGCTGAGGGCCCCGCCAGTCACACACGGCTCCATGGAAACCTTCAGCGTGCCCTAATTCTCAGGTTTCACTTTCGATTCATTCCTACATTGTACTTCGGTCCCTCGCTGCTGTTCAGCTGAGCCGTTAACCCTCACACATTCTACAACAGTCTGTTTAATGATTCACTTAAATCTGTTTATAATATTAAACCATATAATAATTTTTATAGATACCTACTTCACTAGGTAAAATAATTTTGGTTTTAATACTAATTTAAGTGAAAATTATTTGTGGGTAACAAACAAATGACGATTAGTTCGCAAATGTAATTTTATTTTAATTCAGTGTGAAATGTAATTTTGTTTCAGAGTTCATTACCAATCTGTCAAAGCGAGGCCTACTAGAGTGTCTAGGGACCAGGACTGGGAATCCATGTCAGGTTAGTATAGTGTTGACCTGGATAATGTAGCTACATCATGGTTCCAGCTCGGATCACGCGGAGCCTGCCTGCCCCCCTGTTTGCATGTGGTTCCTCCATCCATGTACATTCTGTCCTGAAATCAGCTGCACCTTCCGCATTTATACCTGGCCTATACGCAATTTTACTTTATAAACTGGGCTATTTTAGACTTCCCCTGCCGGCCCCTGGAAGATGGGCTCCCCCTCTGAGTCTGGTTCCTCCCAAGGTTTCTTCCTCCTAGGGAGTTTTTCCTTGACACTGTCGCCTCTGGCTCGCTCACAGGGGACTTTGGGCAGGGATAGTGTAAAGCGCTTTGAGACAATGTAATGTTGTGAAAATGCGCTATATGGGAAAAAAAAAAATTGAATTGAAGTGAAATGAATTCTGTGTGAATGTGTGAAAGGGTATCCTTGGCTTAAGCATTTCAATAAACAGGATAAAAAAAATAAAACTGCCTGAAACCGTTTATACAGATGTATATAGTTTGCATGATAATCCTCCATTTTTGCTGGTGCTTGTTAACACATTCGGATTTTGAGACGGCGGCCCGCAGACTGAAGTTGACCTTTTCTCCTGGTACTCCCCTGAGGAAGTCCATGTTACTCTGGTTATGACCAGCATCCAACGAGCCCCCCCAGCCCCCCTTAACGCCTTCCATCTTAGCCGCATTGTAAATGTACGTGACGTCGCAGGCAGCCCACATACACACTCGGGGTCCTTTTTTAGAGACCTTGCATTGCGCAACAGTGAATTTTGCATGACCTTTCCGGGGGAACAACAGGCGTATTTAGTAGCCCGTGCAGCCGTCGCCCATAAACGGATGCCTTCCAGCTTTGCCCCAGCACATAGTGCTGCGCTGCTGCTTGCACGGCATGCTGAAGCTGGGAGCGGGCATGCAGCGATGGCGGGGTGCGGCCGAGCCTGCCTCCGGGCTGTCCCGTGGCCTGCGGGCCCTGCTGTTCGGGCTGAGTGTCCTGACCACTCTCAACTCCACGGGTCTGCTTCTGCTGCTGCTCCAGCATGCCCAGCTGTCTGAGCGCCTGGCACAGACGGACACCCGCCTGCGGGACCTCATGGGGGGGTCGGAGGCACCGCTGCCCGCCCAAGTGACCCCCGACCCAGAGCGGCTCGTCGAGCGCTATCAGTACTCCCGGGACAAGAGGAGTCAGGATGACGGGCCTCTGGCGGACGGGCCCCAGAGGGACGAGCAACAGGACATGATGATGATGATGACCTACTCCATGGTGCCGGTGAGAGACAATCTCTAAATAAGGAAATGTTCACTTTGGCTGCTTTAATACTTTACACCGAGAATATAATATAAATTTACATTAAATACATATAGGCTTCAGGCCCCTCTGTAACCCTGACCAAGGAGTTAAAGATGGTTGGTATGTATGTTTAAAAGAATGAATGCTTTTTGTACCTTAATAAGATGAAAACACATATAATGTTAAGTTTGAGTTGCACAGTCAACCTGCATCTCGTGGTTTTTAGGGCGGTTTTGAACAGTCGTGGTCCTGTCCTGTCCTGTACTGTACTGTATTGTACAGTGCATGTACAGTGATTTTTTGTAATATTTCCCTAAACAATTCTTTATAACATTTACCGTACTGTCTTTACATAGAATATACATTGTATAGGTACAGCTCTGTAATCTAGGCCTGATTTAAATTATGCGACAGGCTGGGAACAGGTGTATATGCAAAGTAAATAGGCACATTTATATAAAGGTCTTGAACGTGTGCGGTTTTGGAGTATCGAGGTCGGTTGTGGAACCATTTGACAGCGTAAGATGTGGGAGCACAGTATTATCTAATTTCAACGGTTCTTTGGTAAGAGTTTACGAATGAAATATGTCCAAACATTTGTATTTTTTGTTCATAGGCTAGTGTTAGTGATATTTATAATTCATGCATTTTTTTTATTGCATAAATATCATCAGTATTAAATGTCATTCAATATATCAGGCATTAACAGTCTAAGAGAATGAAGCATTAAGAGTTAGATGAGCTTTGGATGTCAGTGTCTGTAATAGATAACTGATAGAATATGTGGTCTTATCTCAGGATCTGAAGGCAAGAGTTTTGAGAAGCTGTAAACATTAACAAAAAGCTGCTCTGCTTATCACAAGAGACCATAAAGTAAACAGAAGAGGAGGGCCTGTGTTGGAAATATTTTGCCATCAGGCACCTATGGACTCAGTCCTGTATTTTAATTAAATGCCACATTTTAATACAGTCAGTCCTGCTATGACATGACTAATGCGTTCCTGAAAAACTTTGTTCACTAAAATCGCGTACTAAAATGCACATAAAATGGGAAAAATGGGGTTAGGGCACTGCGACTGCAAAACTTAGTAATCTATGCCAAACAAAATGAATTACATAATTAAAAAAAGTGATACCAGTGGCCAGTAATGTAATTATATGCAGAAATAATAATACATTAATAAATTATATCATAAGCATCTCCTATGGGTTTTATGTCTCGTATTAAGTCTCATGAGAACTGCCTAGTAACTGCTTCAACTTCATGGAACTTGCCGAGCTCGCTAACCTGTCGATTGCGGGGACAGGGGTGTACTGATGGCCAGTCCGATGCTTCAATTTGCTGTATTTTCTGACCCCACTAGATGGTGCTCTTGGTTTGCTTTGGGGTATGCTTTGTTCCCTTTTTTGAACAGAGAGCACCATCTAGTGGGGTCAGAAAATACAGCAAATGGTTCATGAAGCATTGTTTTGGCCATGATTAGTAGTCAGGAGTAGTGAACCACAGCCACTGTGCGGCCTGGCACAAATATGACGGATTACGGTATGCGGAGGGATACGGAGCCCCATCAGGGTCAAAACCCTTTGAATCAACACGTCAAATATTTTTTTGTCTTCAAATGTTAAAAATGAGTGTTAACACATTCATTTTCAACATCTTACCATGTACAAATTTGGGTGCGTCCACTTCCTCAGTGTCTGAGGGGAAACCGTACATATAATGATTACAAGAAAGAAAATGATTCTCCACCCGTATGCAAAACAAATATATTGAAACAAATATTTCACATATACGTCTACAATATGTTTTGCATATATTTAAATATAAAAAATTGGCCACTTTACATATATTTTTAGAGCATGTGTGAATGAAGTCTCTGGAGGTAATTTTTTTGCTTTCCTCAACCACCAGTGTTCAAAATTACCCACACTAATGGACTGTTCCAACTACTACATCATCCCATTAGTGCGTAAGACACATGTTAAATGCGTGCCCAAACATAGTGCCAGATAACAAAAATGTGGAGCCTACATGACTGTAACACAGGCTTACGTACAGCCCAATGCAGCCCCTGTGTCAGAAAGGGGTGGGAATGTGAGGCCAGCTAATAGCATGGAAGCTGTAATGGTCCAAACATTTTAATGTCGAGACATACGAATTTGACATGTTGATTCAGACGGTTCTGACTCTGATGGCATGAAAAGCCAAAAGGGTTAGAACGTGTTTTAACTTTATTCTCGTTAAAACGCTCAAAAATTATATGATAGCTTCTGTTTTGTATTCATTTTGTATTTATTAACGCACCTTTGGGGTTGTCATAAACGTAATTTCTTTGTGTTACACAATGACGATAATGTGTGTGAATTTTGAATCCGCGTTTCATTCGACCTGGGTAGTATATCGGTTACGCTAGGACAGACTCGACACGTGATATCACGCTTGTAACTGACTCGTTTTTTTTCTCCCACTGAAATATATATATTTTTAGCTGGTGTCTATCATTTTATGTGCATCATTTTGAGAATCTATATATTTTGAGTTACTGGGAGATAAGGGTGGTCAGGTGAACCTTGGACAGGACTGAAACAATTCTTACCGTTTTTTGTAGGTCAGGGTCTTGGTGGAGCTCTGTAACAGCACAAAAGGAATCTGCTTAACAGGTACATCGCATTTTACAACTCCCAGCAGGATAATAGTCTGGGACATTTACTTTCCAGCTGCCTGTGATCTAAGAAAGTAAACCAATGCATGGGTCATCACACTCTCTGTAAAGAGACTACGTTCATGTTGGTGATATTGGGGTATGATGTGATGCTTGTTGTAGTCTTAAAACAAATTTCTGTTTTCTGTTACAGGACCCCCAGGCCCTCCTGGTAAGACGTAAAAAGGAAAAAGGCATTATCATTTAGAGTTCTTCTTAAGATTCACGGCGCAACACCTGGTCCTGTGCAAAGCAGTATGAAATTGTGCTGAATGTACTCAATGGTTCATCTGCACAAAAGAGCACGTGGGCTTGTGTGTGGGCACTTAAGGCTTCCCTGGGATCACAGGACACAATGGGACGGACGGATTACCGGGGCCCAAGGGAGACCCAGGAATGGAGGGCAGGCGAGGAAAACGAGGTGAGAAGCTTCCAAACATAGCTAGCCTTTGTTTGTTAGTGATTTTTATGAGGAGGGCCTGTATAAATTGATCAGATTACTAGTCATTCTGAAAAATATCTAAAGCTAAGCTGCTAAGTGTAAACTACTACCGTGGTACAAACCGAACAGCTCTACACTGCATGAGTGTTAAATGTAAGAAGATAGTGTTACACTTGGCAATCCAAATTAGAAAGTGTTCACTTTAATGTTGCACAGAGGCTTCTAAAGGCAAATGTTATTCTGGTTTAAATGTAGGCTGAAAGTGATGAATGCGGTTTGTTCCTTTATGTGACAAAAACACAGGTAGGGGTGTTTAATATTTTACTTTAGGGTTTTTTTAAGTTTATTAAGTATGATGTCCGTCTATTAATATAGATTTTTGGTATTGCTAAATTGTTTGTAGAATGTGTATTACATAGTGCCAAGCTTATTGCATCTCTTACCCTTCTTGAGATACAATTGCTGTCTAGATTAATATGCATTTGTAAAACACCTCTCCTGAGTAATCATGAAGAACTGAAGCAAGGCTGTGAGGCAGGCTTGGAAAGTTATTTGCTGGTGGTTTCTTTCTGCAAGAAACTTGGTAAGAAATGTGAGAGTATTCTCCCACGAGGCATCCACTGTGCATGCGTGTGATATTACAGAGAGGCCTGCTCCTGAATGTGGTCACTAAGACACGAAAAGCCTGAGAATCTTATTTTCCAAAGTCCGGGGAATATTCACAAAAACGAATGTTCTTCGGAAACTCGGCTCAGATGAGCAAAAGGCGTCGATTTGGGAATGGGGAGACGGATAGCATAGTGTTTATGGACATGGTGTGGTAGCTTTAATCTAACTGGTGACATCACTGGCTTTTAAAGAAGTCCTGTGTAAAGCTCATAATATAA
>JAAGVU020000008.1:7662603-7750853 GCA_011763525.2 Mormyrus iriodes | reverse complement strand
ATTTAGTAACTTACAGCGCTGAGTGAGTGTGAGTGTGAGTGTGTGTGAGTGTGAGTGTGTGTGAGTGTGAGTGTGTGTGAGTGTGTGTGAGTGTGAGAGTGTGAGAGTGTGAGAGTGTGTGGTCGTCACTGAATCCAGTCTCTGAGTTGTTCTGTAGTACCTGTGAAATCCAGGCCTGTTAGTGGAAGGAAGCTCTTGATGTTATGCAGAGCCAGCTTGACCATAACCAACCGGATGAGGGCCCAACTACAGAGGAAAGCAAATCAATCACTTTGCTGCCTCTACACATGATTCATGGACATCATAAGGGTGTTTCCCACCCACTAGCACACAATGGACAGAGACGGGGCACGAGAAGAAAGGAGACATGGCAGACCTGTATGAATTGGGATCGCAGTGTTCTGTCATCTGTGTGTCGGACAGGAAGGCATCATCATCCTCGTCGTCGCTGGCCACGCTCTCGTCAGAATCGTACAGCGCGCCGCTGTCGGACAGGGGCAGGAAGGGCTGTGTTGGGGGGGATGAGGCAGAGGGTTTAGTGTTGCTGAAAATAAGGAGAACTAATGCCACGGTGGACGTAGACAGGAAGGGCAGGGCAGGGCAGGGGGACGGCCTCGGACCTTAGCCACAAAATAGTCCCACATGCTGAGCTCCGGGGGGATGAACTTCTCCCGGTAGGTGGGCCGCTCAGCCGGCACTGGAGGTGGCGTGGCAGGCGTCTCCTTCACAGGCCGACCCGGGACCAGCATCCGCATGTTAAACCTGCGCCGCTGTTTGTCCACGTCCTCTGCTGGGGGCGGGGGCACTGTGGACCCCATACAGGAACATCACAGAGCGAAGGATACTAACAGCATAACTCAAGAAGCAGTGATAGCAAAATACAGATTTAGAAATGGTGAGCAGAACATTGTTGAGCTGAGTGATCAAGAGAAGAACCATTATAGCAGGTAAACCACACAAAACCAAGAGCAAGAGGTCATTTCGGGCAGAGAGCGAGCATGCGGGGAGACGGCTCTCTGGGGAAAACCTGTTAAATCAGACAAGCTCTATAATATGCACTTCAGGCTTATGACATGAGCCACAACACCTCAGGAAGCAGTTGTGCTCCACCTCCCATGACACAAGAGGGCAACCAATCAAGGACATGGGCCAGATTACAGGATTTAGGTGTGATCCGTCCTCGGCCCTCATCGATGGAGCTGTGTGTGCTGGAGAGGTGAACTCTCCGTTTCGAGGACAACAGCGAAAGCCGCAGCGGCTAATCTGATATTTTCTGTCACACACAGAGGACAAAATTCAGTGCTGAATGATATTCAAAGCATCACATATAGGGCTGACAGGAGCACTCCTTTAGGGACAGAAACAGATTATATATTCACTTCTACATCAGGAAGGAACAACTAGTTTGCAATGCTGACCGTTTAAAAAGGTTTTGAGAACAAAGACCTTTCGCCACGATCAAAACGGCAAGAGGAACTGGAAGGAGGAAGCACTTGCATCCCGAGTAAGTGATTCATGATCAGCAATTCCCCTGCTGAGAAGCGTGACGGCCATGATGTGCAAGAACGGAAAAAAAGCATGCTACCCCGACAGCCACCTGGCAGCACTCAGAAAGGAGCCACAAATTTCATTGGGATTTTTCTCCTCTTCCCGATTCATCCCCCCATTGGCCGGGCAGACAAGACACACAGAGCAACGCACACGCAAAACGGGCGTCCACAAACCTTTACAGTTATCCGGGGTCACGATGTCAGGAACCGCTGTGACTGACACAGACAAACAGAGTGACAGCTCAGCCAATGAGAGCACAGGTAGGACAGAAACAAATGGAACGGGAAGGGCGCCAGTAAATCCAACACTAAGCAGAGCGGACGGAAATCGCCAGAGCGGCTTAAAATGCTACGCCCCTTAAATCCTCCTTAACACGGATGACATGCCATCCGATTCAGCACACAGAGCGAAGCGTGAACCTGCAACGGGACAGGATGTGCTAATAATAAAATTGACACATATGATGTCCTCACGAGAGCCCAGGCTGCATCCAATGGGATCTTACTGGTCTAATGGTAGAGCTCTGCCCCCAGCATAGGGACGTCATGCGCACAAGCGAGTGTCTAAGAGCCCCCACGATGGTGTCGTTGCCACTGTCCATGCTGAAGGACCGCGCGATAGCATTACAGGAGGAGACTCGTGTCACCCCCTTGGCTCTCACGAGCCTCCCATCCCCCGCGCTTTGAAAAGGGCCCTTTGTGATTGTAGGACACAGAGGAAGGGATCAGGACAAGCAGAAAGAAGGACAGAGAAGTCAGCTTAGAACTGCACTGTTGGTTATATAGAATCCCAGAGCACAGATAGGCAATGGTACAATCTTCCTTCCTTCCGTCCGTCCTTCCTTCCGTCCGTCCGTCCGTCCGTCCTTCCTTCCGTCCGTCCGTCCTTCCTTCCGTCCGTCCGTCCGTCCGTCCTTCCGTCCTTCCGCCCTCCCTCCCTCCCTCCAATATGCAATTATTATTGCTTTCGGTGTTATTTTGTGTTTATTGTAATTCATTATGTGTTCAGTCACTGTAGGTACTCCTTCACGCCACCGAAATAATCATGGCTAGTGTTAACACTGTATGTGGTCAGGACAAACTGGAACACAGCACAGCTCATCTCGAAGGGATGGGAGACATCACTCAGGCTACCTACAGGAGGGGTTCTCATCTAATCTACCCATCATGTTCTACTCTACAGTCACGTCAGAGACGGCTGGCGCTAGGAGATGGGGGCGAGGGGAGCGGGTACCTGATTCAGGCTCTGCGTGATCTTCTTTGACCTCAGACTCCAAATTAATATTAGTGGCTGAGATGTTGACGCATGAGAATGATAAACAAACAGAAACAAAAATGACAAAGAAAAACGAGAGACGCACAGCCACACCAACAGCGGGCACATGGACACACACACAAACACATGCATCGACCCCCCCCCCCCCACTCCAAAAATAAGAAATGTCTCTCTAAATATCTTCTTGCAAAGAATAATAAAATCTCAGACAGAAAAATGGGGAAGTCAAAGGAGCCACGGCAACTGCACTGCAACTTCGCCTGCCAGTTACTCACAGCTGGCCTGGGGTGTGACTTCCTCTGCGATGTCAGGGACATCGAGAGGCAAGGCGTGCGAGGCATTCTCGGGCTCGTGAGGGCCCGGAACAGTCTGTACTCCTTCCCTACCAGCTCCCTTACACACAGCTGTCAGGGGCAGACCGCGCAAAAATATCAGTAAAGTATCACGAAGCAGTTGGCGGCAGCGGACCTTCCCGCCTTCACATTGACAAGGCACACGGCAGGAGGCGGGGTACTCGCAGTACCTGGAGCGGGCTCAGGGGGCCTCTTGGGCTTGACGATGAGCTTGGCTCCGCCCCCGAAGATGGCAGCCCACATGCGGTTGTTGAGCGGGTGTGCGGCCAGGCGGAAGAGCTCGTTGGCTGAGTGCATTCCCAGGCCATGGATGAGCAGGCTCAGGTAGACAGCCACCACTGCCTCGCACAGCATCACGTTCAGCCGCGGCTGGTCCTCGCCCTGCGCTGATGTCAGCAGGTTGATGAGGGAGGACACACCTGTGTGGGATGGGATGGAGGGTGGGGGGGGGGGCAGCACCCATTATAGCCCTTAGAGACAAAAAAAAAAAAAAACTCCCTTTCCAGATCAGATTACCCTTCAACACAAGGGGGTGCCTGAGATCAATCAATCAGTCATCCATCCATATTTATATATCCCTGTTTTGACCACATGGTTTTAAAACGTCCTTTCAGACATTTCAAAGAAAGGAATTAAAATATGCATGCAAGAAATAATTAGATTCTATAAAAAAATTGTGCTATTAATAAAATAATAATACCGCCTCAAATGTGGGACTTTAACCACTCATGTTCTTGACAGGGGACTCCAGCCCCCACCTCCCCAGGAACACTAGGACTAGCATGCCAAGCCTACAGGACCTATGGCAGGGCCAGTCCCATTGTTTACCCCCCGGCTGTCCCTCATCAGAAGCGGTCTGGACAGTGAGTAGTGGCAGGTCACCACGCACCCGGCCATTGGGCGGGGGGAGAGTTGGGCGTGGCGTGTTCCTCAATGCTCTCGGTGCGAAGCCGGCGTCTGTCGCTCAGCAGCAGGCCCTGGTACACCATCCCTGTGAACTGGTTGGCCTCTGTCTGGCTACTGCAGACACAGACAGACAGACAGACACACACAGACACACACACAATTAGCTAAGCGTAAGGTCATTCCGTGTTGCAATTCCTGAGGGAATAGCAGAAAATCTGGCAAAACAACTTCAAGTTCAATAAAAGCCAGTCAGTACTCTCAACTTTGGTCTGCAGGAAGCAAGAGTTTCCATGTACGCATGAGAACAAAACACGAGTGCAGGAATTTCACAATCCTTAGAAGCTGCGAACTATTTTTAGCTGGACTTCTCAGCACAATGCGGTCATGTAGCAACCTGAGCAGGGCCTGACTCTCCATCAGCCTTTGTGACATCAAACCTGGTGTCATTTCAGGTGTAGCTCCAGTATCTGCCGCTGGCTGATTGGGTAGGTACCTGTAACTGTGGCTGTCACACAGGGCCTGATAGACGCAGGCAGACAGGGAGGCCGCCAGGGTGTGCAGCGCGTTAACCTGCAACGGTTAGCACCAGTTAGCAAGACGGGCAAACATGCTCCATCCCGAGTCTCTCCCGAGTCCCATGCCATGCATCTGCCGTGATGGATGGAAGGGCTGGCACAACCCTCCCCCGCCAAAGAAAGGGGAGGCTAACCCGGTCATCGGAGATGTCGGGGTGTGGAGGCACGTCCATCTGCGCTGCGGTGTACAGGATGTCGTGGATGTGGTTGCAGAGGTGCAGCACGGGGTTGGCAATGACCGTCTTGGTGGGGGCGATGCTGGCCGAGAGCAGGGGCAGCGTGGTGGGCAATGGCAGGGGCGATTGCAACTGCTTCACCGTGGTCTCCTAAGCAGGGCAAAGCCAAACAGCAGTGTGAACGCCGAGCAGCACAAGCTCGCAAGTGACAAGCGCCACAGCATCAAAAGGAGTCAAACAAAAATTCATCACGATTAATCACCCCGTTTCAGGCAGTGACAAGGTCCTCTCAGTGTTTTTTGGGTGATAAAACCAAAGAGATACATAATTTAAAAGAGCCTCGCTAAGCAAAACGGCTAAATCAGGTTATCTAAGGTTAGAACATGTCAAGCTTGAGTAGAACAGTGAGCCATCAAGCTCATCGCAAACAGCTAAACTGAAGGTTTTGACTTAGGGTGGTGCTGACCTGCTGGGACTCCTGCAGTAGGAACAAAAGCTCCATCCTGACAGAGGTGACTCCTCCGCCCTTGGCCCCGTGCAGGCTGCAGTAGCTCAGGAAGATACGCAGCAGCGCTTGGTTCTTCCGTAGCCAAGCTTTGCGTCTTTCTGCATGCTGCTGTTTAGCCTGCAGCCGGCGCCGCTCCAGCTGGTGGCGCTCATAGGCACCCGCGTCCGTCCGCTCCGCTGCCTCGTCGGGCTCCACCCCCTCGGCCTCCCGCAGCTTCTCGAGCTCACTGGAGGCCTCCACTTTATAGTTGCAGATGCGGTGCATGGCACCAATCTCCTTCTCCAGCCAACTGTAGAGTTGGAAGCGTAGTTTGCCACCGTCCACCTCGTAGCCCGTGGCCAGAGTCCGCAGCTCTGTCATCAGGATCTTCAGGCACGCCCGGAACTTCAGCTGCTCCGCGATCACGTCCACCTCGGACTCCCCGGCCGAGTCCTCCCTCTGGAGGCTGGGGGGCCTTGCCGGCAGGGTCGCCTTGGGCTCGTCGACGCTCTTCTCGGCCTTTGGCTTCATCATTAGGCCATCTTCATCCTCATCTTCATCGTTCTTGTCTTCCCCCCAATCCAACTGTAGACCCTCATCCTCGATCGCAGCCGATGGCTGGCTCCAGTCCAGGCTAGCGGAGGTATCGAGACCGCTCCCCCAGCCCGGGGCTGCTGAAGCAGGGGTGGACCAGTCCAACTCGCTGGCTTTTCCGCCATTCTCCTTGGTCTGAGCAGAGCTCACGTTCACCATGGATGCTCCTTTACTGAGGGAGGATCCCGTCTTCTTAGTCACTTTAGGGATTTTCGAGAGTACTTCGAGGGCCAGTACAGGGCAACCCACTTTGAAATGGGCGTTGGCTGTGGTGAAGAAAAGCTTCCGCTCAATGAGGTTGATTTCATCCACGGCGCTCTTCTCAGAGGTCAAGCCCACAGTAGCCACGGTGCCTTCGGGGGAGGCGAAATGGCGCCGAATCAACAAGGGATGCGTGCGAAGGTAGTTATAGAAGCTGAAGACCACAGGGTTGCAGGACTTCACCAACACGTCTGAGAAGAGGGAGAGCAGAGGAGGTGTGAATTCTGAGTGTTGCGTAGAAATAAGAGCCAAAAAAAAATCATGGAGCAATAAGAAATGGTGCAAATGTAACATGATCAGTGAGGCACAGTGTCTCATGGCAGAATCCTGCCCCCACTACGTGCTTGAATTTGAGCTTGGATGAAAGTTTTTCTAGGTTTGTGCCCTGCGATGGAGTGGAACCCTGGTCAGTGTGTCCCCTGCCCTGTTCCCAGTGCTTTTTGGGATTGGCTCCAGGCTCATTGGTCCCCTGTACTAGATAAGTGGTAGGAGGGTGGAAGGATGCGATACTAATTTGGTTCTCCTACATTGCATGGTGCCAAGGTGCTGCTTACCCTGGCTTTCCTCGCCCTCCTTTGGTACCTGCTCCAGCAGCGTGTCCAGAGCTCTGGTGTAGTCCTTCATGATCCAGAACGCGATGCTTCGCAGAAACGGGTCGGGGTGTAGTTTGGTGGAGGAGAACCCAGAACCATCTCTCTGGCAGCCAAGGACCCTCTCGTACAAAATGCCCTTGCAGGTTGAGGAGCTCTCAAAGTCGGACTCGTATAGCCGGGCTACGACCATGGCCAGCTGGATGTCCTCCATCTTCTCCAGGCAGACCTAGGAGAGGCCACGTTTTGGGGCTTTCAGAGGAGCTTGGGAAGGCGTGTCAGGGTGCAGGACACTGCCACCCACGCTCCTCCTTCTCTTTAACATTGGACCTGCTCAGGACGAAAAACGCCCTTTTGCCGTAAACTTTACAAGAGGAGCATGAGACAAGGCCGACACTTAATGGCTATCACACGGCAGAGCAGAAGACCATGTGACGTGCTGACTGATACAAAAATTCACAATCATTTGAACTGACACAGGCTGAGAGAGTTGCCGACTCGCCTATAGCCCACAGTCACAGGATTCCCTGGCACGCTTGCCCTTCTCACCTCGATGGCGTCTTTCAGCGAGCCGGCCAGCAGGAAGAAGGCGGCAGACTGCTCGAAACGCTGCTTGCCAAGCAGTGAGAAGGCGTTCTTCAGGGCCGCCTTTCGCCACCGGTCCTCCGCAAAGTTGTGGCTGAAGAACTGGGTCATCTTTTCATCGTGCTGGGACCTGGAGGGCAAGGTGCAAGTGCGTGACTCTCACCTGGCCGCACAGAATTAAGCGAACTGGTTGACTAATTACCATCAACACAATGGCGGTCTCTACCTGAACAAGCCCCACAAGACGGCCTTCTTCTTCATAGCCAGGTAAAAAACAGCAGCGTCCAAGGGATCATTGTTCCGTTGGAAGGCAGCCTTTCCCACCTGCGGAGCGATAACGAGGAAGTGGGCCACATCAAAGTGTGCATTTTGCTTTGGCAGGTAATGGGTGAGAAACCTGGGGAAGCTGTGAAAAGGTGTGCTATGTGAGGGGGCAGGCTGAAGGGGGCTGCAGACCTTCTCTACCATCCTGCGCAGGGTGTTGATGTTGCGAATCCACCAGCCCACACCCATAGCGCGCAGCTCTGACCACTGGGGGTCGCCCCTCTGCATGGCAGGGATCATGTTCAGAAGCTCCACCTCCGCTTCCGAGTGGAAGGCCCAGGCGAAGTGGCACGTGGACAGGCCTGAGTGCAGCAAGGTCAAGGTGTACACACACGCATACAAAGATTCAGGCAGGACCTCCAGACTTCAGAGGACCCTTTTCCAAACTATTTACACTTAAAGGGTCAGTTCACCCCAAAACTTGAAAAAGGATTTTAGAGGAGCTTTAGTGTAATTTGTCTAGGTTGTTCTGCTGGAAGTTGCCTAGTTTTGGAGATTTCGGCCGTAGAAATGTCAGTCTTCTCTCGAGTATAATAGGACCGAATAACATTCTTTCAGTTTAATGTAGGAACTATTTTCTTCTACTGAACTCCACACACCAATCATATAACTGCGCAGAAGATACAAGCACAAACACCATGGCGCTATCTTCTGCGTAGTGATACGATTGATGTGTGGAGTTGGGGACAAACTCTGGGCTCAGCTACATGACCGGCTGTGAAAATGCCTGAACATAAAGGACTTCAACACTACAGCAATGCATGACTAATTTAATCGGGTCCTTCCCCTTGTATGCCAGCAGAGATGCACGCATCCTACCTTGGTGCAGGAGCTGCATCCTGTACAGCGGAGGGAGGGACGTCAGCAGGCAGGTGTGCAGCCGCATGGCCAACAGGTATCGCAGGCCGCACTCATCCAGGGCCTCGCCCCCTGCGTGTCACACACGTGAAAAGGGAGGTTCAGTACGGATCCTGGAATCCACCCCCCCCCGAAACCCACTCCGACTCATAATGCCATCCCCTCCCCCAGGGCACGTCCAGCCTCTGGTCATATTGGAGCAGGCTTCAAAATGAGCAGAGACCTAATCGCTGCAACAAATCACCTCCTCCAGGAAAGGAACTGGGTTTATACAGAGATAGCAGTGTCTGAAGGCCGGGATGTCCCTGAACATCACAATACCGCATCAGCAGACAGGACACCATGTTCTAGGGCCAAGGTTATCATGGTAACCTTATTTAACTTTACTAGGCTGGTCCTGAAATTCTCAAACCAAAGGTTATCTAAAGGCCTGGAAGCATAGGTCCTCCTTCCAGTTAAAACCCTAGGTCTGATTCAGTAGCAATGTAGGAACTTGACTGCCTAGCTGGAATATCTGGTACAGGTTCCAGGTCTCCTGCTGACAGTGTGTCACTTCGAGGGCAGCGAGTTAGGAAACCCAAAGGACAACAAGTTCTCATTATCTATCAAACTGAAACAACAGCAAACAGGGCTTTCCCCAGGTCAGCAGTTCCCCCATAAACGGCTGGGTCGACCAGTTCATGGCGCCAAACTCACCAGCGTACTGCTTGCCCGAGGTGCCGCTGACTTCGGCGCTGGTGGTGGCCACGGTGTCCGCCAGCCCCACCAGGAACATCTGCTCCAGAGGGGTGAGGCCCGGCAGGCTGGAGTGCATCAGGTGACTGGACAGCACCTGGGCGTGTTCCGGCCCAAAGTAGGTGGGGCCGTACTGGGACAAGTTGATGACCCGCGACTTCTCCTTCTTCTCGGCTGCAAAACTGACAAAGTCATCAGTGGTGACAGTCGGCACCTGGAACAGGTCGGCGTACTGGTCCTCGGGCGCCTTCTGGGCATCGCCCTCTGAGCCCTTGGCACCTTTGCCCGCTTCCTCGACGCCCTTGTAAGAGGTGTCCAGGTCGGCAGACAGCAGGGCGTACAAGGGCAGCGGAGGGATGGAATTGATCTCTGTGTAGTCACGCCCCCCCTCCCGGCCAGCCAGAATTGTGTCCTTGGCCGTGCTGCCGCTGACGCTGATGGTGCGGGACAGGTGGCGTCTGGCCCCACCCTCTCCCGCCTCCACGTCTCTTACCACTGCCACCTCTCCGGCGATGCACTTGACGAGGTGGGACAAGATGGCCTTGGCGCGACGTACTTTCCCGAGGTCCATCAGCTCCAGGAGCTGGGTGGGGTGGTACTGGGGCAGCGTGGGGGAGAGGGCGTGGGCGGCCTCAAAAAGACCCCCGTCCTGGATGACTGCAGGCGTCCGGAAAGCGTCGTCGATGCCCGCGCTGCCCTCGACGACACTCCTGGACCTGGATCGGGCCTCAGGCCCAGTGAAGATGCTGTCCGACGGGCTGTCCTCTTCCGCGTCGCTGGGCTTCTTGTCCTGCCTCCACTGGGCATAGACGTGCATCTCGCAGTCCATGCCCACAACCAGGATGCCATCTCGCACCCAGGACAGAGAGACGGGCAGCGAGGGCGTGCCGTCCACGGAGGACACCAGGTCAATGGAGCGGAGCAGTACCCATCGGGACCTAACGCCCTGCTTGATGCTGCCACCCAGCGGCAGTGTGATGACTGCCATGCCGTCCTTGCCGCTTGGCTGCTCGTTGACGATGCCCGAGATGCGACCATACATGAGTATATTAGATCCCACGCCCACCGTCAGAATGTGGGAGCCGTCTTCCTTGGACAGCCAGTCCAGGTGGACAAAGTGCTTGATGTTGGGGCTTCGCAGGATATCCCGGCAGGCATATGGGTCGGCCTTGCTGTACACAAAAAGGTTGCTGTCCACGCTGACCTTGGGGCCTAGCACGCTGCCCACCCTGGTGAAATCATCCAGATGAATGGTCTGCTCCAGCACCCACTCGGAGCCGCCCGTGGACTCGCACTCATAGATGGACACGTGCATGGAGAATTCGGTGGGCGCACAGCTGTCGCTCCGCTGCTTAAAGGCCACTGCCAGGCGGCCCGTGTATGAGCAGCTGACGGCCACGGGGCGGCCGAGGACGCACACAGCGCTGTCATCATCCTCCTCCTCATTCAGGAGCAGCCAGGGCTCCCAGTGGTATGTGCGGCTGGCCTCGGGCTCCCCCACGGCCAGGTTCACCTCCGGGACACAGCGCCAGAAGCGCACGCGGCTGTCCGAGCAGGCGGTCACAATCAGGTACGGAGCCAGACATACCGGGTAAATCGACGAGGAGCTGAGGTGCCCTTCAAACCGAAAAAGAAGCATCTTAGAGGAGTACATCTGCGACACCAACCTTTCTGAGCTATGAGTACTTCATATATTTCACGAGGAACTCTCCAATTAATATTAACACAAAATAAAAAAACAAGGGTTTGTACAGCTCATAGGATTTTACTTACATATGTAACAAATAACAAATAATAACTAACAAATGTTCTGAGGGCAGAAGGAAAAACAACTGGTTCAGAGAAATGACCAGACTGTCAGATGTGGGTCCAAGCAACTCATCAAATGTCTTAGACCCTCCTTCACTACAATCTGACTGGTTCTCTCTCTGAACCAATCATTTTTCCTTCTTGCCTCAGAACATTTTTGTGTAAGTAAAACTCCCACAAGCCTTTGTACAAGATTTAATTAGTTCAGGGTTCCTGGACACAATACATGTAATCACAGACCCTATAACAAGACAAGTCATTAAGACACCTCTTAGGACAAAAAAAAAATGTATGTGAATGTCTGCCTCGTTGAGTAAAGGCTTCGCCAATATTGGAGGCGCCAGCTGACCTGCGGAGGGCGTGGCACGGATGACCTCCACCCCAGCGGGCAGGTTCAGCCGCTGGCTGTACACTAGCCTGGAGTCCAAAATCAGCTTGCTGGCGGACTGCAGGTTGGCGGTGGAAGAGGAGCGGGGTAGGGGACTCTGTCCAGGGGATGTCTCCGGGGAGGAGTCCAAGATGCCCTGCTGCTGAGGGACCATCAGCTGGTTCTGGGATGTCTGGGGCCTGGTATCTTCTATAAGAAAAGGGTCACCTTGAAACAAGCATGCATTTGTGCATGTGTCTGCATTCATAAGCAGGATCCAACCATCAGCGTCTTCAACTCATTTTATACTTGGATCATTTATTCCCAAACAACTCCACTAGCAGGAAACAATCCATTCATTAATGATTCCTTTACTGTCCTACTGTCAGTAAAAACACTTCCTCAGAGGAAAGGAAGGTCGTGTCATGTTTCCGTCTCACAAACAGGGCTTCGCGTGCATTTTGTCAGGGTGCATTTTACATTATGCGCTTGTAGAACGACGCTCTAATGTTCCAACGACTTGAGAGAGAAACTAATCCTCTCCTTAAAACCTCAAGTCACTGCATGGCTGCCTCTCATTCTCCCAGGTGGTACGTTACCGTGTTATTTATAAGAGAAGCCTATTTGTAATTTATCACAAACGGCACCTGAGAGTCCAACAGTGAAAGCGATAATGGAGTTTAGTAACGCTGAGATTCACTGCAGATTGCAAGTGAGGGGCCGTGTCAGACCCCCGAGACAGATCATCCACCACCCACACTGCCCCACTGTGCCATAAATAGCCACAAACCCTCACGTCCACCATCTTAGAAACCTCAAACTAAGGCCGAACAATGACATGAGCAGTACCTCTAACTAGGGGCATGAATCAAATTCTTGGGGCCAATGATTCGATTATGATTCAGGGACCACTTAAAAGCACTGGAAATCCCTCATTTTTCCCAAAATTTGATTATATTTGATTTAATAATAAATTATAACGTCACGGGCCGGTACTTTGAGACTTTCAAGTGGTGAATGACCGGACAAAATCCCTCGGCCCCCACTACGGAGAGTGTCTGATTGTCCAATGCAAGAATCTGCATTATTTTAGCAGTTGTCTTTAGCTCTGTTGCTAACTTTGAATACTAATAAAGTTTAAATATCAGCTGGCAATATCCGCCAAGACTGACACATCGGACTAAAGCCAAAATCCAATAAATCGGCTGATACTTAAATGTTAATCAATATACCGTGCATCTTTAAGGCTAACATTACCTTTTACTTTGCTAGCTAGTCACCTCAGAGGCTTGACCATTGCTACTGAAGCTAAGTGATTTTTTTGAGTTACAAAAAAGCAATAGAAGCACTATGGCGCAAAGATTATCTTAACCATTAAAGAGCATTCTGTGCCCCAAATGAGGGGTTATTTTCCCAAAGGTGAAAATATCATCTGCAGGTATATATGTATATCACATATCCTGTATAAATATGACCCATTCTGTGCCACCCCACGTTTTGGAAATCCCCATGATGGCTTTGCACGTCTATCTACAGTAAGTGAATGTGTGAATGCACAACCCGAAAATCGATTATAATTGATTCTCGCATTCGATGCAGTTGAATCACAGTCTTAATAATCGATTCATCACAATGAATAGATGCATTCTTGCATCCCTACAAGCAGCACATGGGACGGGTCGAGACGCAGACAGCACACGCACCTACGCAGGCCTGAATGGACTTCAGATGTAGGTGCCACATCTGCAGGACCGAGTCGTGGTTTTCGTCCTTCTCGATAACCACCAGGAAGAACTTTTCTGAGAAAGGGGGAGGGAGGTATCCTGTCTCGGAAAAAGGATGGCGTCAGAGATAACGATTTGCCAAAATGGATTCTTTTGCTCAGGTATTAAAATTTTATGCTAGTACCGTTGGGCGAGGGAAAGCATGGGTACGCATCAGGGGCGTCATCGTCGTGAGGTTTGTACCCCAGGATGAAATCCTCCTGGAAGACGTGCAGCAGCTGGGTGTTGGAGCCGCACTGGGGTGGGAGAGAGCAGGACGTCGTCAGATGGGTGCCATGGGGGACCACCCACCAGCACGGGCACCAAAGAAGCCGCTCACCTGGTTGGTGATGGCGTCAAGCTCAATGATGCAGCCGGGCCGGGCCGTGGACTGCTGGCTGACTATGTTGAACACCTCGCCGACGAGTTTCTGGGGAGGGACAGGCGGGTGGGCGTGGTTCATTCAGGGGAGTGAGCCAATGGGAGCAGGAGGTGGTGGCTCGCCTGACGGACTTACAGAGGTCTCAGGATCCGACAGCTCGTCGAGTAGCTTGCGTGCGTCCACCACGGCTTGGTAGAGCCTCAGGTTGGTCCCGTCTGAGGCCACAAAGCAGGCGCTCGCCGAATTGCAGTAGGTACCTGATAGTGACAGTTTTATGGGTGCCAAACGAAAAGCATTTTAGTGAAGAAGGCTTGTGATGGAAAACAGATCCATAGATGTGGGGACAGAAGTAGGAAGTGATTTTATCGGCACCCTTGTCATGAGTCAGATCAGTGAACCAAGAGACAAACAAACGACTGCTTGGCGATAAATCATTAAGACCATAAACCCACAAGAACCCGCCTTCCCTCTCTCGCTCTCTACCTCTCTCCCTCCCCTTCCATCCCTCTCTCCCTCCCCTTCCCTCTCTCCCCTACTTCCCCTTCTCTTTCTCCCTCTCTCACCTTGCCTCTCTCTCACTCCCTCCCCTTCTCTCTCTTTCCCAACACAGAATGAACTTGCTTTATCCATGCTTTATAGAGTTATGGCTAAGGAAAGGACTTGCCTACTGCAACATCCACTTCCTCCATATACTCATTTCACAATCATCAAGGACCAAAGTAGGACCTCAAACACGGGCCTGGCTCACCGAGGACGGTGCTGGGGATGAGCGTGGGCAGCCAGGCCACATTGGAGAAAGCGGAGGTATGGAGCGAGTTGATCCTGGCCAGCTCTGACACGCCGCCCGTGCAGGACAGCGGCCCGATGTGGTCCACGCGCCACAGGATCAGTTCGCTGTAGATGGCGTTAGGGTCGTGGAAGGTGCGCGTGGCCGCATTCTTCAGTTGCTTTCTGGGGAAACCCTTCACGGGCTTGATGGCCGGAAGGACGTCCGGCTCCTTCTCTGAGTCCCAGGAGCTATCGTTGGTGGGCGTGCGCAGGGCATTGTGGTGTGAGGATGTCAGCAGCAGAGGCAGCACCGTGTGGCACGCCAGGTCGTTCAGGTGGAATCGGTGCCCACAGTAGCGGAACTTGTGTGACACGGTCATGACTGAGGCGAAGGCCGACCTCTCGGCAAAGGTGACTGCCCACTGATTGAGGGAGCCGTCAACGTGCTTGGACACCATCATGACGGCCGGGCCGATGATGGGCGTCGGGGAGCAGCCCGTGGCGGAGGCGCCCCCGGGGATGCGTTTGGCCTGCCTCTTCTGGTCCAGGGCACCATTGCTCTCAAGCTCCGAAAAGGTGCAGGCGTACATCATGATGTTCTTGCTGAGGGAGTTGGCGTCGCCGGTGGGAAAAGCCACAGGAATGCGGGACGAGAAGGACACCTGATAGCAAAACAAGAGATGATGTTCAACTCATAGTTAACAAGTAGCAGTAACTTCATAGAAGTCAACATCTTGCACCAATAAAAACCAAGGTTAATGAATAAACAGAGGGATGTGTAGCGCTAAACCGTACCTGGACCTGCCTGAAAATCCCAGGAATGTACTCATCCAGGTACTTAACATGCCACACCAGGAAGGAGCCATCAATAGGGTGGATGGTAAAAAGCATGTCTGGGCTCTTGTTCCACTCTTGATTGAGAGCCTCCATCTTTCTGTCCAGGAGCACTGCAGGTAATGGAACGCTGCTGCTGGACCCAGGGGAGGAAGCCTTGGTGCTCCCGTCCTGTTCCCCTTCCTCGTGCTCAGAGGAACCTTTGTCAGACATCTCATCGAGGTCTGAATCATTGAAGACATTTGGATACATCAACTACGACATTTTTCAAATATACTCTCTACAATAGCATTAGCTTGTTAACAGAGTGTTGACTGCCAGGTTATGAACAAACCCCTTCAGACCGCACTGTTGGTGCAGACAGGCCGTACCAAAGTCAAACTTGGCCTGGGGAGTGTCCTGCTCCACGTCTTCGGAGGCGCCCTGTTCCAGGTGATGCTCGGACACCTTCCGGAGCTGCTGCATGAAGAGGTCCATGGACGTGGTGAAGCTCAGGTCCTTGTTGTTCAGCCAGTGGACTACAAAGCCACCGTTGGCCTCATCAGCTGAGAAGGCTGACCCGGCCAACACCGTTGGAATGTCTGCAGACAAAAACAACGTACGTCCAGCAGATAAAATTAGATGGTGTGTCGATTTGGGAACATTAAATAAGTAGAATCTTATAGTGCAAAATTAGGACAAGACTTTCATTAACTCATGAAACAGCCCCCACAATAACTGACACGTGTGAGAACAGGACCACCCCATATATAAACAGCCCATGTTAATTACCAGTGTTGGGATTGATGCTTGCGGAGATGTGGAAGTGGCAGAGAGCATTGGCGTGGTGAGAGATGTGCCGGTGGACTTCGTGTGACCCTAGCTGGCTGGGCAGGAGCTCCGTGTGCGCCACCAGGGCAGAAGATCTCCTACGGCCCCGTCGCAGGTGTTTCAAGTGGTGGATGGACTGTCACAGCACAAAACAGCCCATTAGAACAGAAAAGAACAGAACCTCTGTGTTTGAGAAGCAAATCATCAGTGTGATCCATGGTCAACATCGCCACCGACCTCCAAAGCGTGCTGGATCTTATCCTTCTGGCCCCCGGCGTTGGGCAGGCTGCTGCTGAAGCTGGTGGCATTCTCCGAGATGTGCCCACCCAGAAGGCTGTCCTCCGGCAGCAGTGTCTCCGACCACAGCCGGCAGATGCCATCCTGACACGAAGTAAGCAGCACGTTGCAGACCGAGCCCCTGTTCGGCACAGCACAGAAACGGCAGGCCGCCCTTGTTCGTCAGCACAAGTTAAGTCCTCGCACACAAAATACACCCATATTACTTGTACTCCCGATAAAGCTGGCAGAATTCCCATCACTTCATGTTTGACCGCAAGGCATCTCTGCTGGAATATAAAATTACAGACCAAGGGAATCTGTTTTTTCTCAGTAACACTTGTTGTGTGCACCCTCACACTGTCAATAAAAGTGCTTTTGTGAACCTCACATACACCAAACATTCCTATACTCAACTCAGCTGCTGAACAGTTTCCCCATCACGCCTAATTTCCAATCAGTCCTTTGCGCTACGAAAAGGGGAGTCAGGATAAAGGCAGAATCCTCACTCGGAATTGCATGAATTTTATTAAAACATAGCTCAGCCGCAGTCAAAATGTGCAGGAAGCCCATCAGGTTTCAGTGGACTCCCAATATCACAACATCCGTTTTTTTCCATGAAAACCAGTGAAACCTGCTGGCTGCTGTTCGGCATGTAAAAATTTGGTGGGGGGGGGGCTTACTTGGCCATGTACTTGCTTGTCTTCCTCCAAGACAAGCCAGTGACGGCGCGAGGGTGAGCCAAGTACACAAAAGAGAAATGGACGGCAGCCATCTTCTTGTCGGGAAGGTCAGGGACCACCACAGCCGACCTCCAGGCCGTGGTGGGGTACCACACCTTCAGCAGACAGTCGTCCTGCACGAGAAAGACACTGTGATGCAGCGCACTCCGACGCCAATGACCGACATGGTACCGCCCAAACGCATCCGCGTTCCCCACTCAAAGACGCATCACAGAACACTCAAAATCATTTATACGCTACAAATCTCACTGGAAAGTGACGTTTCCCTGTAAAATGACATAACTATGCTTCAAATCAATCATGTTTCATGCATAGCAAATATACTGTTAGTCTAAAAACTGTAAATACAACTCCTCTCTGTAAACACCTTCATCTTATAAAGTACAGATGGAGATACTTATTATATGCTATTTTCCATTAAATATGAAGGTCAAGGTGGAAAAGACACTGAATAAAGGCTTGTGGTGAACCTCTGCTCATCCCATTGCTCTTTATGGCGACTGTAATCCTGTACCTTTCCAGCCGTAGCAAAGTACTCCCCATCAGGCGACCATCTCATTATGTTCACGGGCACAGCCGTCCTTGGGTTTGGGAGATCAAGTGAGAAGGAAGATAAGGAAAAAACAGAATTGCAGCAAGGTTAATGATTTTCTCCAGATGACAGGAATATTGAGGTTTCAGTCTGTGAGAAACACAGAGTGTACTTTAAGGTCAGACATGAGCTCTGAGTTGAGGACTGTGTAAGGAGGAGGCCCAGGACTCCCAACCGGGAGCTAGTCACCAGGAGAGACAGGTCACCAGACTGGGAGCTAGGCACGAGGAGAGACAGGTCACCAGACCGGGAGCTTGTCACCAGGAGAGACAGGTCACCAGACCGGGAGCTAGTAACCTAGTGATATAACCCTGATAAAGAGGAGCTGAGCAGCCGTTGAGGGAGACCTGCTAAGCCAGAGCTATCGCCCCAGGGCCATAGATTTCCTAACCAAGTACGCAGTCAAACATTCTGTGGGCTTTAGTATCAGCCCACCGCGTCATTGTATTTTTACTGACATGTATCACCTTTATGACCAGGTGAAAGGCACTCACTTGCAGTACCAGACACAATTCCAGTCATTAAGGAGCGGGTGCATTTTCTCCTCTGCCGCCTGGCCGTCCTCCTCCTCGAGGAGGGCGTCGCTGATGGGCGGGGCCCACAGCTGTAGGCATTCTGTCGCAGCAAGGATCCTGTTACCTGAGGGGGACATTAAACACAGAATGCCATTAAAGATGAGGAGTGTGGTTGACGAGCAACATCTAAAGCAGATCTGTCTGAATTAGCTCCTTCATTTCCCCTAATTCAAAATGCTTCCGCAGCTCGGTGTACGGAATCATTAATATTCCACCATTTCACGTGATTAAAAGAATTTGAAACTGGGAAGGAGATCCATTACCTTGTGGATCCCACGCCAGGTTGTAGGTCATGGCATTGAGGAAAAACTGTCCGGTCTTTTGCCACTGGTAGTTTAGTTGCTGTTAAGAAAGAAACGAGGGAAGGTGTTCAAATCATCAGGCAGCATGCTGACATACTTCCTGCCTACATGTCTCTGTTCTGATGGTGAAAAGCAGGTAGTCCCTAACAATGCGCTGGAAAACAGAACCCATATGTCTTTCTATGCGTCTTAACTGCTTACATAAAACAGGGTTACGGTAACATTTACGGTACTTTTCAATTGCCTATAAAAAAAATTTTTTTTTAAAATCCGAGAAACACAAAGCATTTTAGTCATAAGCTTAGGGCATCGCTCTTTCTTATCTGCCCTTAAGGCCGAACTTTGCCCCAGTGCCTAACAACCAGCTTCTATTTCACATCAAGCTGCTGTTTTCGCCCCACCCCCAAGTAAACATTTTCATTTGTTGTGACAGCACAGTGTCCTCATCACACGGACGGCCAGCGACCAATGGGCTGCGGAGGAATCGAAAAGGTGTCAATAATTGTCAGTAATTAACTATGCCGACGTACGGCGCATCAGCTGCAGGCAATTAGGCCAACGTCAACCCTGCCCTGAACGGGGCCCGAGGAATGACGCAAAGCGCACTCACGCTGTGCCTTTTGTTCAGGACGGCGGCCAGTGGCTCAAAGATGCATACGGTGTTTCCGTAGGATGCAGCGATCTGGAAAAGAGGGCACAGGTCAGAGGGGTAACGGGCGAGGTGGGAATGTGGGCTGAGGTCCGGTGGAAAGGCACTCACTCTGCCCAGCTGGTGCGAGCACTCCACACAGCCCACTTGGATATTCCCATGCTGTGCTCCGGGGATGATCTGTACGCACTCGAAGTCACTGGCCAATATGACGATGTCACAGCCAGAGCCATACGCCTGCGGTGAACAGATGCAGGGGAATATTAACAAAGAAAATCAATACATAAAAATGAATGAACTGTGTACATAAAGGCAGGCTTTTACTAGTCCTTTTAACATGATGATAATGACACAATAACGAGGCCCCACCCCCTGCCTAGGCTCCCGTCAGCCATGTGCCAGATGACTCGTGGGGGCAGGGACCCCGTGTTCCACTCCATCCAGCTGCCCTAGCGTATCCTGCGGCCCTGTGTCAGCGTCTAGACGAGCCTCGGATCGATATACGGCCGTGATCCCCGGCACGGGGGGGGGGGCTGGAGGCCCGTCCACGGTACCAGGGGATGGCAGCGAGCCTCCTAGCATGCCCCAACCGTGATGCAAGCATCTGGCTCAAGAGGAGACGAGAGAAGCATCTTTGGAGGAGGAACGAGGCCTCTCCATCGCAGTAAGTCTCTACCCCCCCATCCACCGCTAACGAGCCAAGATGGCACACGACACAGCGTCCTGCCGTCACCCAAGCTGCAGGACGTTGTGAGCAAAGGTACCTGCGGCGTGATTAATTCATGGGAATATGAGAATCGGGGAAGCACGGTGTACGCTCAGCAAAGTGCGTGACAAGTCGACCAGCCAGCAGGGACCTGCGACAGGATCCGCCACGGCAGCCAGCCGGCACTTTGAGCCGTGTGCTAGTCACATGGGTCAGCCCCCCCACCCCTCCCCAACCGGAGTTCCTATCTGGCACTGGCGCTGGGTGGGGAGGGGCGCGGAGGCAGAGATGGGGAGAGCCTCTGTGGATCTCGTCATCGCCACCGCACATTATCGCGGGAATTAAGTCCGGTCACCGTCACGTGCAGGACGGCCGTCCGAAATACCTCTGAATGACCTCCCTCATGGGCGGGGTTTCCTCCCATCTCATCCCCGCCATCTTTTTCGTGCTCATAAGCTCATAAATCTTTCATCCATTGGTGCGTGTCGCTAAGGAATGGGGAAGCAGGAAAAAAAAATTAAAAAATTCGGCTATCAGCCGCCAACCTGTTTCTTCTCCACTCTTAAAGGCACAGGTCTCATTTTAATTCTAACGCGGACAAAACAGTGCAGCATCAGCCTCCTCTCTTGCTGCTAACTTGGGCGACAGTGTGCTTATTACCGTACAAACGCCGGGCATCTTAATGCCAGATGGGCTCCCTCGTGGGCATGGTGGCCCCTAAGTAATGACTGCTAGCACGCCACCGCCATACTGCTTGTGTCATGTGACCTAACCAGCCCTGACCGGCACTCACCAATCTGCCGAAACCTGATAGGTTCATGACAGCTAAACTTGCATTCGCGTCTGCTTTGGGTTTGCATCGTTTTGCACAAGACAGCAGTTTAATTTTTTGCTTTCAGGAATCACCCTGTATACAAACAACTCGCTCCCTTGCTTATCAAAAGCTCACCATGACAACCAATGCTGAAAACTCACAAAAATCCACCGGGGTCAAAAATAAATACGCCAATACACTCAAATCAAATTTGCATGTTGAAACAGCAGGAGATTTTCCATGGCTAATGGGCAGTCAGGTTCTCGCCCACAATAAGCATGTGCTTAAACCACAAAAAAATAAATGCTACTTCAGGGAAAAACGTGTCAGGGCTTATTTAATTTCTGAGACCAGCGCTTATTTTCTGTTAAACCTAACATGTTGTCAGTTGGCCAGAAGTAAGACATACCTCGCTTTGGACATTCCCTGCCTCAGTTCCATAAATAATATAACATAGAACTTTTTTTTGCTTAACAAAAACACTTAACTGTGTCCCACCTGAAGTTCCCCAACTCAAGCCTGACCTTTAACACCAGCACTCCCCATGTCTACCAGGTTTCTCACATTGCCTTGGGGAGGAGACCCTGACTGCTCACTGCAGCCATCCCCCGTCCAGGTGCGAGGACCAGCTGGACAGTCACACACTAAGGAGAAGGCCGCTAGGAGAGGGACCCACCAGAAAAACAATTTCCAGGGACAGCAGAGGAAAGCTCACCTTAATCTTTGAAAGGCTTTCGGCACTGCGGCTGGATGCAGCAACACCTCCCTAAAGTGGATGTCAGAGCTTCGATCGTTAAACCTACAGCACGCCACATCAGAGACTGAGGGCGCCATCATTCGGGCACCATGTCTGCAACGTCTCATAAAACTGCACTCCAGCTGCGCAGCCCCTGCTCTGCTCCCACAAAGCTGGACACAGCCGACTCACGAGTCAACAGCAGCAGGAATAATGACAAGGCGGTGAGGCCAGCAGTCACCCAACACCCTGTCTTAATTAATAAAGACAGTACTCTGTCCAATCCCATAACAGCCCCCGTACAGGACAAACCATTCAAGCTCATCAACACACGTAAAACTCTCGTCCCAGTGGAGCTGGCATCCCACAATTCAGGAGGTGAATTTGCAGTTCTCTCCACATCGTCTGACACAGCAAAATCGGCAAAGGACAATTTCTCAGACTTTCACTTCCACTTATATTTTTTAAAACATTTTTATCCCATGTCTCACTGCACGATAAGCACATTTCAAAAGCTTCAGATGACAAAACAAATGAGGCTTCACATTCAAAACGGATAACGTCCAGAAATCTGTTTAATAACGTAACTGAAAAAGATGTGACACTGATTGCCGATTACATGCAAGACTCAGTCATTTTTAACAATGATAAAACATAAACCAACAACCTACTGTAACGCATAGTACTCAATAGTCCACAACTATGAATAAACTACAATTTGCATTAAAACATGTATATGACATATACATATGACTCAAATAGCATACTATTAACAATATACTATTTTCAGTATTGTAGTACTATATAACAGTATATATTTATTTAAAAGTACATAACTGTATAACTCAACAAGATTGAAGGATACATTATAGACAAGGTGGACCCGGGCCGCTGCTGACAGCCTCCAACACATCTGACGTCTGTGGATTCGGGTATTTTAAGAATGACAGCCCCCCCCCACCCCCGGGCCATGAATCATACCCATGCAGGCAAACATATGAGGTGAGATGACCACCCACCCCGGCGATGGGGAGCAGGGCAACCAAGCAAAAACTCCGGGCTTCACACAGAAATGGGGGACTGAGCTGAATCGGATTGGACTGGATCAGGGGACCTGACCACCCCCCGCGCCCCCCATCGTTCACCTCAATGCACGGCCCTTAAACACACCGCGTCGCCCCGGTATCGCTGCCATAGCAGGCGGCTGGGTAAAGGTCACCTGCCGAACCCGATCTCCGCCCGCAGAATGGCTAATGCGCCGAAGCGTCCGCGCGCCAGCCGCGGCACATACCCGGCGAGCGCGAGCCGAGCCGCCGTAACCTTGAGCATCCGCGGCGGGCACGAAGGAGGCCGAGAGCCACCGGGGCTGGTGGCACGGAGGAGCACCCCTCCGCCGAGCCCATGCCTCACAGATGCCGGGACGTGTCGCGTCGTGTTGCGGCTCGCACCGATCACCCCCCCCCAGGCACGGTAAAAACAACACTCACCGTAAACGGGACGTCGCTGACGCTCCCCACCGAATAACAGCTGTCCCCGGGATTTACCGCGCCGGTCAGCACCTGGTGGAGATGCATTTTCCGCTTCTTCTAGCCGGAGGTGGGTCTTTAATAATTCACAGCGCCGACTCCCGTCCACCCTGCCCGTCTCCCCATCTAGGTGCGCCGTTAGAGAGCAATCCCATCGGTCTCCGGCCTGTCACGGCGCTCGCTCGCAGAAAAAACACGCTCCGCTCCGCTTTTATTTCATGCCGACGTGGGTGAATTTCAGCCAGCTCCCCTGTCGCCCGTCCCGATACTCGGATGTCCCTTACTGTCGTCTCGCCTCCGTGCCGTATCAGCAAACAGCCGGATTATCGCTCCTCCTCAGTGGACAAACTGATCTCTGCAGCGGCGTTAGCATGCGCGGGCACGGCATTCCCAGGCACGGCGCCTCCGGCCTCGGCCATAGATGTACGATTTCTAGAGCCAGCGCAACAATGCAACCGAAAATCAACAGTCAAACACCTGCGGGCTGTGTTAAAATTCCCGATATAGACAGTCATCTAAATCTACCATTAATAGCGTTCTTTTACACGGCCAAGATGATTGTCTGCGCTTCTGCCGGAGACGCCGCAGTCAGGAATTGCTGTTACAGTCACGATGTTGCGTCTTGTCTAGTAGCTTTATATCTACAGGCACGCGCACCGAGAAGCTGGTGGAGCGCGCACTCCGGCGATGACGACTCATGCCTTCATTGATCATTAAAAAAAAAAAACTCCAGGCTGCTGGCGAAATTATAACGTAACTGGGAATAAGCGCATTATTATAAGGTTTTAAAAATGTACCGTGCCATGTTTAATTGTATTTTCAAGGATGTCAAATGATAGAAACGCGGGTATAGTTAAGTACCTACGAGGCGTAGGTAGGCGACGTGAAGAGGGAATCCCCGACCCACCCCTAAATGATGATGTTTTGGTGCAATCTGTAATTCTTCCTGGAATTTCAATCGTACATATGCCAAAAAGGACAGCAGGGGCATATGTTAACATTTGTAAATTAACATAGTATTAATTAAAATATTTGACTATACAACGTAAAGAGAACGAATACATGCGCTGTACAAGCTTATGCTTATTTTCTATTACAGATATGTTTACATGCATATATATCCGTCGATCCATCCATTTTCTGTAACCGCTTATGGTATTCACGGTCGCGGGGGTCCGGGGCCTATGGGTGCAAGGCAGGGAGCAACCCAGGATGGGGCACCAACCTATCGCAAGGCTACATGCATACACACAGACACACACACACATATATATATATATATATATATATATATATATATATATTACATTCATTCAGCTAAAGCGTGCTGTCTGACCTAAAGGGGTGCTGTGACCTGACCCTAACCCCACTCAGTCGCCAGCCCTCTAAAATAGTATTGTATTTAAATGTTGTACATTTTATTTTGCACATTGCAATTTAGTATTGTATTGTTTGCTTTGCAAAGTATTGTCTTGTGTCTTTTGCATATGTACAGTGATGCCACTTTTTGTGTGTGCTGCTGTCACTTTTTGGAATTTCCTTCGGGATCAATAAAGTATTACTACTACTACTAACGAAGCTGCTGGTAACAAACATAAAGATTCTTCTGAGCTGGCCTCAGTGTCCTGCCTCGCTGAGGCTGGCAGCTGCCTGCTGTAGGACATACCCGGCCATGTCCCTTCCGCTTCAAAGCACTCTGCACCAATAGAGCAGTTATGGAAATGTATAGCTGAATCTCTTTATATCATAATTCCATTGTGTTTATATTATCATTTATTGGTTATTTCTTCTAAACATCACCTTTAGCCTATACTGCACAATAAACATCTTACACATCTGCAATACATATTTTCCACATTTACTTGAATTGAGAAATGAACATATTAATGTAGCAACATCTTTGCGAAATACACCAGTATTTTCAAGGACTTTCATGTTCAATTATACGATTTAGAACGAGGTGTTTTAAGGGCAAGCACATAAACTTAAAGAATCTAATGGTTATTACACTTTCTTTGCAGGCACGTCTTGGCTAGAGATAACAGGCGGCTCCATTTAATCAGTGAGCCCAAATTACATCAACGAGTGTGCCAACATGCACACACAAACACACACATACATACAGTAAACAAGCGTAAAACTGACTGAAAAAGGAGTGGACTGAAAAAGCATCTGGCTGTGTTAACACAAATTCTGTGAACGACCCATTTAAGAAAATGCTTTAAGTTAAATGTGTTAAATGAACGTAGCGTTTTGTTTTCAGCAACATGTCGAAGGTAAATTACGTGGTTAACCTGTTTGCCCGTCTTTAATCGGTTTCTGCGTTCACAATTAGAATCCATTTGCTCTAAATACAGTAAAGATTAATTGAGAATATGCTAATGTTCACTGTGAATAAAAAAATCCCTTTGCAAGGGTGTGAAAGTTTGAAATGAATTAAGTACCGCTGTGACGGCAGCTGAAGCAAAAACGCCGCTCTACAGTGTAGGCCTAGTATAGATTTTCTCATTTCATGGATCAGTGCAAATTTCCGAGTGCCCCTAATTATCCCGGTACATCAGCTGCCCTGCCGCTAACGCTGCAATAACGAATAGTATTTCATAATCCATTTCAATAATTTCTAATTATATTTTCTAATATTTTAATGAGAAACTGGTTAATATTTTGGTCTTGAGAATTCATCACTGCCTAACCTTTCCATAAGCGCGCATTCAGTATCCTAGCTGGGTGCACCGGCCTTAGAGCCAAGGGCAACTGTTACACAGGCGCTGTGCGCGCACCGCCCTCGGCGGCAGCCGCACCGCACGGCTCAGAGGCAGCACGCGACCAGCCCGCCCCAGTGGGGGACCGCGTACGAGGCTGGGAGACGAGCCGCTCCTGCGGGGCGCGCATGCGCTCCAACAACAGCTTACACACGTCTAAATACCATGGAGGAAGACCATAGTACCGTCTCCCTGGTATATTCAGTAGCATTAATGCCCTCAATACCCTACGACAACAACAATAACAATAATAATAACAAGAACAACAATACTACTACTACTACTGATAATAATAATAATAATTATTATTATCAATAGCCATAAATATTTCTGTTATGATATTTGCAATTTAGTAACCGAAATAACTTGGCTGGTCACCAATTAGACCGCAAAACATTACATCATTCCTTAACTGGCTGCCTATCAAATACATAAATCAAATGAACCAACACACTACCGTGACCTTTACCAGATCGACGTTTGTGAACAAAGGATGGATCGACGGGTTTTACATTTTTAAGTCGTTACATTTTTTATTTTTAAAATGCTGCAATATCACTATTCTAGGTAAAACGTGTAGGAACGTGTCACATTTTCGCTGTGATGCAAACCGTTTACGGAACTTATTATTCCTTCTCAAGAAAGGAAAGGAGCTTTAGGAAAAAAAATTTTATGTAACCAGAACACCTACAGAGTGATAATTATGAGGCCAGATATTATTCTGCTGCGAATCTCTGTACTAGGAAACGTGGCTTATAAATTCTCCATCCTATCTTCTCAATTCACCGTTGAGTTTCTGGCTAAGTTGCGTTATGTTTGTTTTTATTAAATGAAAATAACTTCTGTCCCATGATTCATGAAACATATTAGTGTTGCAGCTGCATAAGTTGTTAATGACCGTTTTCAAACATTTTCCATAGTAGTCAAATAGACATAGTGTGTGATTTACACAGATCTTTTTCACATGGGGTTACGGAAGAGCAGCAGACATAGAATCAGGGTAGGTAGTCTCCAGGAGTCAGACTGCGGCCTGTAGCCTCTTCAAAATGTGTAATTTTAGAAAAAATGTACAAGGCGTTGAAAAAACTCTTCCTGGACTGACCCTGAGATGGAACCTTTTAGTCTGCTGTCTTCTTCATGGTGCGTAAACAGCTATATCAGAGAAACTGGGGATTTTTCTGGAACGGCCAATCGCCATAACGTCAGAATGGCATCGCTACAGCTCCAGCCGTTCCTGATTGAAAATATATTCAGTGGCACGATAATTGTGAAAGTACAGATACTGAACCAGGGTATTAAAACTCCAGAGTTACATAACTTCTCACTCGGAACATGTTGCAATAGAGAGAGAGGAGAATGCCAATGGCCCCCCTACCATGCTGAGTGGGGGGGGGGGGGGGCGCACAGCAAGACTCTTGTCCTTGGTGGCTACCAGGTCTGAGCTGTTAAACTCACTCTGTCTATGGCTGGCCATTAGGCTTAGTTTGGAGAGTGTTTTTACACTTCAGTGTTATTTCAAAAATACATATATTGCAACATAATTTTAATATGTCATTATTTTATATGGCTTATTTACTGTGAGCTGTGATTCATCAGAATGTTGTAGTTGTGGTATGCGTACTTTTGTGGGAGACAGATAAGAAATAGCATGCAACTGCTAATTAGATCAATTAATCTCCAGGAGTAATTGTGAGCTAAAACAGGCCTACACACAGGCCTTTGGGATTTCAGTATGACGTCCCTTGGTTATTGTGGTCTGACGACACCAACATGGTGACCCACTCTCACGCATCTGGCGTGACACTGACGCTTTCAGACTCTCACACTCACGCAAGAAATCTGACAGCAAATCTGTATTATTCCATTATAAACCTAAAATTAGCTGCATCAAAAGCGTTGGGGTAGTTTGCAAACCCTACAGACTAATTACAAGGTAATAAACCCGTTACATACATGTGTGTGCAGACTTATCTTGAATTGATAATCTCACTCCAGCCAGCTGAGCAAAGTGTTTCTTCTTGGTCAGAAATCGAATGTGTAGTGTATAATATGTAACAGGAAGAGGGAACTGTGAGTTTATTTGTGAATGGGAGTGAAGAAGGATGGTGGGTAATATAAACAAAAGGTGTGTGTGGCGAGGGGGGGGGCAAAGGAAAACACAATGACTGTTGGATTAGGGAACAAAGCTACGGCAGAGAACAGATTCAGGCGTTAAGGCCCAGGATCAGGGCTCCCCTATTGCAGTCTTGTATGAAATAGCTCTGTACACACCCATGTTATTAAAGTCATTCTAGAACATTCTGTCAAATGTAAACAGACAGTCTGAAGGTAGATATATTGAACCCCACAATGAGCAGTAAAAATATCAGGGGAAGGTGTTATGAAATCAAAATATTAATCAAATGCCTAATTTCTGACTGTTGGGAAATGGGGCATAAAGTGTGCTACACACTGGCAGGAAGCTGGCACACGTATACCCGGATACACTCCCATACAAAAGTCCCATTTGGACTTTCAGACCTCAGTGTGAGAGCAAGAAACCCCAGATAAACTGCCAGAACCTTTGAGATGCGAGACAGCACCTTTAGCTGTAATAGGTGCCCCCTACACACACATACACACACTCACACGCACACACACGCACAGATCTGTACTCATATCTTTGTGGGGACCATCCATTCATTTCTATGGGCATAATCCTATTCCCAACTATAACAACCTTAACCCTGACCCAGCCCTAACCTTAACCATAAGTAACAAAACAAAAATTTTTGATTACAGTCACAGATTTTTATAAAATTGAATTTCCCCTTGTGGGGAACATCAAAATAGCAGGTTTTCATTACATTGTGGGGACATTTGGTCAGAATTGGTCAGAACTGATATTTAGGAGCTCAGGATAGATGGAATAAGAATTAAAAATGACTTCATATAAAATTTTGGGTGGGTACGCCATGCACAGGATGCACATTCATGCATCTTTCTGTGAAATGCTGTGCACATTTTAGTGTCAGTAGAGATGCAAACATAAAATGCTGTTATAGAAAACACTTTAATTCAGAAAGGACCTGTTACATAAACTGCTTTGACTCAGAAAGGCTTGTTACAGAAACTGCTTTGACTCGGGAAAGATCTGATACACGAACTGCTTTGACTCAGAAAGGACATGTCACAGGCACCATTCTAACTCAGAAATGGCCTGTTATATAAACTGCTTTGACTCAGAAAGGACCTGTCACAAAAACCACTCTAATTCAGAAAGGGCTTCTGACACAAGGTCTGTCTTTTCAGACATCTCTGCTGCTATTTTAGTGCCTTAAGACTTGACTCTTGCTTTGAGAAGAGAGATACGACCTTTTATCACGCACAGGTTATGTTTATGCTATAAAGAATCTTGAAACTTGCTACAATGAGGAAGTAAGAAGCCAAAGCCAAGATTCACAGTATATTTCTGATATGGAGGTAATACTGACTCTTTACGTTTAAATTTTGTGCAACATGCAGCGTTATAGAATCTATACGAATGTTTTAGCATTTTCTGTGTGTTTTATTACCTGGGATTTGCATATCTTCCTTGTGCTCAAGGACTTCCTCCTAATAAACATCCCTGTTCCCCGGACATTCGTCAGCCTTTTACTCTCCTGCCACGAATTCATCATCAGATTCAGTTCACATATCCCGTGATCTGCCTGTTTCCCGCAGAAAGGCCAGATTGATGATACTCATTTCGTGGAATCTTCGCCCATCTCTCGAACGCTCTTTTGCTCATCCTCGCCGTTAAAGCAGTCAGCCTCCGGTGTTTCGTCCTCAAACAAGAGCATCCATCACTGTGCGAGCGCATCTGGGAGGACTCGCCACGGTTTATCACCACCACAGTCCCATTTATTGTTCCTTGCCTCTTTTATTAGCCCTGTTTGTTTACATTCCTGTTGAGTGGGCACTGTAATGCAGTCGCTCCTATTTCCTTTTTATTGCACCTCCCTTATACCTGTTTACAGCCCTACATTTCGCTGTTTCTGGTCCCACATCATACACACTTTCTGCACAGTACTACGTCTCGAAGGCCGTAAACGTGACCATTGTGTACGCGCTGGCATCTATATCTATATTATGGGATCAACTGATATAAACACATCAAATAAAGAAAAGTAACATTTATGTAGCTGTAAAAATTGTGCCTGCCCACCTGGAAATATGAAGGAACACGTCGTCCTACAGGAGAATGAATCTGTCGGGGCTGCACTTCCAAATAATCGGTCCTGTTAATACCAGACTAACACGTGTGAAGCTCAATAAGAAAATACCACAGCAATAAAAGCTCAGCTTGACACATTGGTTAGGTCCAACAATGATCACGTTACCAGGAGCGATAGCTTCCGCAGCTAATATCTTATCTCTGCTGCAGCTATAAATCACGGCCCCTAAGCAGTTTACCTTTTGGTTAACAATATTTTCATCTCAGTGTCTTGGAGCGCCCTAGTGCTTTTCATTCGGTTCCTGTGATTATTAAGCAGTCTTTCTTCCAGCCCTTGGCTGTCTTATTTTCTGCCTCAACACTGGATCACAGTGAATTCCTTAGCCTTAACATTAGACGAAACTAGGCTTATCTGTTGAGAATCTCTGTGAATTCGAACAGATGTCAATGGAAACTCCTGTAGAGGCATTTATTTGGAAGACACTGTGGATCATACCACGTAATGCTGTAATTTTAATATTATGAAACCTCCAACATCCCAAGATCCAGTGGGCCTGAAAGCCTCGTAATCCACGCACCAAGACTGCCCCTCTTTGGTGCGCTTTGTTGTGTCACATGACTTCTCAGGCCACTACCGCCTTTCCAGAGTATGCAGATATGCTGCATTCCATTTACCTTGGAAGTCAGAAGTTGGTGCTGGGAATGACACCACACCCGAGTTAACCACGTTCCAGTACAACAAGTCGGAAAGCCATTTAGCAATACTAGTTCTAGCCAGGTTCATTGTTAGCCATTTTTAGCAATACTAGTTGATAACGTATTATGCGGAATTTTGCACATACAAACAGGATAGCAACATGTGCATAGATAGGGGTTAGCCTATACTGTGTGTAGAACCGATTTAATGAGACATAGATAAGACAAAAGTGCTTATAAACAGTTTATACACTATATTGATAAATGTATTGAGACACCTGGCCAGTACACCCACAGGAACCTTTATGACATCCCATTCTAAACCCATAGGAATCTATAAGGAACTGCCCCCCCTCCCTTTGCAGCTATAACAGCTGCCACTCATCTGGGAAGACTTTCTACAAGATTTTGGAGTGTGTCTGTGGGAAATTTTGCCCATTCATCCAGAAGAACATTTGTGAGGTCAGGCACTGATGTTGGACATGAAGGCCTGGCTCACAAACTCTGTTCTAGTTCATCCTAAAGGTGTTCAGTGGGGTTGAGGTCAGAGCTCTGTACGGACCAGTCAAGTTCTTCCCCCCCAAACTCACCCAACCATGTCTTTATGGACCCTGCTTAGTGCACTGGGGCACAGTCATGCCGGAACAGAAAAGGGCCTTCCCCAAACTGTTCCCACAAAGTTGGAAGCATGGAATTGTCCAAAATGTCTTGGTATGCTGAAGCAGTAGGAGCTCCCTTCATTAGAGCTAAGGGGCCAAGCCCAACCCCTGAAATACAACACCATACCATTACCTCTTCTTCACCAAACTTTACAGTTGGTACAATGCGGTCAGGCAGGTAACGTTCTCCTGGCATCCACCAAACCTAGACTTGTCCATCAGGCTACCAGATAAAGAAGCATGATTCATCACTCCACAGAACATGTTTTCACCGCTCCAGAGTCCAGTGGCAGCGTGCTTTGCAACCAACACTTGGTGATGTGAGGCCTGCATGCAGCTGCTCAGCCATGGAAGCCCATTCCATGAAGCTCCCAGTACATAGTGCTGGGGTTAATGCCAGAGGAAGTTTGGAACTCTGCAGTTATAGAGTCAACAGAGCGTTGATGACATTTACACACTCCTCAGCACTCAGTGACCCCACTCTGTTACTGTACGTGGTCTGTCACTTCGTAGCTTTGAGTTTGTGTTGTTCCTAAACACTTCCACTTTGCAATAATACCGCTTACAGTTCACCATGGGATATTTAGCAGGGAAGAAATTTCACAAACTGAATTATTGCAAAGGTGGCATCCTATGACAGTACCACACTTGAAGTCACTGAGCTCTTCAGAACAACCCATTCTTTCACAAATGTTTGTAAACCTGACTGCATGGCTAGGTGCTTGATTTTATACACCTGTGGCAGTGGGTCTGAATGAAACACCTGAATTCAATGACTAAGAGGTGTGTCCCAATACTTTTGTCCATATAGTGTAACTAATGCTTTCACTTCTGTTGACGAAGGGCACAGCCATCTTGAATTCTGAGGTCAAGGTTGCAGAGGTTCTTCCAACTTTCCCTGTCAGAACTCCGACTTCAGGGGACATTCCAGTTCAAAAGTTCTGACTTCCGAGTTCACATGGAACCAACGCACCAATAGGCACAATGGGAAGAAGGATTTCGCCAGAGGACTGTGTGAGTGCAGCAGTGTGGCGTGACACAGATAAGCTTCCCAACATGGAAATGTGCTCCATATTCTTCCACTAACCTTTTCTGAGCTCACATTTGTCGGAAAACAGATGCTTCCAAACAGACAGGGCATTTCACTGTTATCGTCTGCAATAACTGTGTTTCTCACCCATGTCTGTTTGGTTTTGAGATAATGTTTCCTTTTTGTCCTTTTGGATTTTAAACCCTCCTTATCTTAAGTCTGCAATGGGTTCTAATTCAGCTATGTGGTTTAACTGCCCGCCTACACTTTTATGGTGTATTTAATCAGTCATTAAAATGGAAAAAAATGCTTATGTAACAGGCAATATCTGCTATTATAAGGTGAAATCATCAAAAAGACCATTTTCATAATTGACCCGATGGTTTATGGCATGAAATTAATTCTGAAACTCAGATGAGGGTGTCAGAAATTATCCGCTCCGACTCGGAGGCCTGCCTTTAGGGATGGCACACTAATAAACACAAAAACGGTCCCCTAGAGACTGCCACTTTGATTCAAACAGCTCCCCCTCCCTCTTCCCCCTGTCTTCTTCCACAACAAATCTTGGAATACGTTTCAGACTTCAGTATTACCAGCCATGCATTCACAGCATGAGAGATACAGCGTCCACCCAAAGGCAGTTTACAGACGGTCTGTACTTAACCTGTCAGCTCTTCTAAAATCCAGCAGTTGCTAAACTCCTTTGAATTCTCCCCACATCTCAAACCGCCTTAGCTCCCCTGCTAAAAATCTCATTAAATTAAGATTCTACTGTATCCAGGATGTCTTTTCCGGGGCTAAATCTCATTTAAAAGCATCCGGAAAAGATGTGTTGAATGGTCTCTCAATTTCTTTGAATTTGTATTGAACCCCATGTCACATGAGAGACAGGGGTGTACCTTGCATTTGGGTGGCTCCCAGATAAACTGGCTGGAAGCCACAGGGATAAGGCCAGGCAGGGTAATGTTATCCTTAAAGAAACCAGGGAGAAAAGTTACTATGAAGGGAAAGGTTGTCAGCTTGGGACTGAAGGTGAGCCTTATGAGTTATAACCAGCCCTGAGCACACAGCAGTGTTGGCCTTCCCAGGACATGTCATGCTACTGGCTTTTGTTAATGTGAGGATCCACCCCCCCACCACTTCAGCTACATGCCATCCAGCTGCCATTATGCTCTTTGTCACAGGATAATGGCAGCCTGAACAGCCTGCCTACATTCATAACTAGAGCAGTAGTTTAGAATATTATACCAATATAGAATATTATATGCTTGAAAATTCAATTATATTTTACCTATATAAATTTAGAGACATTTGAAATAATGACACTTTATTGATTCCCGTGGGGAAATTCTCTTTTCACTTGTAGGGTTGGCTTACAAAAAACGTTTTGTTATACATATTAGATGAGCCGGACAGGTGAGCAGCCGCCAGATAGGGAGGGCCGACACTGTCTGTTCTGCATGCCTCGTTCCCGTTGGCAACCCGCTGACAGACCCCACCCATCCCTTTAACTGATCGAATCTCGCTGAAAACGTGCAACTGAGTCATTTGCTATTGCCTTTTCCTTACTTTTCCCTCAGCTGCGCTATGAGGAAAAAGTGATACATGAAAATCCCACGACGACGTGTATCGGCGCGTCCTGCTGCTACGATAAAAGGCTTTAAATGACGGCCAGGCGGCGTCGGCCGTCCGCTCAGCGGACCCCCGGCTGTGCGGACATCCAGCCACATGCAGGGCGGTTATTTATCATACTTCAGAGTCCGGGATTTGTCACTGGAAAAACACTCAGCTGACATTTTAAAAGTCTGATAAAACAACATGCCCATGAACTGGTCTTCGTTAACACAAGGCTTTCTGACTCCAGGTTGCTTCGATTTTTGTTACCTGTCATGGACAGCAGGTGGCGCAAATGCTTCATGTATACGAAAATCACTTGTTTAGTGTGCCGATTCATTTAACGTATTAAACGCATAGTTTGTCCTGGGGAGAACGGAGTCCAACACATACACACACGGAGATGTTAAAGATGTTTCTAAAAAAATGAACTAGAATAATAAATGCAATTTATTGTACAGATAGTTTACATACAGCATGCAATTTGAATACAAATAGTTTATATATATATATATACACACACATATATATATATATACACACATATATATATAGTTTCTTAGTTATTTATTAGTTTAATTTGAATCCTGAGATAGCAAGGTCAGTCGGACACAAACAAACGGCTGCGCTAGATTTACAGAAAAAATGTGCGCCTAATCCTTCGGCCATAACCGGCGGTATATCCAGAGATGGGGATGAAACGCTATCGCTTCGCAATTTTCCAAAAAAAGTATTTCATACTAAATGTTTGGACTTAAATAACAGCATTGCAAAGGCACACAGCGCAGCTGCTGGCATTCACATCTTCTGCCGACGATGTAGAACTGCGGGGATAATTCTGGAAGGCAGGCCGCCAAACCACAGGACTTGAGCATCTAGCAGCAGGAGTGGATATAATCCTCCCGTATGTTCTGCACGGCTCTGCCTTTTCTTGTCATCACAAAGCATCAAATGCAATTAATTTTTCATAAGATGCTTGCCTAGTGTTCAATTTTTCAGCGAGTTTTTCAGAGAATGAAAAATTTACTTCAGCAATGTATTAGGCATGACCTGCTATATGGCCACGGCTTCCGTAAAACAACACGTTTGTATTTAAACGACTGCTTGCAGGACCTTGTTGGCATCCCTTAAGGAGATATTCATTACCGGGCAGCAAGACGTTTTATACGATCACCCGCAGGAAAAAAAAAAAAAAACATCTCGCAGTTTTTGTGCTGTGCAAAGCAGATCAATACGCAGCAATTGCCCTGATTACCCGAACAGCGGAGAACACACGGATCCCTTTCAGCTTACGGGACTGCAGCCGGAATAGCAGATGCCTGTCAGTGAGCACTTCAGCAGCAGACCGCAAAGGACCTGGGATTTAAACTAAGGTTTGGAATGCAGACACTGAGAAGAGAATTCTCAAATTCAAATTCAAAGTGAAAATAAGTTCTCAACTGGTCACATACAAACTAACAGGTTTAACAGTAACGTATACATAAGAAATTATTATATTGAACTGCAAACGGCCAATATAAACTATATGTGTGACAAGCGATATTAATTTCTTAGTTTTTCTTTACGTTTCAGCACGTGAATTTGAAGTGCATCGCTGTGCCAACAGGGGGAGACAAAGACCACCTAAAAATTTAATAAACCCGTTAGCGTTAGATATTGATAACTTAAGCCAAGGCTTACAGAATTGCGCCGGAATAATTCCTGATCATTATCTGGAGGATTTGAATGCCCACTCTTACATTCAATAGCACAATCCATCAGGCACAGATGCCCTTCAGTTTTTCCATCAAGACTGCATTCTGCTGTTGGGCACTTACCAGCCCGAATCAGCCGGATTGAGCTCTGTGCTGGCCCCTTCTGTCCGCACCTTCACCAGGCTGTTCCTGGAGAGTGAATGTCGCTATACGACCAAAGTCACGTATGGTCTGAGCGGCAGTTGTTAGCATGACGGCAAGAGCCTTGAGCTCACGCTGCTGCCGCTATTGTCTTTGTGTTCTCCGCAAATCCACTCAAAAGTGAATCAAACGAGGGGAAGGTGCCAACCTGAGCTCTGCAACCTTCCTTTGGAGACGATAATTAGCCTCCAGCAGGAAAAGATAACAGCTCCTCTATCACATTGTCTGAAGTTCCTTCTTAAATGCTTAGGATACATTTAACTAATAGAGTATATGAATACATCAAATCATGAAAACCTGTCAAATAAGAGTAAAAGACCATTTAATGTATATTCAACAGCCCCCTCCCCCCATAGAAAATGTGAAAAGTCTGTGTGAAAGCCTTGCAAAGCAATGTTCACTATTTTTGTTAAACATTTTTGAGTATTTCCTCTGTAGGAAAAACTTAATTGACCAATGACAGTGTTTGGCTGGAACTTCTCCAGATTGACTTTGCTCCAGAAGATGGCACCGTGATCTCGTTCACAAACTAGACACCTCGTGGACAGCTGTGGACCACAGCCTGCAGAGGGGGAATGCCCCTCTGTGCTCTGCCAACGTAGGTGAACTCCCATGTTCCACCTCCCATGGCCCACGAGCCTGCTAGCAGCTCTTCCAGTTCGCCACAGGGTGGTGCTCTCGCTTCCCCAGTATTCACAGAGCTGGGCGTGCTCCAATAGTGGTGGTGCCCCCCCAAATGCTCTGTGCACAGTGAGTAACGTCTTGGCCATATATGACACTCACTAATTGCAATTATCCCAGTACTAGGAGCTGGTGCTATGGTTGTTAAACATTCCATGCCCCCCCACCCCAGCAGATTTAATGAGGGCATGATGTATTTGTGTTGCTCGTGCCTTTTGTTCTCATTAAATTACATCATGGCTCACCACCCTGAAACCAAACCCCCACCCAGGTCACCAGATACATTTTAATTAACCTCTTAGGATATCGGAGCATAGAGAAAGTCACATGGATCCAAAGATAGTTGGCTGGGTCAGTGCAGGTGAAAGGACAGTCTGTTCTGAGGCCCTACATAGCTATGCTGACTATGTTGATCAAAGTGTGATGTTATAAACAGTAGCTACCTGACTAATTCAAAATGGCTCTCAAAGAACAGGAATGCCTTCTGTAAGCCACACTGACAGTCTGTATTTCTGTTAAGGGGGAGTGGTGGATTTGGAGAGAGGTGTTGTGCTTTGAAACAGGGGCTCTGTGACATTCATCCCGGTCTACTAACTCCATCTTGGCTGCTGGGACAGTTAGCAGCAGCCACGGCGTGTTGAGACCACGGCACACTGGCTGCCATCCCCAAATGAAACGAACCAATAAACCTGCCGGTGATGTGGCCTTCCTTCACGGGCATGCCTCGAGTTTGGGCAGGGGGGTGTTGGAACCTGTTGTTCAGTGATGGGATTCCTCTGCTCTGCAGACTCGGCTGACTGGTTACTGAAGTCCAATTACAAAATAACTGAGGACCGCATGGCTGTTCTGGTAAACAGATTCAAACAGAATTTTTTATCACAAGGACAGGTTACTAAATCCCAGTTCAGGAATAAATATTAAAATTCCTCAAGGTCTGACTTGAACATATTGTCGCTCCAACATGTTAAATTTAAATTTTCAGCCCGAAATAAATTGCTTAAACACAACGGAAGACCTTTAATTTGGAAAACCTCATCCAACATATTTATATAATCCATGCAGAATGCTACGTTTATAAAAAAAGAACTGAAACGATTCTCTAAAAATCAAGGAGGTTTTTCGTGGAAAGGCAAAGCTGTCCACACAAACATATTCTTCCTATCTTTGGTTTGGTTTCCACTCGACACGTTGACACAATCTGTGTAGCGTTTGTGCTGTGTGTCTCACAAGTAGGCATTACATTGTGAACAAACAGAAGACATCTGGTAATATGTAACATCTATTTTGTAATTACGGCATTAATAAACAAACGGAATTGCTCTTTCGTGTTCCCAGCAATTAGGCTTGGTTACGAAGTTTTATGGTGGTAATTTGTATTAAAATGCACGCTGCTACGCTTCCTGTGTAGTGGAATATTCCCTCGTTTTGGCAAACAGACAGATATGGATTTTAAGCTTTTCGTATTCATTACTGGCTTACAGATTTCATACAGAACAGAGAGTCTCTTTGTGGGGTTAGGGGTTAGGGGTTAGGGTTAGAAGCCACTGAAAACTGACCCTTAATGCAACTTCAGCAGAATATCCAAACATGAAGACCCTGCTCTGCTGGGACTGTGAGGGAGCCAGCTGGAACAAGAATTCAATGGCTGTTTTTAGGAATTTGTATCTCAGATCCCGTGTCTCACTAAAGATTCTTTTATCCTAAAAGTAGCATCCATTGAATATCTGTGCTTTAGGAGGCATTGGTGGCTATTAACTTAGCAAACTGCACTGTTTTAAATTCACGATAAGCCCTTAAATACTCTTGATTAAGCTGTTGAATTGAATCATATCATTAGGTTAAGGCCCTTCTGTATTCGCTCTAAATGCTTATTGGTGAGACATTTTTACAGCATGAACGTTCATAATGTCATTTAGTTAAGGATTTATTTGCCATCTTGATCCCTAGAACAGTTACTTAAAATTAAACTCAAGTACAATTTATTCCATTTTGTTAAAACTTCACAAAGGATAAATGAAATGGAATGTATTTTATTTGCATTAAAATGTAACTGTAACTGTTTTCTAACCTGTTCACCATTAGTTGATTTAATTCATTGTAATTAATTAAAGGAACAGCCCCATCACAAGTAATAGAGAGCTCAGCTAGAATATAACCGGCCATATAGATTGTGCCCCTAAAATCAGCACTGTCGTAAGTGATAGGCTGGAGATTGCGGGAAACGGTGATCGCAGAATGTTTCTGATTTTGCTTGCCTATGCAGCTTCTCCTCTAATGAAACTGAGCATTACCTTCCTCGCTGCTTTTGTATTTTGGCTCAGGCATCTCTTTGTGATACAGTACTCAAGGCTGAGTGTGAAGTGCACCGGAAAGCGTTGGGCCCTGATGCTCCAGGATGGAGGATCTTGACAAAGGAAACTAGGAGGGGAGAAGAGACTCTGCAGAAAGAGGTCCTTGCTATTTTAACACAGCACTGCACAAATGAACGATTTGACTCCAGAGTCCAAGACACTTGTGACAATTATCCAGGCAAAAAAGCACAGTTCTAAAGCACAGGTATGTCTTTGCCTTCGTTTCTGAAAAGAAGAGATGAAGATTACAGTGGGAATGTTACCTGTTGAACATATTAATATTATTAAAATTATTCAGTCATGCTGTGGCAACGCGTTGATTATCAGAAATTGTCAGCTGATACACGGGTGTAAATAGTGCTGTTCCACTTTCATCGCTTCTTTAGAACGACACAACGATCTCACACTTCTGCACTCATCCGAAATCCGCCTCGTCCTCTCCAGTCCAGCATCCCTTCAGTGAAACACCTCAACTTCAAGGATGAGGCCCGGTCAGGAAGGTCCAGCTCAGAGCACTCTTCCAGAACCGCCTCGGGTTATACATGCAAAAAAGCGCTCTTCTCAAGCTGCAAAAAAATACATACACACAGAATCTATGCCTATACTGTATATACACATATATTACTATATATATTTTGTATCTGTATATAAATAATTTGAATAGGATACATACATAAGGTACAGATTAAACAGCACTCTTTTATTTTGGCTCGCTGGAGCAGCTGGCGTCCGGCTCCTTCCCTGCCTGCTTGTATCGTGTTTCCTGCCCAGGGTGTGTGCTCGCCTTCCTAGGATGGGTTCCAGTCGACCTCTGACCCTAACTGGATAAGTGGTTATTACAATGGATGGATGACTTTATTTCCTGCCCATGCAGACCCCCGCTGCAGGGGAGGGCTCCTCCAGGACACCAGGCCCGCCAAGCATTGGGAGGGTGGCAATACCTCCCCCTCCGGCGTCCCTGGAAGGTCTACAGCGGAGTGGAAGGCACATGTATCGTGGCGCGCATTAGGCCCGCATGCCCCCAAGCATCTGCTTCTGCGCGGATTTGGACAAAGAACAGCGGAATCTTCTGAGCCCTAGCGGCTGCCTCCTCGCGAAAACTTTCTGAAAAGTGTGCCACCGCTGCGCGGAAACGCTGGTGGTTGCCATGACTCACTCATTTCCGACACTCGCCACCACGAGCGTCATCTCCCAGCAGTACCCCGGCAAAGACATTTTTCACGTTTAAAAGCAGAACGAGACTGTACATGCTAAATGAGCCCTGATAGCAAGCAGATGGGTACGCCTGGTGCTTCTGGGCCTGTGAGATGTCAGTGTGCGGAGGATGGCAGAAGGCTAGCTGCACTGGGCGTGTGGACCTGTGGGCTTGTGGTCACCCTGTTTAGATTACCCTGCTATAGATGAAGAGGTCGCCACCTGCTGGATCGGAAGTACGCTATCACCCCCCCCCCCTTCTGTGACTGATAGTCAAAATACGTGTGACAGGCAAAATACTGTGATGCCAGACATTGTTTTTGGGAGGTACATTCAGTTTCTGGAAGCCATTAATCAGTAAGACCTAGTAAAACACTCTCTTAATGAGGACTTGTTAATGTGCTTGTAATTTCTCTTTTGTCAAAAAAAAAAAAAATAGAGTCCTTGCGGGAATCCAAGTGAATTAATGGCAGGAACGACTGCATCTGGAACAGATAACGACAGAGTGAAACTGACAGCCGCTTCTCATGACGCCCCTGCGGAAGTCTGATCACACAAAGCTGCAACTCTCACGTGAATGCGATGGGGCCAGGCGACGGATTCCCAGCGGTACTCCGGAAAACGGCTAGCCAAAACACGACATGACGTGGATTCAGCACTGCGCGAGGGACCTGAAATATACCTTACTGCAATTTTCCCTATTTCACACTCTCAGAAAGTCCTTTCATAATTTGCATTGACCCTAAAAAGTCCTTTGTTGACCCTGCCCACTGTAAACTACGGTGTATTATTGTTACATTGCCTGCTTATCTTGTACAGAAGGGCTCTCCATTTCCGGCCCTGGAAGGCCAGACTGTGACACAATGTTCAAACACATCTACTAAACCTGGCAATTGGCTGGTGAGCTGAATAAGGTGTGTTTGAGCAGGGAAACCTGCAAACTGTGTTGCAGACTGACTCTCCAGGACTGGAATTAGGAAACTATATAGTAGAGGGTCATGCCTGGGGGGGGGGGTCCTAAAGCCAACAGGAATGTATAACAGAGGGTGGGGTCAGTACATACATAAGAAGTCAAAAATTTGCCCAACAGTACAGGTTTTCCACCCCACAAGCAGGGTTATGATTGCGAATGACAGAAGGAGGCAGTGTGGCTCTCTGTCAGGCCCGATATTACAGGCAGCTCCACACAGCCCCTTCCCGTCCTCCCAGTCAGCCTCCCAGCTCCATCTACAAAATTAACGCTGGCATTCCCATTCCACTCCCCAGCCCACATGCACTGTGCTGAAACTGGTAATATCGCTCCTTTGCAGAGCGTATTTTTTGTGCACTTCATCACATTCAGTCAGCTTCCCCCCCTCATCACATTACTACCTGTCTCTCTTGCGAGAAACATTAGCTGCCAAGCGTCCCTGAGACGATTAATCGATACCTTGCTGCTCCCCGCTCAACGCAATTCTTTCCCTCTGCCTCTCGTTCCTGCAGATATGCAGGGTGGCCTGTCATTTGCAATGCCTAGACTCCAATTTTTCTGCAGCACAGTCAACCTACATATATATTTTTTTTCTTCTGATTCACACCAGCCTGGTTTGACCCGCAGCATGTGGGTAAAATATGTGTATTAAATGTCTGCTCCTTTAAAAAATTCTGGTCGCACACTGGAAGAAGAAAGATGGCCTGAGTTATTGCGGCTTCAGGCGAAGGATGGCATGCAGTGCCTCTCCGGGGAGGAAGTAAACATTGCAAATCACATTTTAAACGGCCGGAATAATCGAAGGACAGAAAGCGAGAGAGAGGAACGTGAGTTTGGTTTCGGTTGATTTGGTTTGGCTGACTGTCAGGTCTTCTGTGCTGTAACCTAGGCTACCATAAAACAATTAAGCAGAGAGGGATGTCTGTGCTCACGTCAGTGTTGGCAGCATGTGGGTAAATGCTCTCGACAGCAAACCGTTCTCCAGACCCCCACCTGCCCTCGGGCAATAAACAACGATCACAACAATTTTCTGCTCCTTTAAAAATATTAATATTGGTAGCGCTCTCAAGCAAAGGCATCTATGTCAACTGCTGATAGCCGCAGAAGTAGCGGATCGTATTTCCCGTTGTGGTATAAAGGTCTTGGAGTATTTCTGCTAGGCTCTGCATAAGTGCGCCCCCTGCAGGATCCTGGCTATGAGCAGATGGTAACGCGGGATGTTTGGAGGTGCTGGGGCGGCGCATTGTCTACTTTTGTCTACGATTGTGACTTTTTACTATACATCACAGACGGTCCATGATTTTTTTCCCTCCCGGTTCCCTGTCAAACATTTTTGCTCCGGGAGCTGGGAGGGAGCAAAAACACGGACTGCTGCGGGTCCCCGCGGACCGGATTGGGAAACACCGCTATAGATGGAATACGCCCATTCTCCTCTCTCTACTAATAGCGTCCAACATCCAGTTGACGAATGAAAGGTCGTTAATGTAATCTAATTGGCTAGTATTTATGTTTGAACTAGTTAACATTTTCATTCACGATAGTTGTTTGTACATATTACTTTACATCGCTAATTTTAACTTAACATTGATAGCCAGCTGACTAACATCATTGTTAATTGCGAATATAAAGCAAGAGTAGTTTCTATCTTGCTGACATGGACATATTTGCCTTGCTGTCAACAATCCACGTAACTCCATTTAACACATTAAACCATTCATTGATGGCTGTGTAAAGACAGGTTTCTATTTGTGGTGCTAAGGGTGTCTCATTATGTTGTTTTAGGTTGATTTTGTAGTTTCTGAGAAAATGTGTTTTTTCACGCTCCTGTAGTAATGGGATTTTGGAGATACGTGTTTTTCTCTGGAAAACGACAGTGTGGACGACCGCCAAACAGTCACCATCACTGTGGGCGCGCGTGTGTGTGTGTGTGTGTGTGTTTTTAAAACCTACACAACATCTTTGTAGGAAAATGCATGTGGATCTGGGGTGGTGCACCCTCACGACAAACCCCTTCCTTCTGTTTTCCACATCTTGCTTTTCACGCTTGTCAGGGTGGAGCCCGGCACAGCGGCATGTTTATCTGCTGTGTAACTGCTGCAGCAAGAGGGATGTCGAACAGGAGAATATAATCATTCCTTCTCAAAACACAGTCCTCCAAGTGCTATGAAATGAAGGTGTTTGTTCTCCAAAGACTGTTACATATGTTTTAATGAATGGATATAAAAAAAAGCCCGATTATGTAGATGTGGGATTGTAAACCACCAGCACAGTGTGGAGGTGAGACACCTGGGGTGTGTCAGGCTGGGCAGGCATCCTGGACCCCCCCCCAACACACAGGCCCAATATTACCCGGGTCTGTGAGAGCCAACTTCCCTCCACGCTGATTCCGCCTGCCGTGAAGGGGGGCAGAAACATTTGGCTGCGGTGGGAGAGCGCCTCCTGTCTCACATGTGATGCGCTGCATGCTTCCTGGCCATCGCTCCTCAGGTTACCCGCCATGTGCCTTTCCCGGTTCAGTGCAAGTTTACCAGAGGAAAATAGCTGGCTCCTCCACGATGTGCCTGATGACACAGAACAGTCTCCATCCCCAGCTGACCCACCCGCATTTCTGCTGGTCCCCACTGACCCTCCAGTCATCTATTATTTCCCACAGCAGGCTTTCAGTGGCCACAAATCCATTCCCCCCCTTCCTTTGCCAATAAAGCCATAGGACCCAGAGGAACCGCCCCCACCACCACCATGTGTTTAACGTGGGACTGAAATTTACAGCAGGAATGTAACAATGCCATTACCAGCTGGAGTCATTTACGTTAAACAAATGTACCACAGGTCTCAAGGCAGGGGAAAAAAAAAACAAGATGTCTTACAGGGTCATAGTGCTGACTCTTGCTTAAAATAAGCTTGGCCAGGTACTACTGGAGGGACTGGTGTGGCTTCTGTGAGGGTCAGAGGTCATTAATGAGGGATAATCCATCAAAATGCAGGTCTTGTTGTCAACTACGGCACAACTCCGAATGTATTCTTAAAGATCCATCCATCTTCCATCACTGCTCACCCACCACAGGGTCACAGTGACTCACATGTCTCCTCCTGTCCTATGCGTGGCTCCTGTCACCAGCATGGTTTTTGCACCCAAGCTACGCAAAGCCTGTGCTACATTTGACCATTTCACAGGAAGTTTAAATGATGCCCTCACATGCCAACTGCATTGGACTTGAGCACGGCGCGGCGGGGAGGCCAAGGACAGATGTTCATCTGCTCGACTCACTATTACTGCTACGCTGCAGAGTTTCACACATAAATTAGCCAGACAGAAAGTACAGCAATTTAAAATATGAAGGTTAATGTTCCAACGCTGACCCAAGAATAAACCAAATGAAGGCATGCAGTCTTTCTGGGGCTAAAACACTGAAAAGAGAAGCGAACACATGACTAAATTTATGCTCGATGCGTGATCATTGGCAGATGAGGAGTCACATCAAATCTGTCAGTCTCTGCGCTCTCTGATATACGCCTGGGGGCATCAGGACTGCCAAGTGAGGGGAAGGGAATTAAATGTCTCCCTGTACATTTAGGATTCTAAACAAAACGCCTGAGGAAATTGGAAATGGCAAAGGGCAGCATTCTTTGACCCTGAAATTCAGTCAGATCTTCATTAAAAAAAACACACTTCAGAAAACCGCGAAATTAACCATAAACAAGACACCCGAAGGATGAAGATCCCGTGTCATTTTGAGAACACTTATCCCAAGTGTCTTCAGTAAAATTATTAATAGCCACGTCATAAAAAATGAACCCATCGGTACTTAGTTCACATGCCATTGCCTCAATATGAAGCAGCGCTTTGCCGAAGGAAATTCATAACCTGAGAGTTTATGGTTTCAACCACTGCTGCTGTATCTCTAAGCTAAGCACTTAACCTAAATTATACCAGTTAAAGAATAAATGGGCAACAATTGCAGATATCAAATAAAGATGTCAGCCAAGCAACTAAAGGCGGGAATGAAGCCTATTCAGGCCATGGGCTTGTCACTTAAAGCTGAAAGTACAGCCTGAAAAAAGAACTAATGCTCTGCAAATTGTCCGCTGCAGTATTAAAATTCAACAAACCAAATGCCATGTTCATTATCTGAAAGGTAGCAAATGCTTTAGACTGATAGGTCCAATTTGTGCTATTGTGGAATCTACAGCCATGAACCCTTTCCCTGTCAGTGCAGGGCTTTGCCCTTCCTCCAAAAGCTGCACACATGACCCTATAAAAAAACCTAACAAGGCAATTAGTTCAATTAGGGACAGCTGGGCTTGATTATCTGCTTTAGCTGTGGGCACCACGATGGTGATTATCTAGCATGGCAATGCAAAAGCCCTGTGTTGTTAATGTCTCTCCCTGGCTCACAATGGATACACATTGCCTCTAAAATGTTGAGTGTTAAATTGTTCCTGCTTTCCCCAAGGGCATACCTTGCGCAATCCGTTGTTGGCATGTTTTTTGGCATGGAGACCTTCCTAGAGATGTCATGACTGATTCCCTGCATTATAACATCACAACCTGGGTAACGCAGCTGGAGATGGGGGGGGGGAAGCTGTAACAAGCCAAATCCTGATCTGTGGGGTATTTTTTTTTTGTCCTCTGCCTGGGTTTATGGGCAGGCCTAAAAACCTCCCTCCTACAATGTGGCCTACGTTCCTTGAGTTTCTAACCAACTGCATGCTTGACATTTGTTTAAGGGGAAGAACTATGATCATTGCCAAAGGTTGATAAACCCGTCATGTTTGTCTGTGCATGGTGTTACGGATGTGACAAATACCTCGATTACCCAGTAATCCCAGGTAAACACAACCCCCCCCAAAGGACAAGGCACCCCTGTACACAAACACACATTGTCTCCATGCCCCTGCTCTGTCCTCGCTCATCTTTATTCTGGGGGACAGAGGCTGGTGAGACATTTTTGTGCTCCAAACGTTCCTGTTCAGGTGAATGAAGCGTGTAGACAAAGCCTGGCAGGCCAAACATTACAGCTGGGTTTGGATGTGGGCAGCCATTACGCCCTCGCCTAAGATGGCTCCCTAGCAGTTGGACGCTTGTGAGGTGCCGTCTCCCTCACTGTACGTCACTTTGGACAAAAGTGTCCACTAAATAAATTAATGCAAATGTAAGAAGACGCGTGGCCTCGACAGGTGCACATAACCAGTGCTCTGCTACATGCATCCGTCTGCCTGTAAGCCATGGGTTGTATTTGCGTTGCAAAGTTAATACACATTGCCTTTATTAATTCAGCCCATGAGTTGTTGTGCATTTTTTAAATTTCACTTCATAGATGGTTTCTCAACAGAATGCCATTGTGAAGTACTAAGTCATAATATTATATAGCTGCAATTCTTTTAAACAAAGGTCATCTTTTTAATCCCTGTGCACTGATTCACTGAAATAATTAACATCTGGTGGAAAAACTGAAGGTAATAATGCCTATGATCAGTAATGGCATCATGACAATAGACATTATCCTTCACCTTCGCTAAAAGAATAGATGTCTTCCACTGGCATTCTAGCCGCAAACTTCGCCAGGGGCTCTCTCTGTCAGGGCGGGGCGATAAAGAGCTAAGGAGCCGGGCTATAGGTATGCAGCGTTCCATCAGTTCTTTAATGTGACAGAGTTCTATTCAATATGCTATTTCTGTGCTGGAAGTTGGTGTGTCTGATGATAGGGTCACTGCCCCCCCCCCCCCCAGGCCTCGTCCAAGGCTCTCAGCATCAAGGCAGCCCTAGCAGCAGAAATTGATTCTCACCTCCATCTTGAGCCTCAGAAGGGGGTCGCGGGCGGGGGGGTGGGTTGCAGAGTAAGTGTCTCCAGGGGATGCATCCAGCATGGCTGGGGGGGGTGGTTGGCAGACTTCCTGGCAGCACCCCCACCCTCCCTGCGCCGGTTCCTGCTCACACAGCATGATGGGACGGCAGGGTCTGACGGAGATTCAGCTGCCATGGCATTAAGAGAGAGCCGCACGTCTGGTGTGAGCAGTGTTTGGAAACAGCAGGTGTTTAGTATAAGAAAAGCACTCTGAAACAATGGGAAATATCGGCAATATGAGAACGCTTTTTTTCTCTGTAGATTTGTTTTTCTGGTTTATGCAATACAGTGTAAATGTTTGCCAGAAAATTTTTAAAATGTTTTTTCCCTCAAATTTTTCATCCGGTGTTTCCAAACACCAGCTGGTGCTGTAGCAGCACAGTTGCTATCGGTGTCAGGGTGTTAAGACCCTCGTTTTTACGCCCTAATGGTCAGTAACGAGCATGTGCATCAGAGGCGGGGGGAGCATTGGCTCACAGGACATATCAATGCCTTTTGATTTGTGTCCCCAATTATGGGCTTTGTTGACTAAAAAATACACCTGTTCTATTACTGGAGCTGACTTATAATTATGAGGCTAATCTGTCATCTACTTCTAGCTGACCCTTTTCTGTGTCAGTGGATTCTTCCTCTCCTGCCAATTCCCAGTGTGCATATCTCCCCATATACCACATGCCAATACATTCTGCTTTCACAGATTTCCACAAGCCAGCTAATTGTCTGTAATGGAGCACTTTGACGTGAACAAAAATGAAAGCTAAAATGGCCGCGGACCCTCAGTCCTGGCCAGCAATCCTGCTCCTGTTCATTCCATCCACACACCATTGGTGTCTAGCGGATGGGTTCAGGGATCAGACCCTTTCAGTGGATGCCCGAGCGCTAATGAAACGGTGCTTACAGCCAGCCCTTCAGGACGAGACAGAGAGGCGTGGTCCCGCTGTTCCGTAACCTTGGCTCAGGCAGCGAGCCAAATCAAAATTGTGGTTCCAGAATCGATATCGCTTGCCTGCAATAATGGGCACCGCAACTGGAAATGCGGCTTAGCTAAGTGCTAAGCCCCTGCTCCGACAGTGTGCTGGGAGACCCATCTGGGCCATGGGCTTCCAGTCCCGGCTGCCACCACCCCCCTGCTACTGCCTTATTCCTTGGCATTCCTGAGGCCCCGGATCGGCTGATGCCTGTCTCACCCAAGTCGCTACGGCCTCAGCCCTCAGAAGATAAGAGGTGCAATTAACAGCCAGCGGCAGTTTTTTTGTCTTCTCCGCTTATCCTCGGAATTTGCCGAAAGCAGTCAAACAAATCCCCACCCATCTTTGGTCCAAACATCTCAGATGTCACGTTATATTACACCAGCCCTGTCTGAACTCCAAATCATCCAAAGAGGGAGCAGGAGATCACCCTCTCACCGAAATTAACTAAAACAGCGTTTCTCAACCCGTTCCTTGGGGACCATGTTTTTGCTCCCTCCCAGCTGCAAAAATGTGTACTGTGCGGCAGGGAGCTGGGAGTGACCCCAGAGTGACCAGATTGAGAAACAATGAATGAGAGCACAGCCTACCTGCAGTCATTCTTCCAGGAGCTTCATTAGGGAAATGACTAAGGGGAGTGGGAGGCGATGTCGAAAGCACGCTTTCTGAGTAGTGTTGGGGGGTTTGATGGATGACGGCAGACCGGCAGAAGTCACATTGACCCCGGCGTCCGTCTCGCATCAAGTAACAGATTAAACCTGTAGGCAGTGACATTAAGTAGCGGATGTGAGAGTCCGATGGAGAGATTCTCCGTAACAGAATGGATGTCATGTAGGCTTTTTCTAGTTGGGAGGGTGTGACATTTATCTGGAGTTTTTCATCTTCCTCGCTGACAGAGGGGGGTCACCAAATGCCACCCAGAACGACACCCCCCATCCTTTTGTGAGGCACTGAGGCTTGTAAAGCTTACATAAATCCAGCCGGCGGTGGCTCTTCTGGGCTGTGACCGAGCTCAGGCCATTCTTAACTGGCTAAGCAGAAGCGTGGCACTCAGCCACAATGACTGAAGTGCTTCTAATACCGATATTAGAGACGCTAAACTAAAAGCAGGAGACTTTCTTTATTTACTCATCATGCTCTGAGCATTCTTCTGGAAATATGTTTACCTTTAAAAGCAAGTGACCCTTTATCTGGACCGGAATTAAACCAGCATCACGGTGTCTCCTAATAGGGTCTAATTGGTAGTGGTTATAGAGTTTTTGGTCCAGCAGAGCCAAAGGGAAGAAGCCTTCCGATTCCTGGAAGGTGTCACATCCTGAGATGGGCGGCGAGACAGAGGTGAGTAGCTCTGAGTAACGTCTGAAACAGCTGTGATGCTAAATGAGGGCAGACATCCAGGAAGGAGAGGAAGAGGACTTTAAAGCACGATGGTGATTGGTTGTGAATGGTCTCACAAGAACCGTAGCAAGGTAGAAAAATGTAAATCCATACTGATCCAGGTACGATGGCCAGCTAACCCATGCAGCAATTGCGAGGTGATTACTTGTGGCTGGGTGTGCCATACTGGGGCTCCACAGTTCCAGGATTGCTGGGTTGGAGATTCGCCCCAGCTGTGTCTGCGGGTAGCTTGCATGCTCTCCTCACCTTACACTGCACATGACCTTCCAGTAAATGGCGATCCGACACTGTGTGTGTGGATGACATGCAGTGAACTGTCCTGGCTTACATGTTCCCTCCAGAACAGCGTGATCCTGCCTGGAGGAGTGTCTGTTTCTATTGTGCAGACAGGGGTGAAAGTAATATTACCCAAGCAAAGGAATTGTCTAAGACTAGTTGTTATTACTATACTCTAGAAAGGCATTACAAGTGAAAGTGATAACAGTAAAATACCAGAAGCTCAGCACCTGTTATTTCGTTTTAAAGAATAAGCCAAGACAGAGGTCAGAATCACATCACAGGTAGAAATGACCAGTACCTGCATTCCAGAAACTAATCCGATAGCATCAGTACCTGTAGCTCAGAAATGCATCGCAAGCAGAAATTAGCAATACCAGCATTTGCTGCTATACGTCTGACTAATGATCAACAGCATTAATGATCAACAGCATTAATGCTATTCAGCAAATTAATCATTTGCTGAAAATATTTGCTGAAAATATTTGCTGAAAATAATACAGGCACTCAGACAGAATTAATCCAGGGCCATATTTACGCATCAGGACGTGAGCTAAACAGGTGGCACCGTCTCTGAGTCCTGACATGTGAGCTGACTGCTGAACTCCAGACACCAGCTGGGCAGTAATTCCCTGTCAGGGAACCGTACCTGCGAGGCGTCCTCCGCCAGCAGGGCCCATCGCTCGCTTCCACGTGCCGTCACGGGAAAGGCTGCAGGTCAAACGGGCCGGCCTCTCGCAATCCGTTAGCGGCCGAGTGATGGGTGCCCCCGACGGTGTTCATTTTCGGCACATTAACCGCTCAGCTGTTTCTGTGCAGTGGTGAGCAGACCGGCAGCTCTCTGAAAGGGCGATGCTCCATCTAGGGCAACAGTTACACAGATGTCCATTAACGTGGCTTATACATTATCCATAGACAGATTAACAGATTCATGTACATTAATGCTTTAGAAATGAGGTTAAATCTGAAGACTTATGAAAAATGACACTTCCCATTTTCACAAAAATCATTACAAATGATCATTTTCCATGCTAATGCCAGGGCTACATATTATGTTAAGTTATTGCAGTAATTTCAAGGTAATATAAAGATTTAATTCTTTCTAATGGGCATTTTAGTTATTGTCATTAAAATGGTTTTATCTGCACACGGCTACGAAATAAAAGCCTATTTTTTGAAACATTGTATATAATATTTTAAAATAAAAAATATTATGGTTAACTATTCAATCTGCTAAGACAAGGAGTTAAACTCAGATATTCCACGATTAACAATGAGCAGGAATCATGAATGAAAACTGGTCAAGTGGCACACTCCTCGTTACCATGGAAACATGCCAAAAAAGTACAGTAGTGTTTAATGTGCTTAATGTAATATCCAGTTGGGAAGGACTGTCCAGTTGATTAATGGCTGAAATCATTCTTGCTCGACATGAGTCTTGTAAGGATTCCGCATTTCGTTAAAGTTAGACGAGCATTAAATTTGATTTCATCTCCTGTTCTAGACATGCGTTAACTAAAATTCACAATGACTGATTATCTACAAGACATTCAAAGGTCTGATGTTCAAATTAAATGAACGAAACAAAAATCACAGTCTGCCTGTAATCGTGGTTGGTCTTCATGGATTATCTTATCCAGTTCCATTAAACCCAGGGTCAATATTTGAATCCATTCGAAGGCCAAAATTGTCATGCGATACCTGGTCTGGAACCAAGACACTCTGAATACAACAAGTATTGATCACTGGATTCAAAATGACTGAACTTGACGACTATGTTGCTGGTGTGTGACAGGTCCAAGGACGTGCTTGGTCCCATCATTGGGATTAGCTGGTGATTAGGGGTAGATGTGGAATGTAATGGAATTCAGGCTGTGGCTCTCTCACCCCGCATCCAGGCATGGGTGTACTCTTAAACTGGGAAATGGGGGGGGTCATTGTCGGCTAAAGGAGAAGGGCAGAGTTCCCCTTTAACAGGGAACCGAGCTGAGTGAAGGCCAGTGTGTGGAGTCGTTTTCAATTAGTCAGCGTCTCTGTGGAGACCATGAAACTAGACATAATGCATATATGCCTTAATGGCACCACTGCAGGTAGATAATGTGTTCAGATTGGTGCAGGCTTTTTGCTGTGCTATTGAAAATAACAGCGTGATGAAACAGGTGAGTAAGAGGTAAGCCTGGCAGGTGATGAGATATGTAGTGAGGGTCATTAGTACTGCTGGGGCCTTTTGACTCACAGGCCGCAGTTATCAAGGTTATTGGGTTTGGCACCTGCCTGCAGTAAGACCCAACACTCATCTTGACATCCTGCACTTTGGCGGAGAACACAGGACCGAGGGAGGGGAACGAATGCAGCCTTCCTTCCGTAGCATACTGTAATGCTTGCGCTTCGATTTACATTAATCCACTGATGTCTCTGATATTGTTTGGACCTGCGAGCGAAGAATGTAATGGAGATGTACATTTCCTGGCAAAACTGAGCTCCTGATTAACATATTAAAAGGTGTTTGTCCATAAGTATTCATGGGCAAGACAAATGCTAATGGTGCCATGTTTACTCTCTCTGTATTTCCAGCACTTAACAGATTCATTCACAAATAATTTGTTTAAATGGGTGTTTTAGGTGAATTTGTGGTCTAAAAAAATCACCCAGAGTGCACGTGCGAGTACGGCTACTACGACAGCATCCCCTGACACCTTCTGCTTTCAGGAACAGAATCCAGGCTTCCTGCAATCCCACACTGTTTAAGCAGCTATGGAAATGCATTTATAGACAGATGGAGCTTATTTCACAAATGTTACTGCGTTGAAGACACTGATGATGACTGATGAAGTATGAATCCAATCTAGATAGATAGATAGATAGATAGATAGAGCAGAACTAGGAGCCAGAGTCTGGTGTCCTCCTCAGTGCCGCAACTGTTCAGCAGGTACAGGCTGTGCATGGCATTAAACCAAAGCCACAGCCTCTCTGCTATAGGAAAATGATCTTAACTGACAATATGATGAAGCAACAGCCACTAGCTCAGCAAGGAAATGCAGCCAGTGATTCTTTATTGCAGTCACAGGGCAGAGAGGCAGTTCTTAAAGTTCATAAAGCTTCTGTCACATGAAGATGGCTCCCGACACTGGAGTTTTACAGAACTCAAGTCTCGGTTGCTGGCTGTTCAGGCGGCCCGCAGGTAGGGTAGGGTGTCGGGTGCGAGGGAGCGGTCCAAATGTTGGTGACATTCGGCGCTAGACAATTCCCCGCTTATTCTGCTACTGCTAAGCAATGGCCCAGTTAACTCACATCCATTCTGCCGCGGTCCGGCAGGAATGCAGGCGGGAGACAGGAGACGGCCGCCGGAATGCGGCTGAACGCTCTGATAATTCCGTCATAAGCGGTGTCTCGGGATTTACAGCATCATTTGTTTGAATATATGTCAGTTTAGATGCCTCAGGATACATTGATTGCAAGACCTGCAGACCTGCAATTTGGTCTGAGAAATTTGCTAAGGAAGTATGCTTTGGTCTGCTTTGGTCCACATTTCCCCGTCTTGCATCCCTGATAATCCCACACTAATCTCCCTTGTGTTGGTTATTCTAAGCAAGAAGTTCAGATTTTATACCTCCCCTAATCTGGCCAAAGTCCATTTCAATAACCACATTGTAAGAGCCAATTTTTCCCTGTTAGCAACAAGTGTCGTCTCACCATAGTAATTATGCTCTAAGATTTCATTTCCCTCATACTAAGGTCTGGGCTGAAATACTAGCATTGTCACAGCAGGAGCTATGGAAATGATCCTCATGGAAAATGAGACCCACAAATGACTCTTCGCTATGGAGAATAGCTCCAGTGCTGATATTAATACCATTTTCAAAGAACCTGACAGTCATTTAATCTCCAGAAATCACGTCTCCGTCATGGATAGTAATAAAACATAATAGTTCTGTAAAATACATAGCACTAAAGAATTCACTACTTAGTGCAGCGTTGATACTTTACAAACTAGTTGTTGAATAAAAAAAAGTATAGTAAGATGTTAATAATTTAACAGATCTTCTGTTGCTCTGAGCAAAAAAAGAAAAACTTACCGACATGCCTTCAAGACAGCGAGCAGCCATCTCCACAAAATCAGTCTGACACACACCCGCGTTCACTGGATTAGCATCGCAAAACAAGCCATTTATCAAAGCTCAATTATAAAACAAATAAAAAAACAACCTCAACACAAACCCACCTTGTCAAGAAACATGACAGCTTTTCACACGAACTGTCTTAGAGAGGACACCGGGAATCATTTAATATATCATTACCAACAGCACCAACAGTGACAGCATACGCTTAGTAAACACACAAGCTAGCAGGGTTAGCAGAGACCAGGGCTCTCGTTTCTGAGCTAATGAAGACAACTTGGGGTCAAACAGACATTGGTGATGTTCTGGGCTGGGGGAGAGAATCCAGGAAGACAACATGTGCTACAGCTCTGAGCTCCCAGCACCTTGACGGAGTCTTTAACTCAGCATTCATCTGTCATCTAAGACACCTTCAAGTCATGGAAATGGATCTAACAGTTCTGCTCATCTCCCCCTCTCTGCACTGAGCCCGATCACTTCTACTTGGCAACCTTTTCTCCATTTTTCTTCTGTTCCCAACACGAATACCTACCAGAGAGTGGAGTAAACATCAGTTCTCTTTATTAGCCCTGAAGACAGACTTGCACACACAGGTACACAAGAATGTACTTGCATGCGCTCACAGACAGGCCTTCATACAGATCCTAGGCCACGATAATCCTGGCTGACTTTAAATCTGCATCTTTTAAACTGAGAGCATAGAGTCAGACTGAGGACGAGGAAAACTCTGGAACCCATATGAGCTATACCCCATGACCACTCAGCGTGACGGCAGGGGACATGGAAAAAGCGGGGGCCAGCCGAGCGGGACGGGCAGGCAGAGCTGCCGCATCGCTGCCAGACGGCTCCATTACTAGCTCTGGGCCACGGCGGGTTCATGCTAGCCTATCTGCCTAGAGGACGCCCTGCCAGGCTGGCCAGCCATCCGCACGGAGGTGTGATTTACTGCTTTCTGCTCATAACTTGTTCACTCAGCGTCCACCGTTATAAATGAATAAATAAATGACTGTATAGAGTCACATCCTACTGGAATGCTGTCTTACAGGAGGATGCCAGCGAGTCAGCCATCTCAGAACAGCCATCTTGTGTGTCTGTCACCCTGTGTAACACCTTTATCGGGGGTTTCCTCAGATGGGGGACTGTCACCGTGCTCCGAGCTGCACTCAGGCACAGAATAAAGGATTCACACCGTGGCAGCTCTTGCCTGTGAGACGTACTGCAGGTTGGTCTTCCAGTGCCAGTGAGGACCCCTGGCATAATTATAGCCCCACCAACCTCAGCTACGCCACCATTTAGCATGTGGAGAAAATGGAAGAACACACAGCCTCCATGTGAAAAGGTGCATGATCTGTGGTAAAGGTCCAGCTGAAGAGTGAAGAGGATGGCCATTGGCTGAATTCAGGGTTACCCACCAGGAGACCCCAGGGTTACCCACCAGGAGACCCTAGCCCCACTGTCCTCAGCATGGTTGCTGTCAGCAACAATTTCTAGAGGTGAAAAGTTCAGGGCCTGAAAATACAAGTCCAGACCAAGAGTTTGTTTCAAACAACCAGTTGAGTATAGAGTCATAGTCACAATGTACTCAACTGGTTATTTGAAACAAAACCTTGGTCTAGATTTATAATTTCTGGACTGGAATTTTCCACCTTTGACAATTTCTGGAGGTCAGAAGTCGGAGCTGGGAATGACGTTACATCTGAGTTAACCACGTTGCAGTACAGCAAGTGGGAAAGGTATTTAGCAACACCAGGGGCATGTTTCAAACAGCTGGATTTCTTGTATAACTGGATAACTTGTCGGATTTAAGGTAGCCAAGTTTAAATGGCCTTTATCTTCATTCACTTACATTTAGCCCAGACTACCTTAAATCAACAAGTTATCCGGCTAAACAAGAAATCCTGCTTCCTGAAACAGGCCTCAGGATCATTGTTAGCAATATCAGTTGATAACAACACATAACGCGCAATTTTTCGCATACAAACACCGTAGCAATACGTCCACAGTTAGCAGTTGGACAGCACTGTGTGTACGACCGATTTAATGAGATACATGTCTCTTATGCCACTTATCTTGATGAAGGGGGTAGCCATCTTGAATTCTGAGGTCAGGGTTGCTGTGGTTCCTCCGACTTTCCGAGTCGTCATTCCAACTCCAGGGGGAGTTTCAGTTGAAATTACTAGGAACTTGTGAATTCTGACTTCCGAGTTCAAATAGGACGCAGCCTTAAGTGGGGCTCAGTCTCAGCCCGGGTCTCGCTGCCACCCAGGCACAGGGGTCGCGGCTTTTTGTTCACCGGAGCGCTGCTGCCTTGGTATCGTGGTCCTGTTTTTGGGTCATAGTGTTCTGGGTTCTGGGTCAGCCCCCATTTCCCACTATATAAGCCGCAAATGTATTTATTTAGCCTTGTTAAAGCAAATCCAGGTTTATTATTTTATAAAAATATGCATTTTGGAGACATTTCCTTAAATATCATGCCCCAATTAATCTTCATGCAGGATTCTAAACAAGGCATACTTAATTTTCTGTGTGCTACTTTAATAATTGGCAAACATTTCCATAACGACAGGGGAACTGAAAGTGCATGTTTGTAGGCTTGAAGCTTGCTTACCCAAATTGCATCACACATTTTTATCAGATTACAGGAATAATGGCAACAAAGTGGCTCTGTGCGAAAACCAGACAAGACAGACTGCTTCCAGAAGCCCAAATTCAGCATAGCACATCTTTAGGAAAACGCTTAGTTTGGTCAAAAGGTCAATAATTCTGATGCGCTTAATTAGGACGCTAATTACTCATTCAGTAACAGCCAGATGTTATCCCAATTAATTTCTAAGCTTCTCCAGAAAAGGCTATTCGGGGTAAACTGAAAGTACAGCCCTCTACCATATTCATATTAAATAATGCAGCATAGGACAGAAAAATAATACAAGCCCTTGTTTACATCTTTTTCCTAGCCATGCCCTTGATTTATAATGAAGGTAAATCCTTCCCTGGTTAGCAACAGACCCCTCTGCTGCTTCCATGTGCTGACGCTCACTAAACAGCCCCCCCCAATTCCCCTCAGGCTGCAATAAACAGGAGGAGCTGTCGGGGCAGAGTGAGCACTGGCCGGCCTGCTGTCGCACTCGGAGATAAGGCACTGGTAAACACTCAGACGGCGCATAAACGCGTCGGTCTCCCGATCGCAGCCCCTCTCCGTACTCCTGTCTGTTTGAGCGAGAGCCACGGCTGTTGTGTGTCACCACAAGAAGGGGGCCTCTCACCGACTGACGGGGCCATTCGCATTCTGCTGTCACTGGCATGTTAACTGCACGGGGGGGGTGAGGTTAGGGAGAGCTGCATGATGTAATTAAAAAAAAAACAGGTGGGCCGAGAAACCCAGGCTGTCATATTTATAATTTTCCGTCGGGTCCCGCTAACATGCCGCACAGCAGAATGAAACATCCGGCATAAATTGAGAAATGCCACGGTGATGAATGAGTGGGACCGGCACAGCTGACTCCCGCTAATTCGCGCACAGCTCTATCAGGCGTGGTCACACCAGAAGCGAATGAGCCAAGGACCCCATTATCTTAACCCAGACTGGTGACATGCTCCTGCGGGCGACCACCGCCTTACCTCGGGCTCTGGAGTCTCCCCTTAATTAGGACATTAATTAGATGTGAAAACTGAAAAGCGATCAACAAACGAGGTGGATGCAGAGAAGCCCCGCCCCAAACAGGCAGACATTGGCACGCTGGCCGTCTGACCCCGGCGGACATGCGGGGAGCACGACTGAGCACGTGCAAAGAAGAGCCAGAGCCTGGAGAAGGTGCAGAATTTCAGGGAAAAAGAATTCACAGAGCATGCAAATGAATAACATGGTGAGAGGAAGGCCCACCTGCCCTGTCCTGGGCCCCGAGGCTGGGGGCCCCCCAAGCTGGCACCCGCTCGCCCCTCTCGCCTCTGATTCCATTATTTGGACACGGCTGAAATGAAGTGAGAAGAGGCTGTGGATGTCGCAGCGTGGGAGGAAGCGCTCAGGTGGGAGTGGGGGCGGGGGGGGGTCGCTCATCATTTCCTGAAATGTGTCGGCCGTGTTCTCATGAGCCGCTGCCGGATTCCACTAAAACGCAGCCTGTCTGTGACCCCCGTCCACTCTCCTACCATGATACCAGGCGCAGGATGCCCATTTTAATGTGACTCACCCACGTTGAACCGGAGTAGAACAGCTTCCGGAAAAAAGGAACACGAAATCAAACAAGCTCCGCCGAGCAAGGGGGGTTATTATATTTTGTTTTTCTGTGATACAGACATACATTATCACACTCCGTTAGCCGGGACTGGCAAAGAGAACAGCTATGAGGTCAGCGAAGTTCTAGATGAATCCAGGTCATCTGATTGTGGACCGGATTAAAAAGTAAAAAAAAAAAAAAAAAAAAGGTAGTATTGCATTCAAAGATCCATGTCATTTTCATTATTTCAGTCGGTGAAAAGGCTGGACAGACAAGAGTAATAATAAACCTTATACCTCTGAACCTCCTACCTACGAAGAAGGTTCTCAGGCCTCCTCTGGTGCGCAAAATCAATCCCGCTCAGCAGCACATTAAACACTGGCGATAAATCGCGGCTAGAAAGAGCCGTTTAATTGATGAAAGGCTTCAAAGTGAGCCCAGGCTTTCTTCCGGCAAAATGGCGGCCCTTTGCCTCACTGCTGACACATTTACGCACGGGCGTCCGTGTGGGTGTGACTGACATCTCATCGCCTGAAAGGAGAAAACGTCAAATGGGGTGATGTCAGCAGCAAGACGTACAGCTTCAAATATATACCACGGTAAACATACAGCACTTTAAACCTATCCTGCTTTAGACGTATACCACCTTAAACGTATATAATGTTAAAAACCTTCCATTTATACTCAATATAAATATTTCATGGGCTTCATAGGAAAAGAGCTCCTTTGACAGCTGTTCTCACTTCTTCCCTTAGGTTCATCCGTAATGCTTGGGAGGGGGTGGGGGGTAAATCTCTGGAGGCAAGCAGGAAATCTGATGACGACGAGTCACCTGGTACACAGTCTGAGGAGCCAGGGGCGCGTTGGCAGCGTCGTGACCTTGGCGTGACTTCGAGGCCAGTGGACGGATTACTCATCACCTCTGACCTCTGAAAAAAGGAAAATGAAAAAAAAAATATGTGGGAAATAACACAGACACACGCCCCCGTCTTTTCCCTGCAGTGCCCAGTGACTAATTCTCCCACAGGGCTTCCGGTCGACGGCACGGACTTGTGACACCGAGCGACCATCCGTGGCCCCTCCGCCAGGTCGCTCGCGCTCACTCACAGGTGCGGCCGCCGCAGATTTCGGGATGACATCAGCGCTGCTCTGGGTCGCGCTGGGCCATTAATCAGCGCTACCATTGGTCTCTTTTCCCACCTGGGCCCCAGCTGCAGGTTTGGCGGGTCTCCGCATCCGGTGAGAGGGAGAGGCAAGGCTCACGAGGCTGGGCTTTTGAACCGCTTTACCAAAAGATACATCTGTCAAATAGCTTAGCATTTACATCAACAAATACTCACTAATATACATGAGATCACAGCTCTGTGTGTGGAAAGCACAGGCTACACAAATATACACTCATCACTGAACATGAGAACTTCTGGAGCAGCATGACATCAGCTGAATGGTTTATTACTGTGAAACATCTCCTTTCACTTGACCAGTGCTTTAGGCCAGAGCTGGGTCCGCCTGGAGTCCCGGGTCTAATTAGGACTCAGAGATTACAGCTATAAGTGCCTTGAAGCACTGCACACCTCTGGGACTTTTGGCAGGTGCTCTCGGCAGTATGGCAGAGAGTGCGTCGGGGGGGGGCAGTTGGCCCCTTCGCCGTGCCACCTGCCTGGCCTCGGGGGGGCCGGCCTCTCAGACTGAATGAGAACCAGTAAAAAAACACATAAAACCATTAGGACGAGGAATGGTGTACGGCTCCATCCAGCCCTGACTGGCATGGCACTGGGGCCACGTCGCTCCCATATCTGGCAGGACAGATTCGAAAAGGCGGCATAAGATACCATCTGCCAAAGAGCTTCGCTTACTGTCTGGTTCCCCCCTGCTGCGGTCGAGTGGTAAAATATTAGAAACGAGGAAAGAACTACTGAGCGAGTCGGCGCTGCGCGTTTTCAAAGCCAGGACGTGGAGGGAAAAACTGGAAGGAATAAAGTTTTCTTTATTTCGGTTTTCCGATGTTTTTAGATTCTTCATAACGGCGGCCGAAACAGAGCAGTTCATTGTACAATGGGGGTATTTACTAGGGAGCCTCCCCGAGCTTCCGCTCTCTGCTTCTTACCTTACAGTCAAGTCTGAGACAGAGGCAGTAAAAAGCGTAACAATCAAGAAATCGACTTTACGAGCGGATGAGTCACACTCTGAGCCGTCTGTCAGAAACGCCGGCCTAAAAGACCGGCCGGCTTTTTAAACTCCTCAATACGCTGAAGGTTTCTTTTAACATATGCTCTGGCAGCGTGACGCTTATCAGTATTAGTTTGATAGCAGGACCTATTAGGTTCGGCAAATCGTCCACACCGGATACGTTCCCTGTTTTGCAAGCGGATGTGTATTGCTATTAATCTGTGAGAAGTTTTAAACCGCCCACTGGCACACAACAAGGGCGGATTCCCAAATAAAGGTTTGCATTAAGAAGTGCTTTGCAGAGACATGGTACACCACGTTCGACTAGGAACGGTAAATACGTTGTTCTGGAGTCATTCCCCAGCTTCCTGCTTAATTATCTTAATTATTTCACCTTTTCATCCTGCCGGCTGTGAACACTCCTGGAAAATCACTCCTGGAAGACTTCCTCCAGGTCCGCCTTGCTCACGACAAAAGCCTCAGTGTCTAACCAAGGCCAGTCTGAAGTACTGTACGTCCGCACCCCAATCTAATTAATTACGGGGTCGATCCGTCTGCCAGAGGGGACTCATGCCGCGTTAAAAAGGTCGCATTTTTAAAGCCTTCCAAATGGAATTTAGTTCAATTCACTTTAATTATAATAATTATTATGCTTTTTAATTCACTTGTCAGAATGTTATGATGAAGGACTTCTGCCTGGTGCATTTAGGCTACTACGTGAAAAAGTGTTGTTACTCACCTCAGGGTAGACTGCTGAGACAGGGCACATTATTCTTACAGATAGAATTAGCAAGCTGAGTAAACAGACGGGGGGGGTGGGGGAGGGGCCCAGGGCCACACGCTCCATATTTAATAAAACAATAAAAAATAAGACGTGGCATGGTGAAGCAGTCGGCTCCATGTCCCATCATTTGCAAGTTACAGCCTGCCCCCCCCAACAAAGAATGCATGCCTGTGTGACCTAAAGTGCTTGGCTTCTGATGTGTCATGACCCTTTACCTACACAAACAGAACCATGTGCCCTACTTGCAGAGAGGAGAAGACGTGTCCCACCTGGACGTCTGAGAAGCCGCCTTGCCTGTGCTCTGCATCACCCATACGCCTACGTCAGAAGATAAAGACAAATGACTCCTTTTTTTTTTTTTAGTCCCACCAGATACGTGGGGATGCTGTGCTGTGATGCTGCACGCTGCCTTGTCTGCCAGATGTAGTCTATTAGTGCCGTGTGCTTGGAAAGCCTGTGTTGACTCCAGATTGATATAACCTGTAACAGCTCCCCAAATCTTTTCATTTAAAAATCCTTTCATGCTTCTCCCTGGTCAATAAAGTGTTCTTAATTAAAAGGGGACTGCTACAATCAATTCACTGCAGGGAAAAAAAAATCTCTTCTTGATTAAAACAGAGAGAGGGGAATAGAGTATAACTATTCATGTATTCTTTTTATTTAAATACCATTCAGTAGACTGTGAATTGCCCTTTCTCAAAAGAACATATCTTTGAATTCATGTGAAATGAGCCGTGCATAACCAGACGCTAGAAAAAAACAGACTTGGCAGAAAGTTTTGTTTGGTGTCTGCAGAGGTTTGAAGGGGTGACCCGGACAAAATCGGCTTTTGAGGGAAGTCAAGGGCAAAATCTGCAGTGGGAAACGAGCCAAGGTGGCGATGTCTCATGCCGTCGACGCCAAGGCTTGTCAGTTTTGTTCCTGCCTTTTTTTATTCAACACACCCCCTTTATTATTTGTGCCTGGGGGCCGGGGGCATCCTCAGGTCCGGCAAAGCTGGGGATCACGTTTCCCTCTGCTCCTGCTGGAAGAAATCCGGAAGAAGCCGGATTCCCCCGGCGAGCCAGACAAGATGTTCTGTCTGGGAGACCCGATTCTTGTATATTTGTCAAACTGACAGGCGGACGTCACCATTCCAAGGCTTCCTGTGCAATCAGATGCATTTGTATTGCCTGCAAGAGGATAGATCATTACCCCTGAAATACGCAGAGCTCCATGTGGGGAGGGAGCCTGCTACCGTGTCCCAGGAAGACGCATGTCACCAGTGCGCTGAACGTGGCTGGTGGCCGCAAAATTGTTGCGATTTTTCATCAGGCACAGACAGCAGTATCTGGGGGGAAAAAAAAACAGTTATGATATGGCATGAGCAGGGCTGCTGCTATTGAGTGAGGAGCGTACAAGCTCCAGCAAACACAAATAACAGCAAAAAGAAAGCACTTAAGGGAACAAAGGCTAAGCATTTGCAAGCTAATTCTTGCAGATGCAATACCTTTATGATTTGGACACAATGTATTTGGACGTCATATTTTCACTACTTTGCAACAATTGAAACACTCAGGATATTCGTCGATATTCGCTTGAATAATCCCCTAAATGCCTTCTGTTACCAATGTGCTTTTCTGTTGTGTTTTTCCTGCACTTCACAGACACTCCCTTGTGGGGCACTCAGGCATTGTCAACAGCATTGACTGTAAAGTGCATTGCCACCTCGGGGCATTTATCTGTCTTAATCAAAAGACTTATTGAATTTCTTTGTGTTTTTTACTGATAGAACACTGGAGCGTGCACAGTAACAATGGTAAATGTAATAGCGCCAAACAGCAGGTCTCGGAGCGATTTTAAGCAAAAATAAATACAGTTACCTTGCTTTGAAGTCAAAAGGGCCAAAGTACTCAATACGGCGCCCCTCGATGTTTCTGCTTTTGCGGTGTGTGTGTAAACATGAAGCAGTGTGCCTCTTTAGATTAGCTGAGGGTGTGGGCAGGCAGTGAAGGAGCATCGGAGTTCGTCACAGGCCGAGAAGACTTACCAAGTAGCTATAAGGGCCCTCATGTGCATGCTGCTGAGAGCGCTTTACAACAGTGGACCTGCATGAGCAGGGGCTCTCTGAAACCCAGCTGCGATTGGGGCAAACTTGCTTGAAGTGAGTCTGGGTCTGCCGTGCAGATATCCATGTGAGGAAAGCCATGTTCACGACAGCTCGTGGTCTGCGGGGGGGACAAAGTTTGATTTGGATTTTTGCTTCCACTTTATCTGTGGATCTGTGTCGATTCAATGCCCTGCTTTCAGGGACGTCTGTGCAAAAACAGATCATGTCACAGAATAGAAAAGCAGAACATATCACAAGGCGACTTAAGTGTTAAGCCCATCCCCTTTCAATGGGGATTCATGGGTAATGATGATTCTCACAGTAGAAGCACAAAAATGATCTTTAAGATGTAATTCATGGTTTGCTATTGTAAATTTAATGAGGATGAATATTTGATACATCAGACCAGCCAGACAGCCGTTCTCTCCGGAAAAAAAGAAACACGTATATATTAATATTTCGATCAATAACACACAATTACCGTCAAATTATTTGACAGGTGACTTGACAAACAGCAGGCAGACCTGACACTTGCATTGACTTTTATTAATCAGAAATGACCAGCAAACAGGTGAGAGAGTGTGATAGCATTTCAGGATGATCCAATGTGTCACGGGTACAGAACTGGAGGTGTCTTTCTTTGGAAAGAGAGCACGATTTGCTAATGACATGTAAAAAGATATAGTCATTACTGGAAACATCTGGAAATCATTACTGAAAATATTAGCAATGCATTAAAAGTTGTGTTAAAACTGCATTAGCGTGATTTTTTAACTTGGTAAAGCAGTTTTGCTGCTGAGATTTTCAAACAGAACCCACTGTCTTCACTCAGGAGGACTTGTGATTCCTTGTGACGACATAGCAAATGCACGTTACCTTTTCTCATAGCTGGGACTCTTATTAAATTAGCGCTTATTAATGTGATTGAGGACAAACACAAGCAAAGCCAACCACAGTCACAGCCTGAGTCATCTGCCCCAGTGGCAATGGGTCAAGGGAGGCTCTCACAGCTCATGCACATGGTGTGTGCTGAAGCTCCGCGTTCATTGTGCAGGGGATCAAATTAACAGACTGACACCACTTAATACCCACCCAGAAATGACACCCTTTGACACCCTCCATCAAGACTAAAGCACCTCATTGATGTAAAACTTCAAAAATCACTGGACTCACTTGTGGAATAGCTGACAATGTTTCATGTGAACCATCGATGACGTGTAGGATCTGAAACCTTCTCCAGCCCCCAGTGTGAAATATGACACCTGTGGTGGTGGGCAAGTAATACGCGGAGCAGTAAGTAAGACCGACAGACTAAGACCAACAGGATTTATTCCCACAATGTCCTGAGTCAGTGTCGAGAGAAATAGCAAAGCCTCATGCTGTGTTCCGGTCAAAGTGGAGGTCAGAATTTCCAAGCTGAAAAAAGGCCGCGTTCCGAGCTGGAGCCAAACGTAAGCAATAAACTCGGCTGACCGTTGTAGTGTCATTTTATAATTTAATAAATGATTGTACAAAAGCATATGCATGGTTACCCCGAAAGACTGACTGATTAAAAATCACACATTCAGCTGTTTGTGCAGAGAAGTTTCAACCCTGTAAGCTATACACTAGAGCTCATTATGGACTGCTAAAGCTGCCCCTATTGCTAAATAGTTAGCAATATTTGTGATCCATTTTGACATCAATCTACATACTTAATCAGTTTTGTCAGACAGGAAAAATCACTCAATATGGGTCTGACTTCATTATTTATCATTGACGTTAATTGCTGATGTGGAGGCTGCCATGTTGTGTGATGTCATAGCACCCATTTCTTGGTGAAGTTGCGGTATGTGAAATTGGCCCAAGTTTCCCTGTCAGAGCTCAGACGTCAAAAGCTGTGCCATATTCCTTTTTCAAGCAGGAGGTTGGACATTTTCAAGCGGCTAGTCGTCTAGAACCCAGCATCCGAAACAGGCATAAATGTACACTCTGCTCCACAGTCAAAGGAGACAGACAGAGTACAATCTCCTTCAGTCTGCAGAGCTCCGAAATCATCAGATGTTGTTATCCTTGTGCTCTGCGTACGCAAGGCCGCTATATTTATGTAATTATTCTTAAAATGGAGGAATCTGACCCACAGTTTCAGTTTAAATAGTAAAATCCTTGGGAGCATAATCACCACAGAAACAACACGCTTCAGCAGCGAGCAGGTGGCACTTTGGCTGATCGGTGATGAGGAGAAGATGAGGGGGGCTAATTAAAAAAGTTGACAAAATCCGTGTCTTATAGTTTCTGGCCTCAGAAAAGCAGTAAATGCGATGGCCTGAGTGAAGGGCACTGAGAGCTCGAAGAATCACTCATCCATCTCAGGCCGGGGGCTGCCCTCACCCAGCTGGCTTATTGCTGATATTGTCATGACGACTGCTCCTCAAACCCCCCCCCCCGGGTGTGCTATTAATTACAACGCTGTGCCATGTCAGCTGACGTTCAGTCACTCTGGCACCATTTTATCTGGTGGCTGATCTTAATTGGAGCTATTCCTGCCCCCCCTTTACCCCGCTCCTCTGGTATGACGAGGGACCGTCCCCGGTGACCTTGCTGGAGCTGCTCCTGTGGGGGCGGGGGGTGTTCAGCGCCTGTCTGTGTGACCCCTGAGCATCTCTCCCTCCTCCCAGCCTCACTCCTCTTCTCCTGTGCCCCCCGGCCTCGCTCCCCGCCAGCCCGCCCTCTCCGGGGACCGAAGGGACAGCAGGATCTCTGACAAGGGCGCTGGCAGCATTCGGAGCACATATCCAGGTAATTTTAGTGCACCATGCCCTGCCCTGCCCCAGGCCTCTGCTTTGTTGATTAATTAGGACAACAGTGACTCCCCAGCATCGATTAAGATTCATGTTAGTAAATAGCTTGTGACATATTTATAACTGTATATATAAATATGTTTTCTTATGTGATTCCAAAAAATTCCAGGCTGCAGAAATGTAATATCCGTATTTCATATTCGTATTCTACATTAAAGCAATCTCAAAGTTCTTGCACACCAGCGTTCAGGGCAGCCTGGCCAGGACGTGGCTCCGCCCTCATGTCAGCTGGTTAAACAGTTTGAGTGAATGAGGGGCGTCTGGGCATGGGCGTGGGGGCTTGGCACTGCCCGCACCCCTCCTGCGAGGACCATGCCAGTGAGAGTCTCTGCGCAATGGAAAAAAAACCCAGCAAAGCTGTTCCAGATCTGGGCCCCGGGATGGAAAACGGCCGTGCAAGTGACGTCTGTGGCACGATGCGCTCCCCATTTCCATCGAGCCGGATTCAGGGCGGCAAGCAACGGCAGAGGAGACACGCAGCTCTTTTCAAACGCTTGGCCCTGGCGACGAGATGAAGAGAGGAACCCATTTTCGCTTCCAACGGCGCCGGGCCCAGGTGAGGCCTGGCTTAGGTAAATCAGTAATTTCCTGTTCTCAGGGTAAGTGGGCTGTGATCATGCAGGGAGACATCCTTTCACACAGCTGCTCACGGGAACCACGTCTCAGCCCACTTTCCCGCATGCCTTACAGACACATGCCACTGAAAAGTGTGCCCAAGAAAGATATACTGTAATGGTATTTTAATCATGAAAAGATAAAATGAGGGAAGATGAACCTTATTAATCCCATGAAGGGAAATTTCGGCATTACAGCAGCAGGTAAAGACAGGATTAGACAAAACACACAACATAAGAGCACATAAAAGCCTGCATTTATATATGATGGGTTAAGCCTGTTTTCCTCTTAATATTTATATATATATTGAGCTTTTTTTTCTTTTGGAAAATTCTGTTCTTCTGGGACTCTGTATTTGATTATTATTTTTTTCAAGAGGTACCACCTGCCAGTGACCATTATGTTTGGCAAAATTAACCTTCCAAGGCATTTGAAACAAGATCCAGTGTCTCCCAGGGACCTGACTAAATGTAGCTGTTTACTGCGCAGGCAGACAGTGGACACCAGGCACACTGTCCCCAAACCTTGAAAGCAAGACGGCTGGAGACAGAGGAACTGCTCCTAAATAATTCAGATCATCGAGCTGGACTTGGCGACTCTACCCTGAAACCAAGGATGGCTGTGGCCCCTCTTCCAGGAGGAGGCGCGGCCGGCCGGTTGGCCTCCTTCACTGCATCAAGGGGACCAGAGCCGGGAAAACCGATTCCTCCGTATCCCGTTGCCTCGCTGAACGGTCACGGCACACAAAGGCTGGGAATGAAAAGAGAAAAGAATAAAGGATATACAGCGGTGCCGTGTCCTGAATGTGATTTTTTTGTACGCTTGTCACGTTTCAGATGCAGGCTCAATGGCCAGCAACGAGCCTTGCTGACTCACGACTGCTTTTTATGCATTTAGACTATGTGGACACTTATTACATGGCAAAACGTGCCATCTCAGTGGAGGCTTTATAATAAAAGAAAGTCTATATAATAAAGCACTATCTAAGGGAAGACAGAATGTGGCTGGGAAAACAGGAAAACACTCTTTTTAAACAAACTGTTTACAAGTTTATCTTTTAATGATCAAATCTGAGCTGGAAGAGAGAAAACAAATTTGTACCGATGCATACTGAAGCACTACTACAAAATCCCATTAACGTATACTGAGAAGGCCAGGGAATTAGCTAGAATTGCTAAAATGCATTTGAGATTTTAAGTGTCTCAATTACTATTGCATATGCAAATGAACATATGTTTTGCCGGTAGCTCTAGCATTTAATTTGGTGTAATACTAGGCTGTGGATGTTTTAGTTTCATAAAATAATTATTACATTTTAAGCCTGCAAAATGTGAGCAAAGTTTGCATCAGGAAGATTCCACTTCTTTTAAGAGGATATCTCAGTGTCCTGCATTTAAGCTGATTCACATGCAAGATACAAAGAAAACACATGCAGTAAATTAACCCTAATAACCTAGCTGAGCCGAACATGGTTAGGATGTATCCGTAAGGAAGGCGAATTTCTTAAAGGAATTTAAATAAGAACATACTCTGAATGTACCAATGGCACCACTCGCTCTCTTTAAAACGTGCTGAAATTTATTTTAACTGTTGAATTATTTACTAGAGTAAAACCCATTTTTAACACAAGATGCTTTCTTATCCCTTTTAGACCTCCCACGGGTTTGTCAGAGGATTTTGAGTGAGTCACGAGGAGGCGAGGCGAAGCTCTGAAATGCAGTGTGACTCAAAAGGCCCCGCTCTCGGAATAACACGCAAGGCGGGCGCACGCCGACGAGAGCCCGTGCTCGGAATAACGCGGAACGCCGAAGCGTGCAGACAACATTCATAACCAACGGCACGTTTAAATCCTCCAAAACCAAGCTGGATTTAACGTTCTACAAAACTTCTTGCCTCAACTTCTTGACATTAGCTAAAAACGTAGAAAAATTTGATATAATAATTTTAGTACCATTGTTGTGTATACGCACATATTTGTGACAATGCAAAGACCCAAATCGTTTTATTTCTACAGCATGTGTCTGTTTTCGCTTCCTTCCCACAAATCAGGCTTCACCCTTTAGTCTGGGGTCCTGCTCGCTTTGTTTACAGTTTTTACAGTAAACATCTTTGCTGGAATCCACAGTCACTTCATTGCTTGGGTACAGTATTCCATGTATTCATATCAGACATGCAGTTTAGGACTAAACCACAGCCCTGTTAGGGGAAATTTTCAAAAATGTTTACGAAGTGAGCATTCATGCATGTATAATATTCATCTCGTCCATGAAATTTTAAATGATTTTCTCAAAAAAATACTTTTATCATTTTTTAGACCTTGATTTTCTATATGACTTTTCTTAATATGAACCCACCCCTCCAGTACGAACTCCATTCCAGTATTTAAACCAAACTGCCTAATTAAAAGCATTAATCTGCTCTTGAGGGCAACACATCGGTGTAAATGGGAAATCCTATTGGCTGAAGGATCTCCAGAATGAGACAGGATCCTGTCTGAAGAACTCTTTGGCCCACCAGAGTGAGTGGCAGAAGTAGATATCATTAATTTAATAGCTACCAGTTAATGAGGTTCTGTCTTTCTATGCCCAGCCTAATGGATAGCGCACTTTCCATCAGAGGCTAATTGCTTTATAAAATGACTGCGTTCATTTGCTGCAGAAATGCCTTCATCTCTCTTCAACTGCAGAACCACTTCTCAAGAATTTCTGAAGTAACAAGAGCTGAAATCAAACCTTTGATATTTTCAAATGAGGTGGTTGTCCTTGTTGACGTACAAGTGGTTTTCTGCCATTGGTGTGGTTATGTAGACCGATTTTTAAAGAAAGCTTATGGGGTGGCTCCAACCGTATATGTAAATGTTAATTTCAGAGGGAAGTAGGAGCATCCAATTAGTATTTCACAAAAGTGTATGGGGTACAGGGGCGGCTGACTGCAAGGTACACAGCTGAGATGCCCGAGCAGGACTCAAGCAACAAATTGATATGTCCACAGATGAGGGGACTGAACTATGCATGCCCAGGCCATTGGCAAACAAAATCCAGGACTCTAAGCAAAACCGGATATCTGAGAATCATCTGAAAGTCAGAACCAGAGTTAGTAAAACATATAAACATCGCAGAAGCGAACGGAGCCAGAAAATTGAGAGATAAGAAACCGATTCAAGACCAAAATGGTGGATCATGGAAAATACCAAACAGGACCGAGTCCCAGGTGAAGTTTGGTGCTCTTATTGTGTAGCCCCTGGGATTGGGCTGCAGTCACGAGGACTGTCCCCTGTGGGTGCTATCATCAGCGGGAATTTAGTCACAGACAAAACACCAATAACAGATGTATTAAATTAATAATGAAGGACTCTTTTCAAGGTCCTATACTGAAATGTATGATCTGAAATGAAATATGTTATTGGTAATATATTGTTATAAATCAGATATAATAAGTCATACACTGGATCTTATATACAAAACAATAACATTCATTGTGCATAAAAAACGTTCAATTAAGCAACCAAGCTCCATTTTTACAGTATTTGTCCACAGCATTCAATATATGTTATTATTTATTATATACAATGTACATTATTACTTCCTTGCCTTGTGCAGCGTTGATATGTACTTGACTTGTACCACATTATGCAAATGAGTTGATAAAAAGACGGATTGTTTAATTATGCTATTAAACGTAAAGGTCTTTCTTGCTGTGTGGTTAAACTGAATCAGTCTGTCGATTATTCCCAAATGATTACGGCCATAAAACTGTAATATGAGCTAACACAATTATAGCAGTTGGGAGGTACACATCTGACCTCAACTTTCAACCGCTTTCCATCTGGAGTGAGGAACTGGAGTGGGTGAGGAGGGTGGCACCATTACAGCTTGGGGGAGAATGAGAAGTTAACCGCAGAATTTCCCACCTGACCAGCCTGTGGTCCTGGATTGAGGGGACAAGATGCTTGGGTGACTATTCCAGGAGCTGCTGCAGCTGGACCTATGAGCTCAGAAATGATCAGCAAAGCTAGGAGCAAAGTGACTTAATATACAAACAACACACATATTCCACACGGCAAAGCAGGGATAACCAAACTCTAATGAACACAACACATTGTGATAAGGGGGTAATCGCACATGTCAGACAATAAAAATAATTTGACAGCACCAATTAATGCAGCTGATGAAGGACGCTTATCCAAAATGTCTTATATTTAATATATAATATTATACATACTGTGTTTTTTTATTTGATTACAGGATTTGTTATTAGTGAGCAGTGGGGCACTATGTTTCCAGTAATTATAAAGGAAATTTTTGTTTAGCACCATTCAGAGGACAGGAATAGCACATACTCTTGTTTCAGGGAACGAGCTGTTCTCCAAGAATCTTACCACATAAAATCACCGGGAGAGATTTTTGTTCTGATCACTGCAGAGAATGAAATCAGTGCTGAAAATGATCTGGATTTTTATATAATTTATGCCAATACCAGTCACGTACATGCCTGCCTTTTATCAGTATCTATCAATTTTTTTTAAAGTTACGTTCTTACCTAATAACATTTCTATTACAATTTAGGGTTTGTCTCTTGTCATTCTGGTTTATAGTCCTGTTTCCCAAGAATCCATAGTTCAATGAAATGTTAAAAGGCAGTCTAGATAATGTCTGGATCCAACTCCAACATACCAAAATTGCTGTTAAAAAATTAAATTTCCATTTTAACTACCTAATGTAAGTACAACTAGCCATTAAATAATAATAATAACTTAACAGAGTATTTATATTCTGTCCCACAGAAATGTGTGCATGCATTTATATTTATATTTTAAAAATAAAATTTGTGAAAAAAAAAGTTTTTGTAATTATCTGGATTTCTGCATGAATAACTCCTAATATGTGAACTGATCTCTATATGAGTAATAATAATGAGACTTAGCGACTTGCACACCAGCTGTTGTGGTAGTGCATTGTGCAAGTGGAGAAAGAGGAACGAGCTATGGAGTGGCTCACAGTAAACAGAGGACTTAACTAATCATAACATAACCACAGAATGACACACTAGGAGACAACACTAAAGAGTAAAACTGGGAGCTAGACTGGGAGATAACCACAGCTACTAACACAGAGTGACAATAAAACTCTCCAGAACAATGCAAACTACAGTTTACAGGTACAATGACTGACCAATAAACTGAGTGAGAGCACACACTTAAATTAACACAGATAAGAAGGGCTAACAAGGGGCAGGTATGGAACATGACAAAATCAACCAGTCAGCACAAGCTTGGAACAATAAGAAGCAGGTGCAAAACATCACAATTAACCAGCACAGGAACATAAGTACGGACAGAACAAAATAAAACAATGGAAACACAAAGATAAACCCTAACAGAAACTAAGAAAAACCAATTCTAAATTACACAACAGGTGAGGCAGGCCTCTGGCCAGCCTCAAACTCATGACAGGAGGGGTTCAGTCTCTGAGTCACACATTCAACCCATTGAGCTAGGCAGCAACCCAGAGAGTAGGGAAACACACTAGGGGCTGAAGGACTACAAGACAGAGAGGCAGGATGACCAGCGATGCCTGCTGGCCAAAATGGGACAAGGCACATAGGACCAAGTCAGACGAGCCCCAACCCTGACTCCAGGCTTCGTGAATAAATAATATCATTGTGCAACCAGCAAAGGTCAGACCCTCAGTCATTCTGTTACATCTTGGATGATCCAGACTACACATATAAGAGATGCTTGGATCCATCATTTATTACTATCACTTGGAGGTTGGATTTTATTTTAAGAGCCATTTGTGTAGAAATCCAAGCGTTGCAATGGGTTCAAAGACTTTTCCTCGTGACTATGTACAGGTGCTCCTTGACTTAGCCAGTTTACGTTACGTTTCAAATTACATTACATTGCAATGAATCCATCATCCAGCAGAAAAACTGCGAGTTGAATATGATATGATAAATAAGGAAATAACTACTGTCACAGAATAAGGAAATATATAATTACTGCAACAAACTAAAAGCAAGTAACTGAAAAGTAAAATGGATACAAATTTACTTGAACAAACACAGAGAAAAACAGTGTACGATCCATCGTTAAACACCATATGAGATGTTTATGATTACGATCGCCAGGTCTGAAAAGTTATGTGCAGAAAGTACAAAACCAGACCAAGATTTTGTTTCAACCAAAAAGTTGAGCATAAAGAGTCGCACTAACAAAGAACTCAACTAGTTGGTTGAAAAAAAAATCTTGGTCTGGATTTTGTACTTTCTGAACCTGGACTTTCTGCCTCTGGTGATCACTACCGAGACTGGAAGCGCGGCTGTGTGGTTAATATCAGTAGGAAGTATCGTACGGCATATCACTAGCTGGGGAACAGATCAAAATTCAAAGCTGATTACTGAATGTGCATCACTCACATTAACTCATTGTAAAGGCGTCTTTTTATATCTAAAAGGCCTATACACAAAATACTGATACAAGGTGCATCAGAAAGTTCTCCGATCATAATAATCTCCATTTCACTGTAACCAAAGGAGTCTGTGAGGAATAGCAGCCATAGCAGAGAAAACGGGGTCGTTAAGCTTTCCTGCTATAATTATGTGTACACAAATGAAGGCTCACGATGAATTAATAGATAACAGCACAAGTACACCATGGGGACGGGTTCATTTGCCTCTCTCAGGTCTGTGCTTCAATCAATAATTCATTTCAGCTCCGGCCCTCCATCTGAATCTGCGGGCTCCGGAAAACTGAGAAACCGTATAAAGACGAGCGTTTTGGGAGGGGTGGAACGTCTGGAGGAGGGGGGGTGCCGTGTTGTGCTTTGTAGCTCAGAGGTGCACTTTCATTTCAAATGGCAAGTCAGAATTAGCCCTCATCAGGCGTCTGTGCACTGTCTCCATCACAAACTTAATTACTGTCTTACGGGATGAAATTATCTATGTATCTCAGGGAAAAGTGTTTAAAAGCAGCTAGAGGGAAGAATGTGAACTGAAATGCTGTCAGCTGCTCGGTCTACAGAGTCTTGCGATGAATTCTACTCCAATTTAGAAGAAAAAAAAATGTCACTCTTTTCTAAAGTGTGGGAAAAGATTGTGAAATAAAATTGTATTTATAAGAGGCTCTGGACCCCCCGTGATCTTGAATAGGACAAGAGGTTACAGGAAATGGATGGATGGATGGATCGATGGGGTCACATTGACCCAGTCATGAGAAACACCACCCAAATTTGAAGATCAGGGTGCGAGGGTGAGTATAAGCTCAGGAGAGACACACACATTTATTTGTTTGCAGCCACAGGGATATGGGGTGACCTTTGTTTCTCAGATTCACAGAGAAGAGCTGTGTGATGGCACACAAATGATAGATACAGTCTGGACTGTCCTTCCATGTTCACTGACCGCTCTTCTCTGGCTTGACATTTGATAGGATTGGCACTGCAGCACGGTCACGACCAAGGCTGGATGGAGAATCCAGCAATGTGTGAATAATTTCATTCCTTTGTGCACCATGGGACTAAATGGTTTACAACAGAGAGGGAAGGTCTGCAACAGCTATACCTGTCTGACAGCCCCTATGTGTCCCAGCAGGTACATCCGGGGTCTGAACTAGGTTCACAGAGGCTGGTGCGGTGAGCCTGGTACAACAGGAAAAGGAGGCCCGAACTGGGGAAGCAGTAAGCTCACACTCCAGAGCTGGCTGAGGGCAGGACGGATTGCGGGATTTCTTTCAGCGGAATGCTGGGGGCTAATTCACTAGCATTTAGCTTCGTCGCTAGAACAAGACGTGACAGAGAGTGGGGTGGGGAGGAAAATTCATCATTGTACCAAAGCTGAAGAAATGTGCTGAAGTACACTCTTAAATTCATCTAATTTGGTTTCTGTCAGCAGAAGGCCATAAAATATATATGCCATATAACTTGTGACAAAATTCGAACGGCTTTGAAGATTGATGGCGAGCCTCAGTCAGCCTCCCTCGCACTTGTAGAATCATTAGAAGGCAAGGCTTGTAACCTTGACATATTGAGTTCAGAATTAACACCTCCGCTTCTGACTCCATTCTCTCCATGTCCCAGCCGGCCCTTACTTTCTCCGTTCCACGCCAGTTCAATGGAGAGAATGTCAATGAAATACTCCTCTTGGGCCTTTATTTGATGACCAGCCACTCCTGTGACAGATCCTTGAATAGAATACGGTATTGGAAGAACAAGGACATTGCTGAGATTCTACAGACTTAGTCTTAAGCACAGATCTCTGCATTTCATTGGACGGACTCTGAGTGATGGAGAATTATCATTTTCAATTACCATTCTATGGTTTGTTTAGTTATTTATATATATTTATCCAGAGCATTCCATCTTTTAATGTTGGTATCTTGCTGGCTGACATGCTCCTGTGTGTGACATACCTGCCAAAGCGAGTTGTACATCCGCAGCCTTCTGACTGGGAGAGGTTACAAAAGGTTAATTTAATTAGGAAGCAATTTGAGTGAATACAATTTCCACTGCACATCGCCATACTGTTCCTTTACAAGCACAGAAGTGACACCATTACCTCACTAGTGGAAATAAGGCCATTCTGACAAGAAAGCTACAGACCAATTAAGCCGTTACAGTATACCATCTTAATAAGAAGTTATAGGCTTTAACTCTGAATAAACGGTATTAAATCCAGTCATTATTTCACGTCAAGGAGGAAAAAAAAGATAAATTCCAGATCCACATTGTTTACTATGGCTGTGGCTACGCTAATGAAAATTTATTGCTGTGACAGTAAAGGTGCAAACAGTTTAATGGTTCAAACCATTTGCATGCAGAGAGTTGCTCCCGAAATTTAAATTGGTATTCTGGCTAATGCTAATGCTTCTTTTCTTACTGGGGTTAATGGCCTGTAAAAATGCTCAGTCACAAACTGTGCTACGTGAAACCAGTTACATTCTCGATTCCAGGACCTTGGTACCACTTACAGTTTGAAGCCACAATGCGGTGGTCTGTACTGGATGAGCAGCCTCCGCCTTCAACCAGTGCCGAGGGCGTGGGGTGAGTCAAGGCCCACAGAACCCAATATGATTTTGCCAGATTCTCCTTTTGTTTAGTGGTTGCTGAGAGCTTTGTTTCATCAACTGCTTGGTGGGGAGGAGGTGGGTAGAACAGAGATGGGCTTGCAGGCAGAGCTTCTGTGTCTGGAACATCTCAGGCAGGGCACACGTCTGCGGCATGTGCTCCCGGCTGCAATGCCCAAAGCCATCTTGTGTTTTTCAAGCACCACTTGCTGGGGTCTGCGCCATTCCAACACTCCAAATGCACTCCCTCTCAGACGAATTTCGAACGGCGTCATTGGCACAAAAAAGCGGAGTAACGCTTAGCGAGTATGAAAAGAGGTCACCCAACACACAAGCAGATTTTGGTACAGGAGCGAGTCTTCCCTCCTCTCACCACATTGGCTGTAACTGCCGTACCCATCCAAAAGGTGACACATTTCCGAAACTTCCCATTTCAGAAAGCCTCTAGTGCAGTAATACATCCAGGGACGAGCAGCTCCATCTGTTCGTCGCCTTGTGCTGTTTCCGCTGCTTGAGGATGCCGCACGGGCCAGAGAGACGGACCCTTGGAGTCCAAACGATGAGAATTAATCACAGAACACAGCCAGGGTCATCTGCTTCGGAGGAATGACTTTGAGTGACTGTGGCCGTTAACGTCGCAGTTCTTGTGACATGGTGCCACTACGTCCCACAGGCAAGACGTAGGACGACTCGCACAAGGACTAAACGGGCCTGGCGTGCAGTAAGTCGCTGTAAGTCAGGGCAAGCTGTGCCTCACTTTCCGTAACTTGATTATAAAACGAACAGACTTTGCTATTACTAAAAAAAAAAAGCATACAATGCATAGATATTTAAAGCCTGGCTCAGGACATTCAGTATTTATCTAAACAAAATTTAAAATATTTTTTTCTTGTCATGGCTATTCAGTGAGTTGGGAATTTGCAGTATTGTAACCATAGCAATAACAGCGTTACAGTATGTATACATCAGTCTATATGCAGTGAGCTGACAAAGAGGACAAACGAATACAAAACATTAATAAATAAAACAATAGCAAATATTTATCTGTAGGACTAAGGGGCAAGTACAGTATAGATTAATTTCAGGAAACACAAAAAAAATACAAATAAATCAAAAGTGATATACGGAAAAAAGGGCAACTGTCATTGGGCAAATGCAATAAAATACCATAACCAGTAATGAATGTGTTGTAATAAAAGGGAGCTTCTTAAGGAAAAATCGTCAGTCTGACTCAGTGGGGTTTTCCCAGTGGCTCAGAGCAGTTCAAAGCAAGAAAGTCATAAACAAAAACAGGGATTGCTGGCTGGGGCCGTCTCCACGACTCCCAGTGTGAGGATTTGGAGTCCTCACTAGCAGTGACCAGACCTATAGGTGGGGAGAAAAACAGACAGTGGTTTTTCTAAGGATGTTTGCATGTGGCCAAATGTCACTGGCCTCACTTCCAACATGTTAAGCCAAAAAAGAGTAACGACCAGCCTTGCGTGCTCGCAGGAGCACAGAATTTATTCCAGATTCTGTATGAAAACGCCTGTGGACAATCCGAACCAAGGTCATGTCCACTGAATTTGGGGCCGATTAAAGCAGCGACGGGAGACGCTTATCCACCAAGGTCTGGCGGAATGCTGCTTTTCGCTCTACTTGAGCTCCTAATTGCTTTAGTCATACCATTATTAGGATGGGATCTAACTTCACCTGGCGTGCCAGGTGGAGATCGGCTGCTAACAGACAGGTTACCCAGAATCCAACAACTGCTCTGGCCCAAAATTAAACGGATGATTAAAAAAGGAAAAATTCTATGCGGAACATTTCATACATTCAGTACGTGGTCGTGATTAATTAATAACTGTCAGCTGGCCCCAAAGGTAGGCCGCTGCATGATTTCTCACTGCAAGAACGAAGTATGCAGGTTCCAGCTCCAGAGCAAGCTTGGAACACAGCAGATGTCGGTGGACATTATGTATTTTTCACCCCTTGTATAATTCCACGCTTAACTTCTTTGATTTATCGGAGAACATTAAGCAGAATGCTCCCTCCCAGATTTGCACCTCCGTCTGTTTTGAATTCCCAATCTGCAGATTTTCTTGTTGCTCTGTTTCCATCTTCAAAGCTCAAAGGCATCATCACAAGGTGACAGCATCAATCCAGGACCACATCTGCTGAGAGGCGGACTCAAGGTGGAAGCTGCTGCAAAATGTCACCATTGGCATTACGACAGTCAGTGGGGAACCGGAGGCTCCTCCAATCAGACGTTCCAGAGCAAATTAACTGTTGATTTTCACAGCGTAGGCCCTCACACAGTCCTTTGATGCCGAAACTCATTATGTGACTGTATTGATTTCTCTAACAAAAGACCAATGTGCAAGCAAAGGTGGTGGCTGGGGGAATGTGTTTGGTGACCACACTTGTCAGCTCAATGACATGTTCAGGAAGCTGCCTCGTTTGTAGGGAGGATAATTGAATGCCATAATGTATTTTTCCTTCACATGTTCCATGCCGTAACTGACAGTTTCCTAATCATACTGTAGTAGAGGCCTACTTAGCCTGAAAATGTGAGATAACAATGTTCATGTTTATAGCCAGAATAAAGGCAGCATGGTGGTGCAGTGGTTACCACTGTCACCTCACACCTCTGGAGCCTGGGTCTCCGTCAGGGTTCCATATGCCACGAAGGACATGGTCTAGGAAGGCATAGCCTTTATAGACTGCGTTCTTGAGAGATCGAATGGAAAGGTTTGCCAAATGGTGCGGTCTGGCCATCACCAGCTGTTCCCACCCTTACCCTTGAGTCAAGAAGCGCTGCTCCTGTCGCTGGGACACGCCTGCTTTACCTCTGTGCAATGAATCTTGGGATATGTTGGGCTGTGAAGGATCCAGCGGGTGGATCCTTTGCGACTCGGCAAAAGAATGATCGCATTTGAAGGAGCCTTCGAAATGGAACAGCCTTGTTGGGCCACTTTGACACATTCGGTCTTCGAATGCAGCCTTAGAAGTGTGCAGCCCCTGAATTCGGACACAGTCGTTGTATCTCATTGGAGAGCAAGATGGTACATAAAAACTTGAATCTTCTTTTACTTTCTATCATTACAATGACAATAAAGGCATTCTATTCGCACTCTGCCATTTTCTGCAGTGATGCTATACAACCGGCCTCTGAACCTTAGTAGGGTTTAAAATACGTGAATGAAGGTTTGGTAGATATAAATACATTATTCTGTAGATGCTCAGTTCTTTGAGGGAAGTATGTTGGGCACACCTGGGTGAAAATCTGCATGAAGGACAGACCTTAATTATGAGGTGTTAGAAGAGCATTGCTAAGAGACATTTAGGACTTGTGATGAAGTAAGACTGAAGGCAATAAGAGGGACCAGAGCCGCAGCAGAACCCCAGCCCGGGGCTTCGGGGACAGATAACACTGAGCTGAGGTTCCCAGGTGCACCTCGTGTCAAATGTGTCACTTCCTTTTGGCAGACAGGAGTCACAACCCCCAGGAGCTCAAAAAAACAGTCAAGTGGGCTTCCCTGTCATATCAGCCTTAAAGAAGTCTAGGGAGCCCAAAACGGCGTTCCCCCGGGACCACAGTGCAACATATAACAGCAGTGAGAGAGGGAGGGTTTCCACAGGACATAAAGTACAAAACACAGGACAGCGCAAAGACAGGGGGGCTGGGCACAAGGGTTATATATATATATATATATATATATATATATATATACACACACACACACACACACACACACACACACACACACACAATAAGTAGCATGTAGCATGATGGTGTGGAATATAGTAAATGGCAATGAACAGATAAATAATGATAAGTTAAGTGACCAGCGCTGGGGGGGCGTATTCTCAGCAGCGGGTGGGTGGTGAGATGGGCAGCGTGGTGTTTAGTGTGACGCCTTGGGGAAGAAGCTGCTGTTGGACTGGCAGAACTGACTCGGATGCTCCTGTACCTTCTGCCAGATGGGAACAGGACAAACAGTCCGTTCTGGAAAATGTCCTTGATGCAGGGGGGAAAGGTCCTGATAATTTTTTTGCCTGTATGCACTATCCGCCGAAGTAGGATCGGGGAGTGGACAACCTGGGCCTTCCTGAAGTTGACAGACTGTTGCCCGTGACCTCCGGTCGGTATGCTGACTCACCGTTGTGGAAGATCAGACCCACTGCTGCCATGCCGTCAGCAAACTTGATGATGGCGTTGGAGCTGTACTTTGCAGTACAGACCTGAGTCAGCAGGGTGAACAGAACTGGGTTGAGCCCGCAGCCTTTGGGGGGGAGCCACAATGGTGCGGAGAAGCCCAGCAGCCTGAGCTTCTCTGTCAGCTTCTGAGAGATGATGGAACCGATCACCGAACTGAAGTTGACGAGCAGCATTCTCACAAACACAACAGCTATGAACAAAATATGTGGCAGCAGAGCCAGAAGGACAGCAGGAGCATGTCCCCCCGGGGAGCCGCAGTGTGCCAAACCGCTGTAGAAGACGACTGCACTCATTCACAAACGGCACAATAGACCTGCGTTAGCCCCCAGTTCACGCCTGGGAGAGAAGGTCAGACTGGAGTGAGAGCTGCTAAATACCCAGGGCTGTTTAATGCAGAATAAAACAACTTTCTGTGGTGCAGTGTGAACCTCCCCAGAGAAGCACGCCTGTTGTTACCTGCCCTTATTACCTCCGGCCTGCTGAGAGAACATTAGCTGACGGGGACCATCTCCTCCATAAATTGACTATGCTGCTTGCTAGAAATCGTTCCCAGATAAAGCTGATTAAATCTCATATCTTCAGTTTCCATATTATGCTGTACGATTTACAGCTAACCTTAAAAAGCATGATCCTGCGGCACTGATAGTACACAATTAAAGACTAAATGAAAAGTTATACAAGAACAACATGATTCATTAACTTTTCAAAGAACATTCTCCACTTCAGAACTTCACAGTCATGCCAGTGACCTGGATCAATGAGTCTCACTTGGGGATTTTTTTTTTTTTTTTTAAAAAAGGTGAATTTTCTTTAAAACTTCCCAAATATAAAGACTGCTCTTTGTAAACAGTTATTGAATGTAACCGTTGCCTGCTTATGAAGAGTTTTTGTATTAGCTAGTCACACAACCAAAAATCCATAAATCATGTGTATGTTATGCAGAAACCCTTGACGCGACGCTTGTCAAAGCCATTGAGAATCCGTCTGTTAAGTAACGCAGTAAAAGCAGTGTGTCCATTTCATGAAAGGTAATGGATGCATTCGCCAGACAGGATGTCATCAGTGACAAATTAACTTACCACCAACCATAATTCACCTTTTCGCGCAACATATGACTTTGAGACGACACATTTTTCATCCAACTCTGTCCCCTTTCGATTAAATTACCAAGAAAAAAATTAACATTGATTAGTACATTCAGTCAACTGCTGACACATAAAAGAATTCAATATTCATACCATTATAAGTGTAATATACTGTTTATGAGTAAAAAATATAAAACACATAACGATATAGAAAATTCTAATAATTTAACAAGTGATGATTCAAAAATAGTGACAAGAAGTCAGTGGATGTTTCCTGTCTACCCGAACGGCTGAATGCCTCGGAGAAAGCTATTAACTTTTGTAGGAGTTCAATTAAAAATGTGAGGAAACGTGGGCTATCTTTAAATGATACGAGGCTCTGGGATCCATCTCCAGGGAACGTCTATTGTAACTTGCACTCCTGAACACTCTAATTAGATGTTGGGTCTATTATCTGTCACGATAAAAATTGCACGTTGACGAGACGACACTGTATCCTCTCGCACACAGTAAGTAAATCGTAAGCTATTTTCATCATTTCTGTGAGGAAAGGCTGTACAAGAAAGTTTAATTAATAAAATGGATTAGACTTAATCCTGACACTGGTAATTCCTTTCTGTTGCACGTCGTACTACGATCAAAGCTGTTGTTTTTTCCTCTCTTTTGGTCAAACTAGTTCCAGTGGGAACAAAAGATGATTAAATGGCTTCAGTGAGAGGACAGGCGTCCGGTGAATGAGAAGAGCCACCGGAGATGGCGTGAGCTTCACTGCCACACCTGGGACACGCCCGACACATCACAGACAGGCTGGTGGCAGACTCACGTGTGCTGAACAAAACAGGAGCGTATTTCGCCTCAGGCTGACAGGGGGCCGCGATCACAGATATGATCAAAAACACCCAGTTGGACAAACACTGCGATCTCCAAAAAATTATAAAATCCCTTTTCATTTCGAAATATGAAAAAATATGCATTTCAAAAGGCTGCGTGTACATAGTGCCTGAGGCCAGAGCACATTGTATAAAATGTTTATCATGCTGTATTTCCATGTAGCTAAAGGCGCTGGGCTCTTCACCCATAGTTTACTCAGAAGAGCAGAACCAAACATGCCCTTGTAGAACTTTGTGCGGGCAAGACGCGTGTATCTGTAGCATTCAGGCGGTGACAAGCATTGATGAAAACTGAAAGGGTGTAGGGTACAAACCAGCTCCTTTTCGTTCCCCTCTGCGGCTTGCTGCAAAAACTTATCCTGACTGGTGCACGCCTATAATGGATATTTTGAACTTTGCCTGTCATTAATTAAAAGGCAGCAGCACATTAAGAGTGCAGTAGATTCAGGCCAACATGCGACTTGCGGAGTTATTTTCATTAAATGAAAGATCATTTCAAACGTTCCCAACCATGCAAAACTTTAATCTGTTATTAGACCCCGTGACCCGACTGTATACGGCTTTTTAATTTTTTCCTTCACATGTCACTCAAAGCCAGGTCATTTCCCCAGACTTCTCAGTGACTCTTTCCACCTCCAAGATGATTTGAGAGCTGACCAAGGCACATTTGACTAGTACAATGTAATGTTTCACAAAAATCGCAAAGGATGTTCAGTAACCTCGGTGCACGTCTCACCACTTCCACTCACTGCATAAACACGGCATTAACACACAGAGCCCACTAAAGTAGCCCACTTCAGCAGAACATTCCATTTAAAGGACATAGATTAATTGTGTCTGATTGCATCGATGTACTAAATCAGATGTAGGGCTTTGCACCTGATGTGCCGACTCACTGTAGATAAAGGTATACAATGACCACGGAAGCCGATTTTAACCACTGGAAATTTACCTAGGCGGTCCCACTCATCAGCACAATCTGAGTGGAGATCAGTTTGTTAAGTGCTTGCAGTAAAGATCTGAGGGAAAATAAAGATTGGAAAATCTGAAAATAAGGGTGAGAGTGGGCTTTTGACAGTAGCACCTAATATTCCTGAGAAATACTGAGAACTGCAGAAAACGCTCTGGCGTCCATTGGGCGGGACATCCTTCCATTTCCCATAGCCAAAGCGGGGTCACCGTGACCCTAGGCGCTCTCTCAGGAAGCCCAGGGCAAAGGCAGGGGACACCCTGGGCAGGACACCACGCCCTCACTCAGCATACACTCACCCAATATGTGTAAATTAGCAACACCAATTCACCTAACCTGCATGCTTTTGGATTACGGAAGGAAAGTCACAGAATCAGAGGGAGACAGAGGGAGAACATGCAAACTGCACGGACACACCGAGCTGGGACAGGTGGCGAGGCGTGAGGCCGGTGTGTGACCCACTGAGCCCGCGGAGAGCAGCACTGCATTAAGCTGCTGATTCCCTACAAACTTCCTGTGTGTAACAGGATACAGGCAGAGTGAGGGACTGGGTATCTCTCTCTGGCTGGGAAGCTTTCACACTCATAACGGCTTGCGTTGGCCGGCTGCCAATGTTTCTGATCTAAATGTCCGAGCCAAGCTGGGTGTGGTTAAAAAAAAATCCCAGCAAATTCTGGACTCATTTTGGCCAGGCCCTCCGTCCTACCCCAGACTCTGGCAGGTGCGCGCGCGTTATCAGCAGCTGCACAGCGCCTGCGTCTGTTTACCACCGGTAATATTCTTCTGAAAATTCAATTCATTGGAGCTAATTCCCCCAGCGGGCTCTGGCTGCTGAGCTTATCCTAATATTCCAAACATCTGCATTAGGAGAGACTCACATAATCACACCGTCCCGGGGATAGGCCGGGGTGGGGGGGGTCACTTAGCCTCTGCTAGACCTACGGAGTGACAGGAGGGCCAAACTGCCACACAGTTACCCGCCCCCCCCCACTTCTCCCCTTCTTTTTGCCTCCCACATGCAGGACGCTGTTGTACTTGAACAGGCCGTTAGTCACAAAGAGAGCTCAGAGCAGCAAAGTGTAGACACTGAGAATTGGCTAATGCGCAGAGAGCACATTCTGCAACACATTAATTCCCTTCCCTGTCAGGCTGCATCACTGCGGAACGTGCATGATGGGATGCGAAGTCCCATCACGCCACGGCACCTGCTGCTTTTCCATCTGCCATCGCCGGGCCGTCTCTCCCGCTGCCCGTTTTTCAGGCTAATGCCTCTGTAGCTCCCCTACGCACCCCTCCCCCCGACACTTACGAAGGCGTGATCGTTTTTTGAACACCGTCGTCTTTTTTTTTATATAGTATATTCATTTCTCTGCCTCCTCCAGGAAGAGGGTGCTTATTTGGGAGGAGGGAAGACGGGGACCAGAATTCCATCTGCCTCTATCACCACATCATGCTATTTGGTCTGATGAAGTTGTCAAGGCAATGAGCCCAGGAGAATTACCAAGCCATGTGCAAGGAAGTAGATGGGATGGCGGTCAGACGAGTAAATATCTAACCCTGGGGCAGCCCTCCCAAAAAAAGCAAATGGTCTTTGTGCAAGCATGGCATCAAGGACAATAGAAAAGCTCCAATCCAATCTTCCAAAAGTTGTCAGCTGGCAGGAACCAGAACTAGTCATTTGTGAACTGAAGCATGTTTTGCATAGTTCTGCGCCCGGGCATCCTTAAGAGCAGGTCAGGCTAACTTCCAGGTTATCTGTGATATGAAGCCAAAGATCGTTAGGAGCATTTTCCAATTAAACGAGGTGATCTGATGGGCTAACTGTTGGCTCACCTTGTATTCCGGCTCTTCCCCTGGTGATTCCATTACTCGGTGAAGACCAAAGTAGATCTGCAATGTTATTGTCCATTAAGCACAGTGCTATCGCAATATTATACCCAATATCGCTCGGCTTGTACTGTGGAGAAGGCGGATCATCGGAGAATTACACTGAGCCCCATACTGCAGTTCACTTCCAAAGTTAATTATACAAAAATGGATCTAATGTACCTCAAAAGGCTAATAATGGCATCACATAAAATACAGACAACAGCACACAGCCAATCCACAGGGAGTCTGGGTAGGATGAGTCGTTTCCCTGGTGCCGTATGCTCTCAGAATCTGGTGTGGTGTTTCAGGGACTGGACTTTTGACAAGAAGGTTTCCAAAGCAAAAATCAGTCGACGGTGCATCTTCGAAGAGTTTCTGAAACCAAGTCTTGTGGACTGAGCTTGTATGATGTCATTGCATGATGATCTCATACCTCATACAAGGGGTCTGAATTCCACCTCCGCGCTGGGTAGGCGGATTCTGCTGACTCTTTCTGTCTTTGCTCTGGTTTGAAAGAGCCATATACAGTTGGATGTTAGTTGAAGCACTTGGATGGAGGTTATAATGAATGAGTTCTCCATTTGTTTTCTGCTTAAACCTGCATCACAAAAAAAACACATTGACAGGCCATCTGAGATTGAGTTATATCCACTTAAAAGGGTCCTCACTGGAATTACTTTTAAGATTTAAAGCTACTGAATCGTTCTGTCTTCTGAAAGCGGTGGGTGGATACAGATGATCGTTGATAGACGCATTCTAATGCTCCAGAGCTTCCTGTCGCTCTGAGAGGACACAGAATTCATCAATAGCAGCGACGCACAGTGGTGACCTCTGAGCAGGCTGACGATGAAACACGTCTGTCTGACAGCTACTGCGAGCCGTGCGGCTGCCATCTGAGATGCCAGGCACCCCGGCCGAGTCCTGCCATGCTTCCCTCAAGGCTAATTGCCTGCTGACTGAAAACTCTGCTTGCAAGAATCAAAACCAGAATTCTGGAGGAATGTGTGGGCCAACACTATTTCCTTGAAGCTTTTCAACAAATTAGTAAAATTGATTTTCTGGGTACTGTTTAAAAAAGGGTCTAAGTCTGTTTTATGGCGAGGAAACCATGCTATTGTATTACGAGCTTAACCATATAATACAAGCTTGATTACTCGTATAACTTTCCTAAAGCATTTAAGACCACATAGTTTACTATAAATTGCCAATTAATTAAGCCTGATTAAAAGGCCCATTTCTCCACCATGACTGATCAGTGTAAAGTTCTGAAGACGATGCAGAAAGACACAAAGGCCAGCTAGAGTACCTGGACAGCAGTGTCGTCAGCAAAGCCTGTAACAGGTGTAACAGCCTGTTAAATATGTTTGAGGAGCTGCTCAACAATCACAAAGATGTCGATTTAGGCTGATGGGATACTGTGGGGAGCATTAACACCCCCCTTTTATGTAGGGACATGGTCAATAAAAACGAGGCAATGGCCTTCGCAATGTAACGGGCCCATCTGGAAATGCACTGTAGGCTCAGTGTTGCCGAGGAGCAACTGTTCATCAAACAAAGAGCAGATCAGGGCAGTATTCCTGTGCGTGGCCACATAAGTTCAGCAATAAAGACATGCCAATACCTTTCCCACCCCCCTCACGGAAAACCTTTGGCGTTTCCTGTCACATACAAAGAGTTTTTCCCATGTGAAACACGCACTGTGTTGGGTCATTTATTCCACAGCCCGCACATGGCAGTCATTCTATAGGAAGCAAGACATTCTTCAGTTCTGGAAAAAAGGATTACCTTCAGAGACGCATGTTATAGGAACAGCAGTAGGATGTGTCAGGACCAAAAGCAGGTCTGTAACGAAACGGGCAGTGCAGAACTGGACAGGAAACAGGCCAGCACACCAAGACACCCTTTTCTCATGATGCATTCTCATCCCTGGACCTTTATTTAAAAATTTATTTGCATTGTCCTGTGAAAGCAATGTCTCATACCCTGACAGGACCACTATATATAAATAATGTCAACAAGCGGAATACATTTGATACAGCCCTTCAAGATGCACTGTATTTCACAGGCTTAAAATAAGTGACTTCCCTTCCCCATAAACAAACTCCATTTAAAAACAGCACAGTCATAAACTCTTGAGGCACAATGGGCCAGATTCACTTTCAAGCCTCAGTAAATTCTGCTTGGTTCTTAATAGAACAAATTGAACTGGCCAGAAAAAGAAACCTCTTCATGAACCCAGTGAGGTGCAGTTTTTTTTGAAGGCCAAGCAGATTACCGGCCCTGTGCCTCTGGAGAGATGTTTCTTAAGTGCTGTGAAATAAGACACACTTAAGAGAGGCGCTTTAGGAGAAATACTAGACCACAGTTAAAGCTAACAAAAGTGTACAATAGATCCAGCGATAATGAGCGGAAGCGCAGTCCCAGCTGTTCACTCTAAAGGTGTAAATAAGATGATTAAACGTTCCCAGCTGCAGTGAGTAACTAAAGCATACCGATGGCTGCAGCTCTCGACACTATTAGAGTTACAGCAACCCAGTAATTCACACTACACCAGTGTAACATTAATATATATTACTGCTGACTAATTGCCCCACACTGCGCTGTTACCTTACTGTATGCTACTGTTTACCTCATCCACACTACTCTGTTGCTGTACTTCACCCCAATTCACTACATTTACCCTTCCCTACAACACTTTTACATCACTCCACATTACCCCAAGGTACTTTACTTTTACAATTTTCCATTAACTACCGGAGCTGCCATGTCATCCTTTCCTAGCAGCTCCGAAGGACACCGTTTTTATGAAGTCACATAATGCATTTGTGACTGTTCATTTGAAAATGTTTTGAACTCTGCATTTTAATTTACAAGCACATTATAATAGGAGAAACAAGGGCATGTATGCAGGGGAGTATTATGTTGCCGTGTTACAGTCCAGTCCATGCCATAACAACAGTAATGATTATGACTAATGTCAAGCGAAAAGTGAATTAATTTAACAGCATGTTTAATGATGCCCTCTGGATACTAAGCAAAATGTTTATTTTTTATTTTTAAGCCTTACGCTTTCCCCCCTCTCTGGTTATGAGCTCGGAGAGGCCGTAGATTTCTGGGTCTGCTCTGTTCAGCATGCAGCTCGCCTATAAACTGGATCTCCAGCCCGCTCCAGTTAGGGAGCCCCTTTCGGATTCTCCGCCTGGTCTACACGGGGGCCATTCTCACTCGCATCTCTGCTGTTTCCAGCAGACCCCATATGGCTCTGTCGTTTTCCTTGCACATTCCACCAAGCAGCTCCATGGACTTTTCACTGCACTCCGCTTCAGGATGGTGGCCAAGCCCGACGTTGGCATCCAGCTGCACTGCAGACTAATGAAATACATCTGTCCCTCTGTATCTGCGGGGGATTGCTTTTGCAGATACCAAAATCCACAGATGCTGAAGTCCCATATATAAAATGGTGCCATATTTGCATATAATCTATGCTCATCCCCCTGTATATTTTAAATCATCTCTAATTTACTTATAATACTCAAAACAATGCAAATACTATTTACATGTTATACTATATTGTTTAGGGAATACTGCCGAAAAAAAAGTCTGTACATGTTCAGACGCAGTCACCATAGTACATATAGAAAATATAAATAAAATATAAGTAGAGAAAATAAAAACTTAATCTCTTTCGCTCCCTCTCTCTCTCTAATTCTCTGTACCACACACACACACACACAGATTAGGTATCTATATCTTTGTGGGGACTCTCCATTCATTTCTATGGGCATAACCCTAATCCCAACAATGACAACCATAACCGCTACCCAGCCCTAACCTTAACCATAAGTAACCAAACAAAATACAAGAGTTTTGGCTTTTTTAGTTTTTGGA